>JAUIRK010000908.1:807500-1187477 GCA_030549495.1 Nectonema munidae
ACCCTTACTACCCCTTGAAGTTAAAAAAGTTCTCTCCTCAAACCCGCATGATTAAGAACAATTTTACAATAATTTTTCTATTTTCTCCATTGCGGCATGAACAAAAGAGTAATGCAAGTTAGAAAAACGAGGTTTAGATCGAGTGGTATACATGTTTTTCGCGCATAATCATTATGTTCAAAAAATTTAAAACAAGACACTGAAAAATTAAAAAATTAATAAGAAAGTTTGAATACTCCAAATTTGTATTTCCACAGAAACTTTTACCAATCAGTCTTTTGCAGTAGGGGGTGAACCAAATTAAAAGTGTTAACCCTAAGTTTCTGCCTTTGACCGATAATTTTTTCTATTTTAAAATTCTTCAAAATTTTTATTTTTAGGCCTAAACTTGCCTGTGTGTGTAATTTTTTGAAAAAGAAATGCAAAGTAGAATTAATTATAACTGATAAAAATAAGCCTTTTTCATCTCTAATTCATTTGTTCAAATGAAAAAGTCACTTTATTGAATGCAAAAAATCTACTTCAAAGAATTTTAAATTTAAGATTTATTATTCCTTAGATGTGAAAAATAATATGATGTATAAATTTTTTTTAAGATAATTTATCCATTTCTACAGTCGAAGCCTCTTGAAGAACGAATTGTCAATTTTTTGAGTGAATGTGAAAATGGATATGTTGAATTGGTAAAATTTTCTTTTATCTTAACATTCAACTCCTTTATGCTGTTCGCAAGTATTAACATAAGATGAAATTTTTTTGAAATGGACAATTTAATATTAAGTGTATAAATTTTTTTTAATTGAAAAATCTTTATCCATGAGAATGATCATCTATTCTTTCACGTGTATTTTGTAATATTGTAAGAAAATTGAAAAAATATAGCAATATGAAAAAAATATGTAGAATTATGAAAAAGATATATAAAGAAATTTTATTATTAGTACTTATTACTAAGATTTTTGGTACTTATTGGTTATCTCCATCACCTTATAATAAAGAGGTGTACATTAAAATAAATAATTTATTGAGCACTTAAAATTTTTAAAATGTAAATTTTCGCCGACAGTCGGCTTTTTCAAACACAAAATGATTATGGGTAAGCGGGAGAGAATGATGTAGCCTTATAATTACCTTATAATATTTAATTTAACTAACTAACAAGCCCCTAACTAACTTATTTTTTATACTTAATTTAACTGTAAATATCTAACAAAATTTTTGTATTAATCTTTTTCATCATAAAATTTTTTAGTGATTCAAACATCTTTATATTCTCAAATTAAAGATGAATTATTGCAAATCTTGGACGCTTGTTTAATTTTTTATTTATAAAATATCTCTATTTTTTATAGACTTGGGAAAGTAGGTCATAATGCTTTTTTTTATGAAAAAAAGGAGCCGCGGTATTCATCCGCATAAAAAGAAACATGCTACGCTTACAGAATAAGAAAATGCATTTTCTGGGCAAGAGTAAAGTCAATTGAAAGGGAAGACTTTTATACAAGAACTATCTAATTTTTTCTTGGGTGTGATTCGAACAGGGAAACTTTTTCAACAATTTTTAAAGGTTAATGAGTATGCTAATAAAGAAACCCTTTACTACAATAGAGTATATAAATGATAAATTCTTCATGTTTAACGACCCCCAGTCCAAAACGACCAGTTTTTAAATTCTTGCAATCATTCCTGATGGCTTATTTGACCTTAATTAAGTGACAACCAGCTAACAAAATTTCCCATGCGGTTCTCTTCAGTCGTTTCTGTTTGACTGTTTACACTAAGGAATAAAAACAAGTATTCCAGTGGTCCTGAAACTTTTAGAGCGTGGACCCGCAAATATTGTTTTTCATCGTGGAGACTATTTCTCTGTCTAAATAAAGAATCAGAAAACTTTTTACACTCGAAATTTTGCAAAAAACTAATATCCCAGGCATGAAAGGAAAAAAGCACGGGAAACATATGAGGAGATGCATATGAGTGAGGAAAAATATATTGCCTCATATAAAGGACTAAAAAAAGAAATTCCTATTTTAATCGTATGCTAAGATGGAGGCTGAGCATAATTAAATCTGATGCTGAAATGACTGAAATTTTTAAACAAAATTTTTTCACAACAATCCGTAAGAGCCAACAGAAATGTATCCAGAAGAGGGCTAAGAACGAAATTGTGAGACATCATGCCAGTATATTTATAATTTGTCTTAACAAGAAGATATTTATTTGCTTAATACATGATATATATACGTGCCATATATAAGCACTCAGAATAAAAAATCATAGCATCATTTAAATAACACCCACAAAAAGGGTAATGCAATATGTAAGAACCTATAAATAACTAGCAAGGTTTTTATAAGGCCAAAGAAGATGCTTATGATGACCTTAAGCTACAAGAGAAAAAAATCAATACGAATAAATATAAAATAAAACAAAATGAAAATATATACAATAGAATTGAAGTTTCATTAAAAGCATAGCAATATTATACAGGATACTTAGACTATACAATAAATTCAACTATTTTTACAAGAATAGCATTTTATCTATTTCCCAAATCAAAACATTATAATTGACAATGTATATAGTTTCAAGAGCCAAATTTATATATTCAGGTTGTAGTGTAAAGTTGTTCCATATATCACGAGCATTGAAGATAATACATTGTCTTGATAGAGTGAGACGGTAAAAAGGCATAAGCATGGATCTTTTAAGTCTTGAAAAGGGTCTGATGTCAAGTTGATCATAACAAATTAGTAAATTGTTAAAGCAGAGAGGAAGCATGCAATTGCAATATTTGTAAATAAAAACCAGCAAGTTTCGAGTAAAGATGTTTTTCAGTTTGAGTAAATCATTTTCAGCAAACAAAAGATTATGAGGTTTCAAATTGAAAATTAACCTTAAAGCCTTTTTTTGATATTCAATGTTACTAATTCAGGAGGAAAAAAGAGGCTTTTCTATTATTGAATAGACTGAAAAGATGAGGCAAAAAAAGAGATTTATACAGAACTAAGTTTACGTTCGACGAGGGAAAATTTTTTTTGTAGTTTTCAAAATGCCGGTAACATAACTTAATTTTGTGCGAAGTTTGCTTATGTGACTATTCCTAGATAACTTTTCATCAAGAGTTAGTTCAAGATAATTGAAAGTATCAAATTGTTTTACACTAATCTCCCTAAAGAATTTTTCCATATCTTTTCTCGATGTAGAGAAAAACATGTCTTGTGTTTTATCACGATTAATAGAGAAGCCATTCTCAATAAGTAAATTGACAATTCAATATTAGACTTCGCATTTTTAATAAACAATTCAAAATTAACAGAAAGTTTAACGGTGGGGGAGGGGATTGGTAATAATAAGACTGTAATGTCATCAGCAAACATTAAAAGATCTGTATAGAGGGAAAAAGTCAAAAATATCATTTATGAATATCAAAACCAGTAAAGGACGCAGAGTTGAGTCTTGCTGGACTCCAGATCTTACTTGTAGTCTTTTTGACTGACACAGATTGATATCGGTTTGTCATGAATTGATACCCCATAACACTCAAGTTGTAAATTTAGGGATTCAATATTTAAATTTTTATGCATGTCCCCCTGAATATTTTTGCCTCCATTTCACCTTAACATCTGACTACGTCCTTTATAACATTTATAAAAATAAATATCACTTGTTTTTAAATTTTAATCATTGTCACTAAATTTTTGTTGAAAAGTCGTACATTGGCTCTGGATTATGCGTTCCATTATTAAGAGATTCAAACTTATTCGAAGGTTCCTTTTTCCAGAAAGTTGAAGACAAGGTAACATATTTTTCTTTTTCCTTTCATTTCATTTGTAAATTCTGTTCTAACTCCTTCCTTTTTTGCAATAGACACTAGTCACTTAAAAATCGAAAATTACATATCTTATGTTTAGTAGAAGAAATTTTTTAGTAATTTATTAATTGAGACATTGCGAGCATATGATAATGTGTCTGAAAATTGTTATTTTTATCTAACATTTGTAGCACATAATAAAACCAGCCATGACATTATTAATCAATAGTTATTGACATTAGAATCGCCATCGACGTCATTTTTGGAATCGATGAATCACCAATTCCGTTATATGCCTTAAAATTTGTGAAATTTTAGAAAAAAACCTTTGGTTTGCCATTTATTTTTCTATCCATGAAATCACTGAATTTTCATTTTTCCCAAAAATTACAAATATAATCTCTTAAAAAATTCTAATAATAATGGAAAGATTGTTCTACAATGCACTTTATCTTAACTTGAATTACATTTAATTATCATCACCGGTTTATTAAAAATTTAAATTTATAATCTTAAACTTTTTTAATTTTTGAACACTTTTTATTAAAACTCCAAACGTCTAATACATTTATTTTATGAAATCAAAAACGAAGCCAGTTTATATTGTCACGCCTCTATAAAATCAATTGGATGGAGGAGTGGAATCCATAAAATATGGATTATTATTTATCTTCAAAATTTAAATATATTGCAAATAGTTATTTTTTAAATAAAAATGAAATATCAACCCCTACTTGATTTCAACTACATTCCTATTGCTTTATTGTTCAAAAAGCTTTTTTTGAAACCAAAACCAATTTTCTTAATGGGACCAACTTTTCGTCATAGACTTTTTGGCTACGACTATGGATCTATAAGGCCAATTACTTATCATAATCAAAGATGTGTATTTGGCAAGATCTCCAAACAAATCATCTCTTTTGATGATTTGTCAATCAAAATAATTGTTAATTTATTTAAGGTTTACTTCAACTCTAAAATAATATTTAATGAAACCCTAACCCAGTGGAAAGGATGGATAAGTTTAGAGAATTTGGAGGGTGAAGGTCATTTCTCCATCATTCACCCAATTGAAGATCAGGTAAGTTTTTCAAAATTTTAGTTATTTCTATAAATCTTATGCAGTATTTTATCCTTCGCATTATAGGATTAGGGCTCGGTTGATGTGATGAATGAAAAAAATTTATATGTAGAAAGCAAAGCAGGTATTTATGCCCAAATTGTCAAAATAAAGTATATAATTTTTATCTATTTACCCATTTTAACCCTTTGAGAGACTAGTATGTCGCAAAATGCTTCAAGAATTGAAAATAGCGTGCTTTAAATATATAAAATTTTATTGAAAAAGAAGAGACGATTCATTGTCAAATTTTTGATCCTCAAATAATTATTTGTACTTCTTTCAATTTTAATCCTTTCAAAAAAAATATTTAAAATCATTTTCAATCTATGTTGCTTAAACTTATTTGTGCTTTTTTTATAACTTAAAAGTTGCCTAGAGTTAAAAGGCATGTTCCCTCTTTTGCAGATTTTAGTTGGATTTGTTGCAGGAAAAATACCCTTCTCTGACTCCGTACTCATAAAAATTCATTGGCGAGTCCGAAAGAACTTTTTCAGCTTAAAACTTATTTACCAAAAAAGTGACAACTCGGCTTAGTGGCGGAAAAATTGGTTCTTGTTTTCTCAATGACAAGAGAAAATATCCAATGCTTACATTAAAATGTTATAAAATATTTAGAATTTTTAGTATGTATATACAAAAAACATAGTTTACTCAATTCAAGGTTCATAATTTAGTATCTAGTTTTATTTGTTGAAGGTATGTAAAAATAAAAAACCTAAAATCATTACTTTTAATACAAAAGTTTGATTATAAGATGATTCATTTCTGGGAAACGGGAAGCCAATATATTTTCCTGTAAATTTCAGGAAAATCCCCGTACAAAAAAAAGACAAAACTTGAGGAACACTAGCGCAGACGAGTGCACTCCATTCTCTGTTCAAATTACTGTAAAAAGATTATTCTTTCCTTATTTTAGAAACTTGTGACGACTGCTTCAGACTCACTCACCACAACGACTTGTTTATAGAAAGAAAGTTTCGTTTTGCGGACTCAACGCCATCGTTCACAAGTCCATTTTCATTTGTTCTACATCTTTGTAAAATAATCATCATATCAATCGCGTGATCTCATTGGATCAAATCATTTTTTCTACCTTTTTTAACGTTATATTTTTATTTGTCTCTTTACACGATAGAGTGTTTTACCTAATACAAAATTTATCACCTTGACTATCATTATTATTACCTACGAATAAATTTTTTTTTATTTTTTTTATGACATCGAATTGTAATCGAATGAGCGCTCTTTATTTATCTAAAGGGGGTGAGTTTTTCAATAAAGTCTTACAAGCCCTTCTATACAGGATGGATAAAAAAAACTCTTACCATGTTTTTTGACCCATCCTGTATAGAAGGGTCTTCTAAGACTTTATTGAAAAACTCATCATAAATTAATTTCAAATTAATTGATTTAAAAAAAAGGTAATTTGATTGTTAATTCAACTACAAGAAAAATCTCGGTTTAGAATCACTAATTTTAATATGATTGATGTATTTGTGTGTGAACGAACACATTTTAATTCTAAAATTAAAAAATTTATCAGGGTGTTTGGAACTATGACTTTATTTTCAATGTTAACACCATCGTCACCAATAACAGAAGTAATGGTGTTATCGTTTTTAAAGACACATTGGGTATTTCATTAAAAATGTTTTAAAACTTGTTACGACAATTAATCACTCGCCATTTCATCGCACAACACTTTTAATCACAAAGACATTTCATCGCTAATTTGATAGCAGTTTATTTTTTCATTTGTCAATTAAATTCAAACATCAAAACTTATATACAATAAAGTCATCAAAATAAATATTCTATTTTTAAGACATCAGGTTGTAGACATATTAAAAAAAATTTTATTTTAAATAAAATGTACAAAAAAGTAGAGCAAATTTATAAGCACTTGTCTAAGAGCAGCAACATAAAAAATTAGCGGAGTTTTTAATTGAAACTACCTAAATCCAGAATATTTAACTGCTTTAACCCTATTCGTGGCCCCCTCTTTTTTCTTAAAATTCTCAATGAAACTACCAAATAATTGATTCAAATCTCGTGGTGTCATTTATTTTTCATTAAAATCAGTCAAAAAATCAATCAAGCCGGTCAATCAATGTCAAATATATTAACTTCAAAATATATTACAATTCCACATTTTTTGGAATTAATATTATTTATTCAGTATACTAAATTTTGGTGATTATTAATTCAACCAAATTATTTCACCTGTCAGTAAATTAGCATTAAAATAGGTGAGTTACAGTAGGGCATTTCCAATACGAAGAAGAAATTCAGAGAAAAGCTATGATTTCGTTTAGCAGCGATTATAATGGTATGCAATTGAAAGACATGAGAACTAGAGCTTCTGAACCGGGAAATCCCGTATCCCGGGATTTCAATCAAATTTTACAATCCCGTTTCCCTGGAAAATTAGCACGATATCCCGGTACTTTTTTAAAATTGAACTAAAAACCACTCTTTAAAAAAATGAATCTCAAAAACTCTTAAATATTTTTAATTATTATGTTTTGAAATTCCTATCATATACAATAAATTTAGACTATATTCAGTTCTAATTTCTAAATGTATATTTATACAAAAAATATATAAAAAATTTAAATAGTATGAAATTTTGAATTATAGAAAATTATAACAAATTAATTAATTACAAACGAAATAAAATTTATTATAATTTTTTTCTATAGTATTCTTTTTATAATTAAAATGTCGCTCACTTCTAAAATTTGGTCTGAGTTTACAAAACTTAGTAATGGAGAAAGTGCAAAGTGTAATCAGTGTAATTCCATTATAAAATGTGTTGGAGGATCAACATCAGGTTTTAATACGACACTTTACAAAAGTTCATTAAGGATCTATGAAAAACAAACGCAAAGCTGATGATGATGATGATGATGATGATGATGATGATGATGATGATGATGATGATGATGATGATGATGATGATGATGATGATGATGATGATGATGATGATGATGATGATGATGATGATGATGATGATGATGATGATGATGATGATGATGATGATGATGATGATGATGATGATGATGATGATGATGATGATGATGATGATGATGATGATGATGATGATGATGATGATGATGATGATGATGATGATGATGATGATGATGATGATGATGATGATGATGATGATGATGATGATGATGATGATGATGATGATGATGATGATGATGATGATGATGATGATGATGATGATGATGATGATGATGATGATGATGATGATGATGATGATGATGATGATGATGATGATGATGATGATGATGATGATGATGATGATGATGATGATGATGATGATGATGATGATGATGATGATGATGATGATGATGATGATGATGATGATGATGATGATGATGATGATGATGATGATGATGATGATGATGATGATGATGATGATGATGATGATGATGATGATGATGATGATGATGATGATGATGATGATGATGATGATGATGATGATGATGATGATGATGATGATGATGATGATGATGATGATGATGATGATGATGATGATGATGATGATGATGATGATGATGATGATGATGATGATGATGATGATGATGATGATGATGATGATGATGATGATGATGATGATGATGATGATGATGATGATGATGATGATGATGATGATGATGATGATGATGATGATGATGATGATGATGATGATGATGATGATGATGATGATGATGATGATGATGATGATGATGATGATGATGATGATGATGATGATGATGATGATGATGATGATGATGATGATGATGATGATGATGATGATGATGATGATGATGATGATGATGATGATGATGATGATGATGATGATGATGATGATGATGATGATGATGATGATGATGATGATGATGATGATGATGATGATGATGATGATGATGATGATGATGATGATGATGATGATGATGATGATGATGATGATGATGATGATGATGATGATGATGATGATGATGATGATGATGATGATGATGATGATGATGATGATGATGATGATGATGATGATGATGATGATGATGATGATGATGATGATGATGATGATGATGATGATGATGATGATGATGATGATGATGATGATGATGATGATGATGATGATGATGATGATGATGATGATGATGATGATGATACAAATATTTTTAAGGTTACTAAAATCACGCAATTACAAAAAAAAAGCCTTGGAGAAATAGTTTCTAAATTAGCTTCGCTAGATGGATTTAGTATTCATGGTTTGACTAATAGTGAATTTATTCGCAAAGGGATATACTCTTCCTAAAAATGAAACAGATGATGAATTTAATTATAAATTTTTATAAAGAAATTAAAGAAAGTTTTGTTCAAAAAATAATTCAAAGAAAAATCAAAAAAGTCCATTTGAACTGATGAGTACATACAGATTCCTAGAAAGATTAGAAGAGATTAGAACAGATTCCTGAACATTGTTTTACATTTTCAAGATAGTGAAAATGTCAACTTAGGAATTATTTTCTTGCAAGGATCGTGTTCTGCCAGTGACCTTTTTGTTGATTGAAGAAAAGCTTCAAGAATTTAACTTACATATTAACAATGATATCGTGAGTATTACAAATGATGGAGCCAGTGTAATGAAAAAACTTGGAAAAAACTATGATACATCAACTGTGCTTTATTCACGCAATTCATTTAGCTATTGTGGATGTCGTATATATGTCAGAAAAAGATTATCGAAATAATTTTGCCTATTATCATGTAGAAAGAGACAGTGAATCTGAAGAAGATGATACCGAGGAAGAATCCAGTAAAGAATATTTTTGTTGTATTGAATCTTTACCAAACATTGTTACTATAATTAAAATGTTTAGAAAATCTCCGATAAAAAATTCCGCTCTTCAGAAACATGTAATATCAGATCATGGTCGTGAATTTAAGCTCAGTTTACATGTAAAAACAAGATGGAACAGCTTAGTAACTATGTTGGAACGATTTATTTTTCTGAAAAACTCTATTTTTAAAACGCTGATTGACCTCAATGAAAAGATAGATCTTTTTTCGGAAATCAAATTTGACGTTCTTGAGGATGAACCAGTTCAAGCAGCTATAACAAAATTGAGTGAAAGTAAATGTATTATAATGGAGAGTGAAGCAATATTCAATTTTTTGTTTAAAACTTTAAGTAGCAATGAAATTCAGTTTTCTCGTATAATTAAAGAAAAATTATTTATCAGAATTGAAGATCGAAGAAACGAAAGACTTGTATCACTCTTACGTTTTCTACAAAACCGAAGTTACACGAATCCCCAAGATACTCAACTTTTGAAGAAATCTTCAATTTGGCGCTGATATTTTCAAAAATTTATATCCAAATTACTTTTCAAATACTGATTCTGAAAAAAAAGTTGCGATCTAAACTACATCACTGCTAAAAATTATGACAAAAATAAATGTTCTCTTACTGAAAGCATGAACAGAGAAATTCAAGCTTTTATGAAGTGTAATAAAAACGAGAATCAAATTTCAATAGAGGAAAATCTTAATGATTTAAAGTTCAAAAAAAGCTATGGCTTACCAGAAGCCCTAGTTCTTCTGAAATCCGCTTTAGATTCAATCAAGACTTCTTCCTGTGAATGTGAAAGAAATTTTTCTCTAGTGAATGATTTTCTTTCAAAAAAATGGCAAAGCATTAAGAATGAAGGATTAAATGCCTTAGTTTTTTTAAAAAGTTTTTTTTTACATAAAGAGTCACTTTAATTATTTTCAATGTTTCAATAAAATTTTTTGCGTATCAAAACTTAATTTTTCAATTTTATAAATAAATATGAATTTTCATTTAAAAGCATATAATAGAAATAACTTTTTTTTAAATAAAAAACTAAATTCTAAAAACTTTGACCTTCCCGGGAAAATTTTTTTTTATTCCCGATTCCCGGGAAAACAGAACCTCTAATGAGAACTAAAGGCCAGATATAAGAACTTTTTAAGCATATTTTAATGATTCTGCACCATTTGCTGTTTTCACAACAGGTAAGGTTTGACGGATATATCCACCTAGGAGAATAAGTATTCCAGCAAATGGCACATTACTACTGTTACCGATGTCTCTAAGCATTCTTTCAATTGATTCAAGACTATATTTAGACTGATGGTGAACATGCTGCTTCATCAAAAATAATCCACCTGTTAGGATTACAAAGCAAATCAGCATGTCTACTATTTCATTTGATATTACAAGTTGCATTATCTAAATTAAAACTTAAAAGAGAATGAACAGTTGTGCCTTTTTTTAGTGAAGTTGCAGCAATTCCTTTTCATACACACGTAAGGAAATTCAAATGATGTAGTTATATGTGAATCTCTTACCTTTGCCACCTGGACCATCAATAAAGAACACCTCAGCGGACGATTTGTCATTTCTTTCTAGCGGATCAATGAATGAATCAGCAACAGCAATCTCTTAACGATTCAGCATAATTCGATCCTTTTCACACTTGTCCAATATTGGAAAGATCTTCAATTGATGCTTCCTATAAAACTGGAAGTCCAAATTCAATAAGAGTCTTGACAAACTGTTCGAGAATACTTTGAATTTTGCAAGTACTGACTGAGATATCGCTTTTGTCTGTATTTTTAGTCCTGTGATGGGTGGTTCAAACAGTTGTGATTTATTTTTTGTGTTATGATGAATTGGTTTTAAACGTATAAATTTTTTTTCTGAAAGGTCCAATATATTACCATAAGACATTCCATGGATCAGCTAAATTAATATTATTGATTTTTTACTTTACTTGTATTTTCCTTGTTTCATTGTTCCCAATATCATAAAATCTTGCTTCGAACATGTGTACAATTGAATGCAGCAGGATGAAAGTAATTATCTTCACTAAGAGGGGAGGGGGTAAACTAATACTAGATTTAAAAAATATAGCAGGATGGGTTATTTAAAAACTTTGGCGGATGTCATTTATGTATGATCCATTAAGTGACGTACTTAAAAAATAAGTATATTCAAATTGTGTTCAATTTTATAATTATTTTAGTAAAAGTAATCTAATTTTTCACATTCCCATAGAAAGGTCTTTATGGTTTATCCAGTGAAGATAAATTTTTTAGGGATGTATTGACAAAAAATTGGATTAATTTTTGAGTAACTATAAAATAGGTTCAAAACTAAAGATATTTTAAAATAAGGAGACATGTAGCAAAACATTATTCCATTACTAAGGACTCTATAATATTACTGGTTAATTTTTATTAATGATATATTAATACAAATAAATGTTCCAACATGAGAAAGAAACCTCATCAAAAAAGCTACGTCATTGATTAAAATTAATAATGAAAAACATGTGTTTATTTGGTATATTTTTCATCACCGAAAAAGCAGGCCCAAAACATACCTGCAATTTTTTGGGACTGAAAACACCACCGTCATAAGTTGGATCTATTTTTTGGACTTGTGCTAAATATGACCGAAGGGCAGTGATTTTTTCAGGATAATAGTTTAATGGGAAATTTTGTTTAAAATCATAATTTTTTAGAGCGTCAATGAAAGATAATATTTAAATATTATTTCCGACCAAAATTATCACTATCCTATCATCATAAAATTTTGATTTAAATGAAATATCAATGATGAAAATATGCAGAAAAAAATAATTCACTATTTTTCAGGGTTTAAAGAAAAAATTTCTTCAATCTGTTCAAATTTATATACAAAAAATGCATTATTATCGCATTAACATTATTAAAATTTTAATATATACGTTTTCTATTTAGAGAAAAAGTGTAATCATATAATTTCGCACGAAATACGGCACTTACCTCCAATTATTTAAAAATTTTAAAGAATTTTTTGTAGAAATGTTAAATTTATTCTCCAATAAAATACTTTTATGAGAACATTTTAAATCTTTATGTTCTGCTGATGGCAAAAGGCGGTGCACAACTTTGGAAAATAAAAAAACTTTTAAAATTTTTAAACGCCTACTGCCAAAGCAAGGTTTTACGCTTTCATAAAATATGTTATATCGAAAAATATTGAAATCTATTATAACTAAATTACAACAAAAGCCTATGAAAAAATACAATGAAAACAATAACCCACTATTTTGAGGAATTAAAATACATTCAAATATTTATTTAAAACTGGAAGCCTAGTTACCTATTTCAAATGAATGCTGTAGCGTGGTTGATTATTTCAATCAGTTGTGCCAGAAAATTAGGGAACTTATACTAACATTAGAACAGCCAGCTGCGTCATTTTCAATTTATAAAATATTTTGTTTCAATGTTCATATTAAATTTTTCACTGTTCTAACATTTTATACAACACTTGTAACTGTCATTTCGTTTTATTTTTAAATATTTTTTAAGTCTCTTTTTTCAATAACATTTAAAACAATTATTCATTTTGCGCCAATTGAAGATTTTGAGCATTTTAATAAAAAAAATTTCTTGGCCGTTATAATATCAGGAATACTATAGTCATTAAAACCTAAAATTAACTATTGAATAATTAACTTTAATTATATATTAAAGCGTTCAGCGCTAATTTTAATGGAGCTACAAATGATTATTCTTTATTTCCCAGCGGCAAAATCGGATACAATCACAATTGGAAATAAGAAGTTCCATATATATAAAAAAGAACTGTCATAGACAGCAAAATAATTCATTTATTTTTTAGGTGAAAGACAAAAAATAGTTAGAGTTAAATAACAACAATGAATAAAATAAAATGGAAAAATCAAGGCATGCATGCAAACAACGCAATTTTTGTAAAGAGGCAAAATTTAGAATAAAAATCAAAATATTTTTATTTAGGAGAAAAAAAAGTATTTTCAATTGATTGTCAATTTTTGAGGGAATTCTCTTCAGTCATTCTTTTTATCAATCGGTTGTTCAGATTTTTCCTAAAAAAATAATAAATCAAGATAGTACTTGTTTGTAAAAACGGTAAGAAAATAAAGTGTTAAAAATGTCAAAAGAAGAACCTGCAATTTTTTGTGCTCACTAATGAGCCTATCATATTCTTTATCAACGGATTGAGCTTGTAGTTTCAGAGCTTCCATTGATTTATTCGTTCTAGCGAGTTCTAACCAAATAAAAAGTGACGTTTCAAGCACAGATATGAATCTTCAATACATACAGTTTTTGTCATACACCACTAATTTTGAATCTAAGAAAAGAGTCCAACGTGTGTCTCGTGTTATGTCAACAAGTACGCATGCTATATTGAAAAAGCTTTTGGATTTTAATCATTTTATCTATAGCGTATAAACCCTATTCTCTCTGCATAATTAAGGGAAATTAGCATTACGTCTGGTGGTTGATAACAAATTACCCAATAAAGCTCTTTGGGGACCACATGCCCGTCTATACTGAATAAAGCTTTACAATTTAGCGGTTTCTTGATTTAAAAATTTTACTATATAATAAAAATAGTGAGAAATAACAATAATAAATAAATATTTATTTATGAAGACATAAATTTAGTGCTTAATCATACTTTTCTGAAACATCTTCATGTTTTAAATTTTAACTTGCAATGATTTCATTTAACCCTCGCAGTACAGTCCATTTATTACACTGAGCGATCGATGATGATCTTCCATGCGTTTGTTGGCAATTACATGAAAAGTTCATATGGTATATTCATGGATGTGTGCTGTGTAAAGAATGAACAGGACGATTATAGTGAAGGCATTGATTCGAGTTATGATATATGATATAATCTATAAAAATTTATAAGTAATCGACAAAGGGTGATATATTTACTGTTTATATGGGTGTTTGCGTTTTTGCACGTGTAAACGAATAGTCCTGATAGAGCTAAATAAATATATCCTTTCATATTTTGCGATTCAATCTGTACAATCTCGAAAAATTGTTTCATCCTTCACATTTGTTTTTTCCTTTTTGAAAGTTCCTTCGTCAAAAACACAATATCAGTGAAATAAGCGATTCTTACTCATACTCATCAGAAAGTTATTGCAGTAGTTTCAAGCCTTCACAACCTGGTCGTTTTGGTATTAAAATATATCATTGTAATGACTCTAAAAGTTATATTATAAAACATAGGGTATGGTAGAAAATCGCAAATATTTTAGTGGTGAAAGTAAAACGTTTAGTTAGTGATTCAAATCTTCCCAAAGGTATTATAATGGATCGGTTTTTTACTTCTTTATGTTAATGGGCTAGTAATAATAATTATATAATTTGTGGGACAGTAAGATCAGACAGAACGTTCATCCACAATATAATTAGACCTAATTACTTACGAACGTTAAAACTTTCGGAATGCAAAAGCAAATTTTATTTACTACAAATGCATCTTTGACAGCGCATATTCCCCCGTAAACACGCACATAAAAATTTCAAAGAGGTGAACCTTTTATCTAGTGAGCATTATAAATCAAAACTGAAGGGCCATATTGTATAACAGAAACAATCACTGTTTATAACAATTATAAAAGTGGGGTTGATATGAAAAATAAAATGCTTAGATATTACACTTGCTATAAACCAAGTAGAAGGTGGCCCTACATTATATTCACTAACTATTTGGACATAGTTTGCCACAATAGTTGCATTATTTACAAACATACGTAAATACCTTGACGTTGAATGCATTTTTAAAATCTCAATTTCCGAAAACACAGTCAGAAATCACCTTTTCGGAAGTGTAAAGATGAGGAATTGAAGGGAACAAAAGAAAAGTAATGAACCTTCTTGGGTTGTCGTGAGTTCTAGCTTTATCTTCTTCATTTCCTCGCTTTCCAACTTTTCAAAATCATCAGAGCCATTTTCCTATGATTGGAATTATAAAAATTATCAAGCATAAATTGAAATCTCAAATACAATACGAATTGGCCTTAAGTTTTTTTTATATCAACTCTGAAAAAAAAGATTTTTTATGACATTTAAAATCTATCATATATAAAAATTCGCGAATTTGTTTTTAAACCATAATTTTTCAATCATTAACGACCATTTAGAGATCAATTGGATTGACAATCTCAAGTTTTTATTCTGATATTGTTGTTAGAATTGAGGCTAGTAAAAATAGGTCACATAAACTGTGGTTTCACGGAAACAAAATTTCATGAATTTTAGTTCAAAACAAATTGGCGAATAAGCACTTCTAAAATTTTAGATATTTATCCTAA
The DNA here is from genome assembly GCA_030549495.1 of Nectonema munidae. Taxonomy (NCBI): domain Eukaryota; kingdom Metazoa; phylum Nematomorpha; class Nectonematoida; family Nectonematidae; genus Nectonema; species Nectonema munidae. The sequence goes on from JAUIRK010000908.1 coordinate 823,615, forward strand.
AAAATTAATTTTTTTATTGTTGAGTAATATTAATATGGAAATTACAGTGATTTTTAATTTATATAGGAAAGATTTTAAATGTTATAAAAAATTTTATATAATAAAAAAACTTGAAACTCTGGAAATTAAGTACGCTGAATTTATTTGGCGGAATTTTTGTGTTCACGAAATTAAATTCTCTGCAAAAATTTCTTACTTTACAGTATTCAAATAGGCACACAAATGATATTTCTTATTTTTACCATTGCTCTTTTATTTATTGTTTCTAATTCAATAAGCGACAATTTATGTTTTAATCTCCGTCATCAGTTGCATTATATGGGATTCACTTGTGGTCCTAAAACAACTGGATTCGTATAGTCAGTGCGGCATTGGATTTAAATTAAATCGTACAGCTCATTAGCGCAAACAAGAAACATCAAATAAAAAATAATTATATCTTGGACGGGTTCGCTCGTTCATCCCACCTGATTTCATATGTAATTTGGTGCTTATCTGACATTAATCAAAAAGTTCGTCCTGCATTCCGAGATAAACGAAATGAAGATCATTTTAGACATGAAATATATTTAGTTTATTGAGCAAGAAAAAAAATATTCAGTTTATACATAAAGAATAAAGCAAATGTTTTGTTTACAACATGAAATCCACAAGGTAACTGAATTATAAAAAAAATTTCCAAATGAATATCTACTCTAGTGCTGATTTTGCCTATTCAAGCTCAATTAATTTCAAAATGGGCCTTAATGTGTAAAATTTTAGAAACCTATTGTGTCGGTTAGTGTAAAATTGGTATTAGTATTAGTATTAGGCTTGAGGTTAGGTTTACGCAATCGTACCATTTACATATAAATTTTTTGACATTCTTGGCACAAACTCCTTTTCTTGGTTCCAGAAAAGGTTGGTGAAATTAAATAAAAAGTTTATTGAAAAATTAAGAACTTACAAGCATTGCCCACAATTATGCCAAGCTTGGGAGCTCACGCAAACCCAGGCTGAAGCGTTCTTGGGGGTATATGCTAAAAAAAAAAGAGAAAAATTATCCTAGGTGACTACCCATATACAATAGCCCCCAAGCAATAGGGAATTCTGCGTTCTGCGATGTAGTTCTGTTTTTTTCTGAGTTCTAGATCCGCCTACTTAAATTTAGGATTGGCACAAGGTATAAGTCCCAAAACAGTTTCATGTTACGAGCTAGGTTAGGCATAGTCGGTAATCTAGCCTCTATAGGAGTCCGCTTGTAGGACCGTTTAAACATTCCAATATTAAAATCATATATCCTAGGGACGACATTTAGGGATGGAGTCAAATTCCAGGGGTAGATTGTTCCTAACCTAGCATGCCTTAAATTATGTATATCTTTCTTAACCGCTATAACATGTATCAAATATTATTTATTAATAATATATAAGATATTGCATGCCTTCTAACGCTTCTATTTTTGTAGCATATACATTTTATAATCATATTCTTTTATTTAGGAACAAGATACATTCCGTTGTGCCGGTTTTTTACCCTGGTTTTCTTCCTCTGAAGAATTCAAAGGTTTTTACGGTTAGGTAGTGCTCTAGCGACGCGATTCTACGTGGTTAGTAATCAAGCTATCACTAGACAATAAGTTTGTTTCCCAAATTGGGAGCGTTCGCATTAGGATTGTATCGTTCTCTCAGATGTATTTATATATTGTAACATAAATTCTTGTAAAATAATATATATAACAAGGTATAGCTATTCTTTTGTAACAAGGGCCGGTAGGTGTTTAGTGGGATGGAAAGTCCAGTTAGACTTGGACTCAGCATTCCGGGCGGGCCACGATATCCGAAAGGATGGGTGCGAACGTCACAAAACAACTTAATTAATTAATTGGCACAAACTTTTCTATTTATTTATATTAATACACGTCCGACACAAAAAACATCTAGACATACATACACACATACGAATACATAGATACGAATACACAGAAATACTTAAATCTCAAAAAAGCAGTATGGTCGATATTTAAGTTGTTTTTAGTGCATTTTTTACATTTTTATAAAAAGTAGATTAAATTTTATACTTTTTTTAATTTTTTTCATGGCAAATATCAAATTTAAATTAGCAATAAGATTTTTTTGTAATATAATTGAATATATGTATTTATCAGATGTGTTCAAATTATATTCGAGCTGCGATCAAATAGAAAAGAAGCCGGAAACTGGCAGGTTTCTGATTGCAATAGAATTTTAAAAATAACAGTTCTGGTTTTGACATCTTAAAAATGACGAGTTAAATATTCACCGAAGCTTGGGCTTATCTTATCTGATTATAGAATTAAAGTTTTAAGAGAACTTATTAGGATAATAAATCGTTAATACAATTATAAAGTTACTCTTAATATTACTTATCTGTAAAAAAGATATTTATGTCTTTCGAATAATTTAAAATTTTTGTAGAACAAATTTGGTTCTTCCATTTATTTTAAAAAACGAAATCAAGATTAACAGAAAACGTAGTATGCTATATAAGAACTTTCAATTTACTAACTTTTTGCACAGTTTTTATACTTTATTTGAAGTTATATTTTACCTTTACTTTTTAGGAAGCTCAAAAATAAATTACTAATGAGATAACAATTATTTTTGAGTGTTAGTTTTCCTTATATTATTTTTACTCTTTATGAATCCAAATTATAATGAAAAAAGAAATTATGCTTAACTTAAAAATGTGCAAACTCAGATGTTTTAAATAACTTGTATATAAAATCAGTTATACGCCTGTAGGCGCTGATGCTCGGGTGGCAAGGTGAAATAAATAAGCGCACAAACTTGTTCGGTATCATTATGAACTTTGTCCATCATGGACTTCACGGCTTCGCTAGCGGAAATAGCTTGTTTCATCGATGCTTCGGTACTTGCCTCCAACTGTGCCTGAAATGATATCAAGTTGATGATTCTCTTGATAACCCTAAAATCATAGTAAAAAACTTTACTTTAAAACATACTGCAAAGAATTATATATATATATATACATGATGCCGGGGCGTTTGGTCGACGGACCAGAGAGTTTGGCGAACAGAAATATCATTGACGAACGATTCGTCCTATGGACATTTAGAAAAACAGCATTTTTGTCGAACGATCTATCTCTTCGCCGTGAACGATTGCTTTTAAATGTATTTGAAAGCAAACAAACAATTTATCTCTATTCCCCCTCTCTATATATATGTATAGTACATTGAAATTATGAACGTAGAAGGAAAAAAGAATTTTTACTTCATTTTGTAAAAGGAACTTTAATATACCATTTTATTTGAGGATTAACGCGGGTTTCATTGAAATAGATATAAAACTTTATGATTAGACAAAAATTACATAAAGCTCAAGCTTTATATAGTAGCAGCTACTACATTTCTTTCAGTGTGAGTAAAAATATTAGTTTCAACCACTAACTAAATTATTATTGAACGTTATTGTCAACATTTTCACTCGTAAATCCGTGAGGCTTTAAGTTTAACTCATTTTATTAAAATTTGATCTTTTTTAAAAACATTGATAAAGTTACCAAAGTGGCAGAGGAATATACTGACCTCCACTGACCCTTAAAATGTAAAAGTATTCTTTTATTTTTTAAATACTATTTTTAGTTGTGTATCAGAGAAAATAAGGACACAAAGTACACTTTAACCCTTTCGTGACCAGGGTATCATATATGATACATAAACAATTTTACCTTCGTCTGCTTTTTCAAATAGTTTTGTATATGAATCTTCTGCTTTTTAATAAATATCGTCTGATTTTGCTGGTCACGAAAGGGTTAATAAATTCATATATATTTTTAAAATATTTAAGATACGTAAAAAATGTTATATTTTAGCCTTAACTGACGTTTAAAATGTGAAAGTAGTCAATTTTGGATTAAAACAATTTTCTACCAAGCGAAGTTTAAAAATACTTATCTTTTATTAAAATTTGGTATCTTAAACTAGAAGAGAGTAAATAATTATAATAAAATACTGAATTTTTACCACCCGAAGTCTAAAAATACTTTCTATTTCACTAAAATTTGCCAACTTATTTTAAAAACATTAAAAAATTACTTAAGTGACAAGAGAATATATTAACCGCTACTGAGTTTAAAAATGAAAAAGCATTGTTATATTTTTAAATGGCCATTTTCGTTACCTTTCGACTGTGTCCGTTTATCGACCACAGTCGACATATGTTGACTTTACAAAAATGTAAATCGTCTGCGTTTATTAATGCTTTTTAATACAAATCTTCTGTTTTATACTAGATATCGTCTGATTATTCTGATAGTTAATGGGTTAAAGAAACAAAGTAAAATCGCAAAGTTTATTTGGGCTTTTCTTTAAAACAAAAAAGTCAACTGACCCTACAAATAAACCAATATCAAATAATTGAGTGATTTTTTTCAAAGTAAATAATTCTCAAGGTTGGAATAATAAATTTAGAACAGTATAAATCGAGGCTTGAAAGAAAAAAAATATTTCTAATTACCCAATAAAAACTCTTGGAAAACGCTTGTGTAAGCATAGGGAACTTGGAATGTAACAATATGTTATGGGTACTTAGAAAATCTACAACTAATTTCGTGTAAAAACAAGATGGTGTTTTTTTCTAAAAAAAACAATCATTAACTCACTAACGTTTAAACAATTAAATGATCATATAAAAAAGACAGTTAAAGTGGTATTTTTAATTTTTTTCATACAAATTTGATTTATAGTTTTGGTATGTATACGAATTTATAAGCAAACAGCTTCGTTCTCAATGAATTTCAATCAAATTGTGAGGCTTCAGGTTTATCGCAGTCTGATTGTATATATAATTTATTAACACAATTGGTTCGTAAGAACTTAACAGTTAATACCCTCAGTGTAAAATAAAGTAATATAATAGAACTTATTTTTATGGTTTCCATCGGAAGAAAATATTTAAAAAAAGACAGGGAATGTATTTGAAATCTCACGCTATACGTTTTTAATTTATTGCAAAAGGAAAATCAAAGAACTGCAAATAGAACTGATTATTTTATGGAAAAAACTAAATTTTCCTACTTTATCTAATCAAGCTATGCAAATTCATAACTTGATTAATTTTCACCCCAATTGTGTAAAAAAGCAAAAAAGTGGTGAATTGATGGGTCATTTAGGGCTATTTACATATCTTTAGAATACAAAAAAGCTAGGGTTGGATATTCCGTTCATCAAATGGATCTCAATGGAAAAATATATGCATTTAAAAGCATTTCAAAAAAAATCAGAATAAATCACCAATAAAAAAGTGTAATTAATAACCCAGTCAAGAATATAATGGGAGTCAATATGAATGAAAGATGTTTGCAATTAATACAAATAAAGTTACTAATATATGCAATAAAAAATGGCAGATCAAGGTTTTGATGTTTCAGCACGAAGTCAAACAACAAAGAAGCCTGTTTAAAAAGAAGCATCAAAATTGAAGAAGAAAATGCTCGAAAAACGAACTAGAAAGTCTTGGTGTATACGCTTTAATGGGAATAGAATTGAAAGAGCAGAAATGAGATCAGGGTTGCCAATTTTATCTAGCCCAAAAAACGCAGATTGGTAAAACCGACCCTATAAAACCGAATAAAAATCAGAGTTTTTTTAAATTTACTTAAGAAAGACCATAACAATAAAACATTTTAAAATGAACTATGTTGAAGAAAATAGATCAAACATTTTGCGTTGCAACATAAAGCATAAGAGTGTAAGATTAAGGAAATGACGATCTTAAATCGGCATTCCCAAATGACCTTGTAATATGGAACATGTTATCACAGTTATAAATCAGTGTTTCCCAACGTTTACGCACGTGCGACCCCTTGCTGAGATGCTAAAAGGCTTCGAACCTCCCGTAGACGGATAATCTCTGAAGGTAAACGGAGAAGGATTGGCGAAGGAGAAGCATTGGCGATTTTTCTTTCTTTGGATGTTGCCGCAAACTTGTTCATGTGCACTGCCACTATCACACAATTCTTTTTTTTCCTCATCACTTTTCTTGCTCGCTCTTATGATAAAACACTTTGCTTGCGCATATGGTTATCATTCATCGTTTTTCTCTCATACTACTATTTATTTTGTAAATCTTCACCATTATTTTTCTAATCATTTTACTTCTGTACTTTTTTTTATTCAATACAGTTATTAAGATGTATATTGATGGATATAATTATTTAAAAAAAAGGGAGTATTTGAAGACTGTTCACTATTACTGTACGAGACCCTCTTGCTCAGGTTTGTCTTTTTTCTTATTTTTTGAATTCAATTCAATTAATTTTAAATAGACTGTCTCGATTTTTACACTTTTACTTTTTTAAAATTAGAAATCAAATTTTTTACACAGACTTGTTTAAAATTTTTAAACCTTGACAAAAGGGCTGGAGGCTCGTAAGGCAATGGAAATGATTGTTCCAAGTTCAAGCCTTGCCTCTGCCGAAAACTCATAGCTTGATGTGAGCGGTGCTTCTGCGCCTTATCAATGAAAATACCACACCACCTTTAAACGTTTTCTGTCAGATTAGATAGATACTTTGCAAAAAAAAAATTTCTTTATAAAATTTTCAAAGGTAATTATAGAGCAAGTTGTATGTCGAATACTATCTATATATGCTTATTATTGCAAATAATGATATTTTTTGTTAACATATAAACATTTTTTTTATAGGTAGGATTATATATCAGAAAAATCCCGCTTCACCACTGAAGGTTGTTTCACACAACCATGACAAAATTAGTGAAAGAATATTAGAATTTAATAAAAATATAAAAGAAGAAGTAAGGTTCTCAATGAAGGCACCTAGTCATATTTATCAGTAAGTTTTTTTAGTAAAAAATGTTTTATAATAAAAATAATCTTTTAGGGATAATTTATCGATATTGTTTCAAAGTGATAGAGAGGGTATGTTTTCTAAACAAACTATTCTACGTAGAATACGGTATAACAAGAAAAGAATTCAACCTCCAAAGTTGATAAATTTTGACATACCGGAAAACTATCACAAAGTAAATGGGGCACCTTTTTTACAAGTCGACAGACTTATTCCAACAAATAAAAGACTGATAGTATTTTATGGAAAGGTTTTAACTTATTTAAAACAGGTAAGCAATATTGAAAATATCTACATTGATGGAACGTTTAAAAAAGCTCCAAATATGTTTCATCAAATTATAACTATTCATACATTCCATAATAAAATTCAACTTCCAATACTCTACTCTCTTGCGTGTGATAAGAAAGAAGATACCTACAGGTTTTTATAATTAATTAAAAATTTTTGTTTTTATTGTAAAATTTTAGAGAAATTTATCAAGTTTTAAAAGTCAACATAAACGTTTCACAGATAAAAACAATTACATCTGATTTTGAAAGCGCAATCATATCTTCAAACAAAAAAGTTTGGCACATATAATGTTTATATATATGTATATATATTATAATATTTTTAATACTTCAGGAATTTCCAAATGCAAAATTCACAGGATGTTATTTTCATTTTTCGCAAAGCATTTAGAGAAAAATAAAATTTCTTGGTTTCGGCCGACTATATTCAACAAGTGAATCCTTTCGTAAATGTGTTAGATTTGTCCTTGCACTTGCTTTTCTTCCACCTTTACAAGTATATTTTTTTGTAAATACTTTTCTATCATTAATTGCATCTTTTTTTTTTAGGTAAAAGTAGTTTATAGAAAAATAAAAAACTTGATGAATCCATTCAATATTGAGCAATTTCACTCTTATTTTGAAAATACTTGGCTTCGAGATTCATTCATGGAATGTATATAATAGAAAGGTGAGGACCAACAATCATTGTGAGGGTTTTCACAACAGGTTAAATAACTTTACAGTTTTATCTAATTTAGATTTTTAATATATATTTTTTTTAGTTTGAAATCTTGTCTCCCCAACGAAAAAACTAATGTTTGGGAGGTTTTTTCATTTTTTATGAAGTCGGAAGAAAAAATATGGAAAGACATGGCCGAAATTGAAAGCGTAGATTCTGGATATTGTTGGAGTGGTGGAAATAAAAAGAAGAGAGAAGAAAAGGAAAGGCTGTTGGAAAGAATATATGAAGAATTCAACGAGAATGAAAACCTTTATCTTTTCTTCATATGTTTGTCCTCCTAAAAACCTTAATTATGAAGAAACACAAAACGAATATACATTGGATTTTTCTGGAAGAACCTCTTTTAATATTTCTTCTATTTTAAATTGATTTTTACATTTTGTGCTTAATTTTATTTTATTGATACTTAAATAGATATATATTTTTATGTTCATTTTTTTTATAATTATTTTAATAACAAAATATTTATGAAAATAGTTTTGAATAGACAAAAATCTTTTCAAATTGCATTGTTTTTCCATTTTTAATACTTTAAAATTTAATTGAAATAATTTAATTTTAATATTCAAAATTTTTCTATTTTTATTTTATAATATAAAATTTTGGACAATTTTAAGTAACGTAGGCTCGTTTAAGAAAAAATTTTCATAAAAATTCTAGAATTTAGTATAATAATTTGGGTAAAAACGTAAAAAAGCACCATTTTTTAAACCTGTAGTTGATTTTTTTAGACAAGATATAGAAGTTGAATTTTTTTGTAGTAGACATTTTTGATTAAAAAGAAATTATCGTTTAGAATTTTTATATAGGGGTAAACGTTAAAAAAAACTTTTTCATTAATGTGTAATATTTACTTCAAATTAATATTCAGTTTTTGTTATTTAATAATTACAATTTTACATCTAAAATCCTGATAATCAAAAGTTTCATGTGGAGCAGTAACAGTTATAGCATTATTCATATGTGCTACAAAGTGATGAGGAAAAAAAGATAATGAGATGGTGGCTAATGTAGATAAGAAGCAAGGCGGCAACATCAAAAAATTATCTCTGAAGTAAGTTCTTTGTGCATAAGCCGCTCTCTCTCTCTCTCTAGCTGGCCTATCTTCCCTTGTGTTACATTTTCTCTGTCACTTTTCTCACTCCCCAAAGTGTAATCTACGCCAATATCACAACGCCAGGAAACAATTTATAAAAGAGATGAGGAAGTTTAAAGCTTCATAGCTCAAAGTGAATCTTCACTCACTAAAATTTAACCGTTCTTATGAAGAAAAATTAGACTTTAACCAGGGGTGTGCTAACTTTTTCAACGGCGAGTACAATTCTAAAAATATATGAGTATCTGGGCCATTTACTCAAAGTAAGTACATCTTGATTCTCCTGGTTTAAGTAACATAAATTAATTATTTGAAAAACATTAAAAAATCATTATTAAGAAAAGATATACAATCGAAAGATTAATATAAAACAGATGAAGAATAACGACAACAAGACAATATTTTAGTAGCAAGTGAAGAACAACCACCCCGCATGACCCTTTTGAAGAACCACCACCCTAAATAGCTTTCCAATAATATTATATAGAATATACCACTGAAGCAAAATTAAAAAAATTTATTTAGTAAAAACTAAAATATTAAAATTTTGATTTAGTAAAGGCAAAATAAAATCTTAGAAATTCATTTTGTGAGAAGAATTAAAAAAATAAACAATAAGTATACATCTATAATATTATATAGCTGACTTGCAAAACAGGATATTGTTTCAAGATTATACAGTGTTATAAGATTAAATATATACTAGTGTATCAGTGTAATCCGATTAAAAACACCTTGTTTAGTATACGCTCGATTTAATTATACAATACACATTTCAAAGTTTAAATAAATATAAAACTCAACTGAAGAATAGCCACCCTAAAATCTCTCTTCTGAAGAATAGTCACCCCAGAATTGTTGGGTTGGTTGTTCTTCATATGATCCCAAAACAGTTAAAACATTAAGGTAATTAGTCCACAAAAAAACAGAAATGTCCGCTTACTGGGGAGTAATTAAAAAAATGGCCTTCAATCTCAGAGCCAGTGCTAGGAATTGCGGGGCGCAATTATAATTCTGATAGAGGGGCCCCAACTCTACATAGTAAAATTTATCGGTGTTTATATTTAATATAAAAAAACAGGAAAAAAGACATCAAAAATTTTTTAAGCCACTATGGATACTTTTATTGCTTTACTTTTAACATTAACCCGTTAACGCCCAATGCCGACTATAGTCGACTTTACAAAAATAAAATCGTCTGCGTTTATCAAAGCTCTTTAATACAAATCTTCTACTTTACATTAGATATCGTCTGATTATTCTGGTCGTTAACGGGTTAAAGAGCTTTGATAAACGCAGACGATTTTATTTTTGTAAAGTCGACTATAGTCGACATGGGCGTTAACGGGTTAATACAAATTTTCGGCTTTACATTAGATATCGTCTGATTATTCTGGTCGTCAACGGGGAGGGGCAAACTAGGCAATTACATATATTCCTTTAGAAAAAGATTCTTCTAGCTTTTTTATTAGCAATATCTTTCAAAATATTTTTCGAGATATAATTCTAAAATGTAGTTTATTAATTTTTAAAAACCTCTTTCAAAAACCTTCTAAGACTTAAAGTAATAAAAACTAAATTTATGAACATAAATTTATAAATTTTGGTTGGCTGTCTGTAAATATTAATATTTTCATGTGATTTTAAAATTTTAGAGGAAAAATTTCTTTTTTGAAATTTGAAGGTGTAGAAAACTTAAATGTATAAACTTAAAGGTTAAACGTATAGTAAAAATGGAGAATATTCTTATCGCAGCACTGATGCAATAAGTGAGGAGAGCGAGAATGATTGTGGGAAAATCCACACATGTGAAAATAATAGTACTGACTTATGTGGTAATAAAATGCCCGAGTTAGTATTACTAAATAGTAATGATGGACCATGTGTGGCTCAGTTAATTCAAATAAAACATTGAATTTCCTCATCTCTTTATAAATAGTTTTCCAGCGTAAGTGATATATATTGGCGAGATGTCACACTTTGGTGAGTAAGATAAGTGAAAGAGAAAATGTAACACAGAGGAAGATAGGCCAGCTAGAGAGAGGGAGGAGCGCCTTATGCACAAAGCGTGAAAAATTATTACTTCACAGATTTTCCATGGAACTTCAGTGATTTTCCGAATTCAGAGACTTTCCTAGAACCGAACCTCCTGCTATAAGCAGCGTGATTAATAATTTTATTTCATGTGAAGGAAAAGGAAACGCCTAATATTTGTTTGATCTGATGCGATCTACAACACGTAGTCTGTCTCTATTTCTTGTTTCAAAATTTATGAGTTGAAAATCCTTCCTGACACTTGTAGGTAAACGCAAATGGAAGAACGGCACGCAAAACAATTGTCATGCTGACACTTGTAGGTAAACGCAAATGGAAGAACGGCACGCAAAACAATTGTCATGCTGACTTGACCTGGACAAAAGTTGCAGTCACAAAATTACAATGGGCGGAGTCATTGTCGAAAAATTATAAATGTAGTCATCACAAAATACTTTACAGACTCCACAACCCTGGTTACGGCTGTTTTATCTTATAGTTTTTCTACGATGTTTATTTTTTTATTTAACCACCTTATCATTCATCATATTCTAAAATAAATACTTCACCTTTTTGAAACAACAGTACGAGGAGGAGCACAAGAAACCTTTTCATCAAGATTATATGTTCAGATTTTTATTCCGTTAAAAGTTTATATTATTCTCCATTCTGTATGAAAACAACGTAGATTTTGAAATAAACGGATTTTTATGCGTTCTCTCTCTCATACGTATATTTTGTTGACACATTGTTAGGAACGTTTTGCCTTTACCAATTGCAATTCCAAGTTTATCAACATTCTTGAGACATTTTATCATCATTCACATCTCAATACTCCGTGCGAGCGAACTCAATACATCATTATATAAGTGGTTTTGAGGCCTGGCGACCTGTAATTTTGTCCTCACTTTCTTTGATTTACAATTGTTTTCCGAACCGATATTATTTACATGTTGTTGGATCAGTATTTTCGGTTCGGATCGATAACTTGACACTTCTTTTTATTTTACTGAACCATAATCATATATTTTTAAATAATAGTCAGTTTAACTACTAATGTCCCCAGCACGTGTTCAGCCGGTTTTTACCACTATGGCATTTTAGACAAAATTAAACTAATCTCTCATTATTTTGCGTCTCCATTCATCTTTTTTTTGCTCGTCCCCTAATGTTTAATGTTTTTTTGCTCGTCCCCTAATGTTTAATGTTTTTTTGCTCGTCCCCTAATGTTTAATGTTTTTTTGCTCGTCCCCTAATGTTTAATGTTTTTTTGCTCGTCCCCTAATGTTTAATGTTTTTTTGCTCGTCCCCTAATGTTTAATGTTTTTTTGCTCGTCCCCTAATGTTTAATGTTTTTTTGCTCGTCCCCTAATGTTTAATGTTTTTTTGCTCGTCCCCTAATGTTTAATGTTTTTTTGCTCGTCCCCTAATGTTTAATGTTTTTTTGCTCGTCCCCTAATGTTTAATGTTTTTTTGCTCGTCCCCTAATGTTTAATGTTTTTTTGCTCGTCCCCTAATGTTTAATGTTTTTTTGCTCGTCCCCTAATGTTTAATGTTTTTTTGCTCGTCCCCTAATGTTTAATGTTTTTTTGCTCGTGTCTTTTTTTGACCATTTCAATCCATGTCATATTTGGCCTGCCTTTACTCTTTCCTAAAGTTTGATTTTTCTTTAAATTAGATCACCCGAAGGTCTTCTGTTTACGTGCTTAAACCAAATTAACCTTTGTGTTTATAATACTTTATTTATTTCATTTACTTGACATAAACTTCTCATTACTTATTTTAGCTTTTAAATTAAATTCACACATGATTCTTATCATCCTCATCTCTGTGGTGTTTAGTCTATTTTTCTCAGATTCTTTTAAAGCCCAACTTTGGCCACTATACACTAAACTAGACCTGATACAACTTCTATAAAGAAAACCCCTTAATCTTAACAAAAAGATACTATTGCATAAAATACCACTTGACGCTTTAAATTTTTTTCAAGCTAGTTGTTTTTTATGTTCTACAGAGTTACTTACACTACCTGTTTTGTCTAAAACCTCACCTAAATAACAAAATTGTTTAATCTCTTCTAATTCTACGCCCCCTACTACTACTACTTTTTCTTCCAATACTACATTGGTATTTGGGTTGAAACTTAAACAGTAGTTACACTTAAAAATTTTTGTATTTATCAAACTGCCCTTAATTTTTGAGTATTTTTTATGTACGCGGTTATTGCAATTGCTTCTTTTTTGCTAGTGTTTATTCTTAAACCTTTTTTCTCTAGTGTCTCATACCATGTGCTAATCTTTTTACTTAATTCTTCAGAAGATTCTCCTATTAATACTATATCATCTGCATATAAAATCTCACTCGTATCTTCTTTAATTAAATCCTTACGAATTTCATCAGGAATGATATTAAATAAAAAGGGGCTTAAAATCGAACCTTGATGTAATCCTACTTTTATTTTAAACTTACTAGAAATTGAATTAATTTTTATAAAAGTGTCTTCGTTTTTGTACAAGGCCATAATGGCTCTCAATAGTCTTTCATTTACCCTTTTTCTTCTCAAAGACCACTCAATGAGACTTCTAGAAACGAAGTCAAAAGCTTTCTCCAGGTCTATAAAAGAAAGATACAGAATATGCCCATTTCTTGCTCTCTTTTCGATAAGCTGTCTAATAATAAAAATAGCGTCATTTGTGCTCTTCCCCGGCATATTGGATTTTATTAATTTGAATACTCTTTTTTAGTCTATTCAATAAAATTCTTTCTACAATTTTCATATAATGTTCTAGTAGTTTTATTGTTCTATAATTTCAACAATTTGTTATGGTTCATTTGCCTTTATATAATGGTATTAATAAACTTTTATTCCAGGTTTTTGGAATAGAAGCTCCGCCAAATATATTTTGAACTATAACTTTTAAAACTTCACCGATTCATATTTAAATATCTTTAACATTTCTAAACAACATCCGCTATATCCAGCTGATTTATTTGGTTTCATTTGGTCAAAAGCACAAATGACTTCATCAAGAGACACAGCTTCGCAGGTCCTTAAATTTTATCGACCGCATCTAGATTTCGTAACTTATTTTCATTATTAAAGATAACTTTCGAAAAATACGACCAGGTTTTTTAACTTATCCACTAAATTACATGCTAAATATCTATCTTTATTAGCTATACAAGGAATGCCAACTACGTCTTGGTTTAACTTTCTGTTTTCCTTAACTATTTTGAAAACATTATTAGTTGTTTTGCGTTCATTCTCTTGTTTTAATTGTAAAATTCTCTCTTCTTTCCTCCTTCTAATAATTCATTTACACCTATTTTTTGCATTTTTATACTCTTTTTCTTTAGTTTTATCTGACTGGTAAGCTCTAAATGCTTTTCTTTTTACATATATACATTCCTTAACCTCATTACTCCAAAACCAAGTTACCTTATTTTTGTTTTTTAAAAACTTAGTTTTACCTAAAACTTTCTCTCCTATTCTTGCCATGTTATTTTTAATTTTATCTAAGTTATTATCTCCGCTTTCTAATACACCATTTGTTTTTACTTGTTTAATAAACTCGTTTTTTATATTTTCGTCTTTTAATCTCCAAACTTTTAAAGTTTTAATTTTTATTATTTTCTTGGGTAAGTCTATTAATCAAAAATAATAAGTCTATTAATCAAAAAATCACATATTTTTGTTGTATATTTATGGGACAAGCAAAAGATCAGAAAATCGCCACAAAAAGTCCGTTTTCTAGAGATGGGGACTCTTTTTAGCGTTCTGCAGTCCGAATAAGGATGTTCATCTTTATAAATATTTCTATTCGTTTTATGATGTTAGAAGTAGAAACCCTTAAGACAAATAGCTGGGTAGGTCATAAATACTGGACTCCAGATTATGCTGTAACCATCGATGAACAGTTAGTAAAGTTTCGAGGCGGTTGTCCAGTTGAAATATATGATGCCAAAAATCGGAACACTATGAGATAAAAATTTGCCGTTTGAATGATTCTAAGACTTTTTAAATAGTGAAATATCAAATTTATACCTTAGGTCTCGTCAACAAAGAATATTTTTCAAGTTTAGAAATATGTAAAGGCCTGGCAGTAAATAGTAACTTGCCATTTGGTTGTGACGTTTTCCTAGAACGGTTTCTTATATGACATGCTTGAGAAGAGTGGACGCTCAACTATAATCTATCAGTCTGTACGACAATAAATCCAATTTACTTCATATAAAAATAAGACTGAAAGTTTTATATAATCAACCAAAAAGTGGAATCAACTGTTTCAATGCAATGGCAAGAGAATACTTCTTATAAACCTAGTAGGTGTTGGACATTTTCTAATTAAATAGACTCGCAACCTTCAACACTGAGGTTTTCCATAAACATAATTGCCCTGAAAAAGCCATACCTTCAAAGAAGGAGGCAGGAAAGTTTTTTAAAAATGTTACCTAGAAAAGTTAGCAAGGCCACTATGCCGATTGGTTCCCGCAAAACCCAAATGTTTTTGGCTTTTTTTTTCTTCGCGATTTGCATTTTATTCATTTTACCAGTGGATGATAAAATGGGTAGTATACATTTTATCACAAATTGTGCTTTTTTGTAGAATTTGTTATACCGAATAAAAAAATTTTTCTTTGAATACTAGTATAAATTTTCTTGTTGAACTTATAAACGAATTTTGTGTTGCAAAAATTGTATATAATTAGTTGAGCTTTTTTGATTAAAAATAAACTTTCAATTTTTTGCCAATCTTATTATTACCCTTAAACTAAATTATGTTATTTTTCCATTTAATTATATTATACAAAATAATATAAAAAATGTTAGTTCTTTTAAATTTTTGACTTATTTTTTTTATTCTTACTATACCTCTCTAAAATCTTTAGATTTACTGTAATTGTATCATAGAAAATTACTGAAATGTTCTCCAATTGATTATTTGAATTTATATCGTTCATCAATAAATGTTCTTATATCTAACTTTATGTGATTTTATATATTTTATAAGCTCTTTTTTTCTTAACTTTATACGAGAAAGAACATTTTGAGTTAATTTTATTGGAAGAAAAATGGAAAAATCAACCTTTTTATATCCATTGTTTAAGTCACCAAAAACCACAAAAATATCCAAAATTTTCATGTTTTATATATATGTAAAAATACCACCAATAGATATCTTTGAAATTAAGGTGATTTACATACGTTTCAACTTGAGTCATATATAATGAAGAAAAATTAAGTTAAATAAATCAACTGGAGTAAAAAGCCTGACGGTGTGATGCGAAGATTAATAAATAACTCAAAAAAATGAATAAATTTTTTAAAGGCATTACAAAAAAATATATTAATAATAAAGAGATATATAATTAGAAAAATTGGAAATAAAATACCCAAATAAACTTACATCCAAAGAAAAAGGGCGAATCCTGATATGTAGAAATTTCTTTGGGCACGAAATAGCTTCATTCTCAGTTGATTTTCCGCGCCAAGATTGGCTTCGCCCGGATTGATTTCGAGTGCATCTCTCTGATACTTGTGTGATTCTCTGATTGCGTCTGAAAAAATGATTGGAATGGAAAATAATAATAATTAAATACGTATAATATGTAAATAGATGTAAGGAAATCTGTTTATAAAAATGAAATTGTATCAGAACTGAGAGCAACATTTAGAAGCGCTATTTCAAAGAGTTATATATTTCGGTAGTCTTTAAGTAACATTCCTCCGTACAATCAAGCGTAAGAAAAAATGAGAAATGAACAGTAAAGACTAGTCTTTAGCTCCAGGAAAAATAAAAACAATACGCAAAAAGTCAAAATTGTAGATGACTTTCACAATATCTTATGATAGAATACCCATAATAATTTTAGTCATCTAAATTTATCTGGATATGTGATTTGATGAGTGTTCAATATTTAGCGTTACATCCAAATAAAAATTAGTTTATTTTAGTATGAATCATATTTTATCACTTAAATTCAGATAGTAACGATTTATTTGTTTTTTAGATTTAATATTTATCACATAATGAAAAGTATAAGTGATAGAATCGCTATTTCTAAGTTACATAAGGCAGGCAAATCTTCAGCTGAAATTCAGAAATCATTGAGTCAACAGAATGCTTATTTGGAGAACGCTAAAGCGATTCAAGAAGACTGGAGAGATTACGAATAGACCTAAACAAGGTCGCCCTCGCACTGCCAGAACCAAAAGGCTTATAAAATTCACCAGAGAGAAGAAGAAACCCGAAAAGGTCCATAAGAAATCTGGGTCAGGAGGCCAATGTGTCCACTAGAACAATGTCTACAATACTTCAAAAAGATTTGATGACATACCCATACAAACATCGAAAGAAACAACTCCTATCTTCAAGCACAGTAGATAAACGTCTTGGAAAAACACATGTCGTGCTCTCCAGCGTCAGTGACGCTCCCTAACATTGTCTTTAGTGATGAAAAGTAATTTGGTGTGCAACAGAAATACATCTGTCAAAATGATAGGTTTCGCTCAAAATATTCAGTTCAGTGATGGTATGGGTAGCCGTTACTGAGACAGGAAGAAGTCATTTGGTTTTGTTGAGCAAGGAGTCAAAATCAATCAGGAAAATCCAAAAAACGTTATCCTTGAGCAATCGTTACTACCCTGGACAAAAAGAAGCAAAGAAAACTCAAAAGTGTTTGGCAAGCAATGTTCCTTGCTTCATTTCGAAAGAAGAATGGCCGCATTCATCACCAGATTTAAATCTTCTTGATTACTGCATCTGGTCAGTTTTGGAGAATAACGTGTCAAGAAGCAAACACTCAAGTTTGGATGCTTTGAAAAGAGAATTGATCAGAGCATATAAAACGAGTCGTATTTTTCAAACGAACTTAAGGAATTTAGTCTGACTAGCATAAAAGACGAGCAAAAACTTCCATATATAATTTAATAAAAACAAAGTAGAAAATACATTATTTTCAATAATGCAGATATGATCACATAAACTTTCAAGGAATTCACTTGAAACCTGCTAATTCTTCGTAATCTGATTATAGGAACACGTGTTTTGTTGGTACTTCGGTGATCATTTAGTGATTAGATTGTTGTCGTTAGCGACTTTTTTGACTTAACATCCCAGCCTTCAATAGAGTATCAGACAATCTCAGGATCATCATATCCATTTGGCAGGTTATAGATGAAAACATTGATTTTCAAGTAATATAGGAATATAAAATACTATTTAAGCCTTTACATTTACCATTTTTATTTTTAATCATGAATATTTCTTAAATTGGACAAATATTTAAGTTTAACAGAAATAATTACAGCCAATAATTATCAATGCAAAAAAATTCACAGTAAACAATTCACATTAAAATATACCACGCTAGCTTACCAATTCTATGAAGACCTTAAGGCCAAACTAGTTTTATCAGCGGGATTAATTTCTCTACTTTATTCCAATCAACTAGAGAACTTCAATAATTTAGTACACAATGCAAAGTAAAACTATGACTGGAGATGAACTTCACAAATCCTAAAAAGCACCTGTCAGACTACACAAAGATCTTAATCTAAATCTAACAACTTGATGTGTTCAAGTTGAGTGCGGTAACAAACATTCAACTGGTTTTTCAGGCATCATGTAGCCATCGAGCACAGGAACAATGTACCTACTCTCCTCTTCTTTCATAACCAACATATGGGATGGAATGACTGATTTTGTCAAAATTTTGACGGTCCAAGTTAAAAGTAGGGGTGTCATTCTTTTATTATTTTTTGAAGAAAAATCTTATACATGACTCGAGTACATAAAGAAAAATTGTAGCTTAACCTTTCTTACTAAAAATAATTAAATTAAAATTTTAGCAAAAATAATGCTTGATGAGTTAAATTGATCACAAAACTAAAAAAACTTATGTGTTTATGGTTACATGCAATTAAAGGTAAACGATTCAATAAGAGTTATAAACTATCTGCTGCATGCCACTAAATCTGTTGAAAAAAAGATAAGCTGCAAATTAGGCATTTTTTCTAGTTCACAGAGTAGTAAAATATCCAATCAAAAATTTTTTTTTAATTGTAGCATTTTAGTCATTAAGAAGTGTAACAATGAGGTATTATGTAATGGACGGGTTTTTTCGTTTAGACGGCCACATCAAGTAATCACCATTTCGTCTACCTTTTATAGTTAATTATAGTTATTAATATTATAGCAAACAGGACATAACTATAAAAGGCAGACGAAATGGTGATTACTTGATGTGGCCATCTAAACAAAAACACCCTAATGGACTAGACTGGATGAATACATTTAAAAAAAATAGGATACCTAAAAAGAGTAAAAACAAAATGATAATGAAGCCAGTAAAATATAATTGGGAATTTCTTTCAAATGCCCTAAGCAATCTAGATTTGAAGATTTTCTGCCATCTAAAAATAATGTGATAGAGTAATTTCCATACAAAATATATAAAAATATTTACGTTCTGGGCTTAATGAACGGAAGTAGTAGTATGATTACAAAAGAAATTTCAGTATACAAAAGTCCGGCTACAAGTGTCCATTGAATACTCATTTTTGACTAAAAAGATATATATTAAATATAAAATTTAGAATACAATAAAATCATTACTTTTTTAAATATAATTCAAAAAAAAATATGCTCTAATAAAAATTGGACAAGAATATTAAGTAAAAACTTGAGTTGTTAAAGAAAATTCAAATAATAATTTTTGTAAATTTTTGATAATCAATTTCTTATATTCTTTTATTTTTGCGCATCTGAAATAAAATAATCATGTAGAAAACAATTTTGAAAATTTTATTTAGACAATTTATAGAAGAACATTTAAAGAAGTAAAAAATAGGAATCCTTTGATTCTACAACAAAAATTACAACTTTTTTCATAACACAAATATCTAGTTATACAAGTGTTACTAAAGAAGAAATAAATCAAAATTTCCAATCCAAAAAAGAAAAGATGTTTACCTGATACAAATTTAAAAAAAAAGACTGACAAAATACTATTGTTTAATTTGCAAAGTTCATTAGTGCTTGGAACATGTTCAATTTGTATGTGAAACTTGCTTGATATTAAAGAAAAAAGTTCAATTATTTCATCCTATTAATAAAATATATTAAATTTTAGTGTATATTTATATCTTTAAAAATTTGCGTTTTAGATTTAATGAAAAGTTATTCAATTATATAATATGTATTTCTCAGATACATTGCGACAAACGAAATTTAAAAAACTATTGCGCTAATGGAAGGTTAAGAAATTTCTCATTGAAAACAAAGAAATATTTTCTTTACGTCTGAATTTGGAATTACTAAAAAAAAAACTAAAAGATATTTTCCATGAAACTTTCTATAAACTAGCTTAGTTGGAGGAAATTAAGACAGTTTGTAGTCCAAATCGAAAATTTTAGAGTTTTCTGATGAAAGATATTGCAGCCGTATAAAGTTGAAGTATGAGTAGCATATCTTCAATCTATGATGATGAGTTACTAAGATCAACAATAAATCGTTCGAAAATAAAGTTAGTAAAAGTACATTTGCACAATAAATGAATAGCCGTTTCTATAGTCGAACAGCCAAATCGACAACTGAGGGTATCACATTTTTAATAAGAAATAAAAATTCTTTACAGTTAACTGAACCAATATATCATTTAACTAGTTATGGAGGAACATAAAAAACAGTATATGTTTTAGGTTAATCTAACCGTATATTTGGATGTAGCGAGCAGGATGGAGAAAAATGAAAAGATAAAGTCAGATCTTGGTACCATTTTAATTTTCATATTTATAGAGCTTTTAAGGTGAGAGATAGGATTTTTTTAAAAGAAAGTTAACAGACAAACTACAAATTTGTTTCTTATAATACCAGAATGACCTGGACAACAGATTAACCTCAAAGAAATTTTGCGACAAGGAGGAATTTAAAGAGAGGATTTGGTTAAGTAAAGTATTTTTAGAAGATCTATATTGGGGACTTTCAATAAGTTATATGGAATCTAAGAAATCAAAGTTAAGATAATATGAAGAAAAATATGTAGAGTCACTGTTTAAATACGCTAGAAAGAGCAATAGTCCAGCACATTCTTCTAAAAAGGGAGAGGAAAATTTTCCTATATTTTTTTTAAAAGAAAAAGGAAGTGATGTTTGTCCAGGATGCAAAACAGAAAGAGCCAATTGTAGAATTTGGACTATAAGATACTACAGAGAATAGAAATAAGGTTTTAGAATAATTTAATATTTAATTACATATAAAAATTCTAAAAGGGAATAAGAGAGAGAGAGAGAAAAAAAATTTATTCAAAAAAAATTTTTTACGGAAGGTTATTGAAGTGTGAAGTGCACATATATATATATATATATATTTATAATGATATATATATATTCAAAAAATATAAAACATAATCACATAATTTACAATCCTGGAAAAAGCAATAGCCAAAATGGCCGTCAGTTAGATTTCTCCATTGTGAAAGAAAATATGTATATCAACGCATAAATTTTTACAAATATATCAACTTAAAAGTTCTTTTGTGAATCTTTTGATTAAAAACTATTTTATTAAGTACTTAATAAGTAGTTTTCTATTTTCTTTTTAAAAGAAAGCAACGACATAAAAACGTCATCAAATAAAATTTTGTTATCGAGTTAAAATCATTACATTTATACAAAATAGAGATATTTGATCCTTTCAGTCTATTATAAATTTTCAAAGGTTTGTTTAAGCTCCTAGTATAATATATGGGATTTTTATTATATTTAATCAACGAGCCAAACATATTATATAGATGACCATTGAAGTTTTTATAAAGAAAAATTCCTACTCTTTGCTTGAAAATTTCATCTAATTTTAACAATCCGAAATAACAATAAGAAAATACTTATTAAAAGAAATGATGAGTACCAGGGCTCATCCAGGATGGTAATTTTTTTGGGGGGGGGGGGGGGGGGGGGGGGGGGGGGGGGGTCGAACTTCCTGATTTGTTGGACATTAACTTAAACTTTTTTCAAAAAAAGATTTATCAATGTGACAAAATAAAAACTATAGAAAATGTTTCAAAAACTATCTTTGAGAACATAAATTGAATAAAAATCATTTTATTAAAAACTATGAAAAAATTATATCCATGTTTAAAGAGTTAAAGCTAGTCTTCTTGGTTTTTTGCTAAAGTTCTTTAGGAAATCATCAAATGTAACTTTCTTGGTGAGTTTTTTCCCTTGAGAAAGAATGATCAAGTTTTCTTTTCTTTCACTCAGCATCGATTGTCGTGAAGAAGTGAAAACTCTTTTAAGTGTTGAAAAACTTCTTTCACACGATGCTGTGCTGATGCCTATTGTTAAAGCAGCTTAAAAAATATACTGTAAAGTAAATAACATTTTAGTAAAAATATCATAATTACCAATATACAAAGAAAAGATCTCATTACAAGCGGACTTGATGGGATATAATTCCTTCAAAATATCAGAAACTTCTCTTCCTTGTGGTAAGTTCTTTCCCTCCAAAAAAGTTTTGATAAACTAGTTATGTCAAATATCAAAAATGATTAGGATAGAAAACGTATTATTCAAATGTTAGACTATTAAGCAATGAGAAGATAAAACATTTTCGTCAGTCTTTATTTCAAGAAGTAGACAGTCGTTTGACTTTTTCATAGATAAGAAAATTTTCTTTTGAACTAGGCATAAGTCAGTTAATAGCATTTATAATAGAAATGTTTTGATCTTCAAATCTAGAAAATTACAAAAATTCATTAAGCAAAATTGTAATATATTATTTTTTTTACCTTTTTGCAATTTCCTGTATTACTGAATCAAAACATTCGTAATATAATTTTCTTATTTTTGAAATTTCTGAACTATTATTATCAGAATTAGGCCTCATGGATGAATCAAATTCAAAATCATTAAATTTTTAAGGAACACTTTTTTTTCTTTGACTTCTAGTATCATCTGAGTGCATATTGTTTGAAATTTCTACAAATTTTTCAAACTCTGTTTCTTTAATTCTCTCTTCTTTCAGGAGGTTCAGAGTGGAGTCAAACAAGCTTTTTGCTGATATGATATTTGAGGAATTACTCTAAAACATTAAGTTTGAATCAAATAAATGCTCAAAGGATTTAATAATGACGTTCTTACTTGGAAAAAATTGTTCAAAGGCGTGAAAAGCTCTAAAATGTTATGGGTAAGTAAACAGACAAAAAGAATGTTTTTTCTTTTGAAATGTTTTAAAATTCCACTTGAGTCTATTGATACTCGCAAATCATTGCTTGATTGGAGGGCCTTAAGAAGTTTTAAGAGCGGAAGATAATTTTCTTTGAAAAATTTTGTTGTCTCATAGTGGCCATCCCAGCGCTGATCAAGAAGTCTTTTTAAAGTGATAGAACCACATATGTCTATAATAAATAGAAATCAATGTTAACCATAAATATAACTCCAAAGAACTCACCGTTATTAATATGTTTTTGAACAGTAGTTAATTTAGACAATTTGTAAAACTCATTAGCTAAATCAAAAAAGTGTTTCACTTCTTTAACTTTTCAAAGAGAATCCATGACAACTAGGTGTAGACGATGGTTGAAACAGTGGATGTACGGAATATTTTTACCTGCAAGTTCTGACACTTTTTTTTGAACGCCTGCATGTTTGCCTGAAAGATTTAAAAGATAAAAACAAAATTTATATATCTAGGTAAAAGATTATGCTTAGTGAATATTACCAGCCATTACAGAAGCGCCATCGTAGCACTGAGAAATTATAAAATCAAGATTCAAACCATTCTTTTCTAACTCTCTTTGATAATTACTGCAATGGAATTAGCATCAGCTGAAATTGTAGATGGCATAGCTATCAAAAATTCTTCTACTTGCATATCCTTAACGTACCTGAGAACCTAAAGTACAATACATAAATAAACTATTTTTATTTCAAAAATATTACTATTGATATGTTTTCATGATATGTAACATCACGCGTTCCATTAACTTTAAGACAAACCTTAACTATATCAGAGTCGTAAATATCCCTTACTGCATCATTAACTACGATTTCTTTCAAAATTGCAATCATTTCGTTTTGCATTGAATGATGTGTATAGGAGCAATGCTTTGGAATTAGCTTAGTAATCTAAATTACAATGAAAGTTGATATTGAAATCAAACAGAAAAATTAAAAATTTTACATTCATAAGTTCCTCATCATTTTCCATAGTATATTCAAACATATTTAAAAAAAGTCCAGCATTTAAATCACTCTCTTTATCATTATTTGCTGTACTTCCTTGAAAAGGGAGTTCATTTATTGCTAAAAACTTGGCAACTTTGAACAAGGCTTTCAAATAATATCTATATTGGATATAAACTACAAAGTTTTTCATTTACAAAATATGGCTTTTTGAAATACTATACCTGTTATGTTCTATTTTTTTAGTAATGAGCTCGTTGGCAATTGTTTTGTTGGTTTCAAGCCTCTTTATACTTTCAAGATATAAAAATGTTGATTCTTTATGCATTGCTTACTCTATATATATTCAAAATAATAGAATACTGCTCAAAAACATACCAAGTAAGCAAAATTATAAGTTACCTTCATGCTTAACAAACTCTTTGTTTTTTTCCAACGCATGTTTCCAATCTGAAAACCCATTGTGAACAAAGAGAGAATTAAATTCCTTATTCCAACTTGTTTTGGCAAAGTTTCTGCAATAATAGCAAAAGGAAGAATTATTTTGTACAGAATAATCTAGTCATTTCCTTCCTTGATACCATGATTTTTGGAAACTTCGTTTCTGATGATTAACAGGATATGAGACTAAACTTGGTTGGAAAGGTTGAGTTTGCTTATTTCCTAAGTCTAGTTTAGGTGTTGAAGTAAAACCTGCTATAATGTAAATAGGGAGTAAAAACTTTACCTTGTGGTTCAATATCACAACTTTGGGTATTCATAGAGTGATCTTCATTTAGTAAATCTGATTAAAATAAAGGCTTATATATCATAGTTTTTGAAAATAAACAACTATCATACTTCCAGATAAAGAAATTTGTGATTTAACAAAGGCATTAGAGTTTTGATTTGAAGTAGAATTTTCATCTCGGTTCATATCCGAATGAATTTTTGAATCTTTTCTTTAAATAAAGAAGTTTTTTAAATTTCTTTTATTTATAATGTAATAACTTCAAAAATAAAATGATCTTTTACATCTATTTAAAATTTTGGTCAAATTTCTGCAAGTTTTTCAGCTTTAATCGTAACCGAACTTAGCAAATAAACTGTTGTGCACAATGCATTTGCAAGGCGAGACTTCTCGGGCAGTAAAAATAATTACATATAGGTGAGGGGGGGGGGGGGGGCTGGTGCGTTGTCCCTTAATTTTTAGTTTAACTAAACTTGTCGATGAGACTCGAAAAGTAACTTTTCAAAAACTAACTATATATAGACTATAAGATAATTTTTTACAAAAATGAACTAAATATCAAGATTTTTAATAATTTCAAAAAAATTGCAAAAAATATAATAAACTGAAAAAAAAATCTCATTTATTATAAAACAAAATAATATAAGCAGAATAGCAGATCATGATTAATTATTACTGCAAAGCATTTCCTTGTGAGATTGGAAGGAAGGAGAGTTTTTTCTGATTTTTATCAACGAAGCTTTTCCTTTTAGACGACATTATAATCTATAAAATAACACGACTTGGAAAAAAAGTGTTGAAAACCAAAAAAATTAAAATAAATATAATTGTACAAAATTTATGTTCTTTATAATAAGGTTGATTAGATTGGTATTGTGTTTGTGTTTATTATATTAAAAAAACATGCATCAAAAATGTCTATTTTACAATGACTTCAAATTGCTAGGAGGGAGGGGCTTACCTTCAAGGAGAGGGGGGGGGGGGCTCACTTAATGAGTGGGGGGGGGGGGGGCTCAAGCCCCTAATTTTAATAGGACGCGCGGGCCCTGATGAGTACTTTGATGAACATACCTTAGCTAACATTTACAATGAAAGTTTTGCTTTTGTACAAAATGACTTTTGCCAGAACAACTCGATTTCAATTTTCTTGAAAACAAAGCTGAGTCCTTTGAATTATAACTCTGTTTATATGAAATGGTATTATTTGTTATAGATGGAATAAAAAAAATGAAACAAAGACATATATGGAATTTCAATAAATCAAGTAAAAAACATATCTTATGTTGTTTTTATTTTGTAAAGATATACGAGCTGAAATACCTTAAAATATTTTAATTATACTTTTTATAAAAATAATGAACACATTAATTCATATTAGCTTAAAATTTTTAAGAGATTAACCCATTAAGTCCCAATGCTCCCATTTGAGAACATATGTAATTTCATCTTCTTCTGTTTTTTCAATGACTTTGAATATAAAACGTCTGCGTTTTTTTAGATATTGTCTGCTTTCTATGGTACTTAATGGATTAAAGATAGGGGCATCTAACAAAAAATCAGCGACTACAGGCCCCATCTTGGCTACGTCACTGAATATAATATATGTCTATTAAAATATTAATTACTTTATAAAAATTAACTTTATCCATTTCAATCCATCAATTATTCGATTTCTTCTTTCCACTTCTCATTGCTCTTTAAAATTATATGTTCATTTTTCAAGATTTTCACGACCACCGAGAGCTATCAATGAGCTAGATGTCGAACTTATTATAATCTAAGATATGGATTGTTTGACAAGAAGTTTGTTTTCGCTTATCGATGTTGAGTATGTAAGTAGTTTTGATGAGTGAGAGATCTAGTAAATGTGAGAAAATATTTGACAATGTTGTATGAAATATTTGGTGCAAATTTGAGAAAGTTTAATTAATAAAAACATGTGAAAAAAACATTTTGTAATCTAGACTACAAAGTTTAGAATTATAACTTGATTCTTTTTTATTTATTTTTTAAACTTTTTTTGTTTAGATTTAAATTCAAACTGTGATATGGTTGTTATAAAATTTTGTTAATTAATTTTGTTTCAAATGATTTTGTTATAATTGCTTTATAATCTGTAATGAAAACTTAAATAGATTTTATTTTTAAATTACTAAAAGTAAGTTACATAATTGATTTTATTTACCTCTCTGATTTTTGGAAGCATTAAATGAGGGGTCGTGAATAAGGTTGCTTACATTCTGGGTTTCGATGATTTAAGGTCTTGAGTTCGATCGTGCATCAAGTATCCTTTCTTCATAGTTTGATTCAAGCGGTGCAATTTTGCCTTCTTGATGTAAACATCCCACGATACCTTTACCTTGAAAATCTTATATTTGGGCTTATTAATCTTAATCTTTGGATTTTATTTTATTAAATTAAGTTCTTCATTGAATTATTTAAAAATATAAAATAAATCGCATATAATTTAAATTATTTTAAATTTATTAAACCCGTGCGGGGAGAGGAGTATTTTTATAGCACATAACAATATGAAATATTTTCTTTAGGTAAGGTGACCAGATTTTAACATCGGTAAAGCGGGACACCATTAACATGGCGTTCTTTAAAAATATGGTCTATATGGAGCAATAAAAAATTTCATATAACGAAAAATAGTATTGTAATATATTTTTTCAGTAGAATACATTAAAAAATATGTTTAGTATTATTTATTCTTTGGCATATTTCTCATTTGAGTGAATTCTTTTTAGTAGATTGCTGTCGTTGTTTTAAAAATCGTGAAATTTTTCACAGTAACTTGGATTATATTCCACACATAAAAATGGCTTTTAAGGTCTCAACACTTAATTGTGATTTTTCTGATATCCATACTTTATTCACCGTAGAAAAAAGACCTTCAGTTGCAGCATTAGTTCCTGGTAAGGACAGTGCATATTCCACTATCTTTAGTGCATTATTGTATGGAATATTGGTTGCTTCAAAATGATGAAATTCTTCCAACCATTTGTTCTCTATCGTGATTTTCGCTGATGCCCAAAATTTAATCTTTTCATTATCAATATAAATTTTTTTAATAATGAGAAAAAGATCATTTTCGGAAATATTACTATATGGGAAATTTTGAGATATATAATCGAATGATTTTTGCACATCATTCCATTTAAGTTCTTGTTTCAATGTAACCCAATGAAAATGTTCAATATCATTGTTATGTCTAACCGCTCATGGCACTGAAATTTTAAATTATTAACTTCATTTGCCACTTCGATTACAGAAATTTTGTCACTTTCAATAAGTTTTATAGCATTTTGAAAAAGAGCTGTTTGATTGTGTACAAATTCTAGCCAAATTTTAGAAGAATCTTTTTAAAAAACTCTTAGAAAATTCTAGGACTTTTATCCTGTGATAGAAAGTAGGATTTCAAGGGATCATATATTTTCAAAATTCTTTCCATACCTGGCAAAAGAGCTAACCAGCGCGTTTTACTGTATCCGAGTATTTTCTGATATTCGACTCCTGCAGTTTCACAAAATTCATTAAGCATTTCAACTCGCAGTGTATATATAGAAATAAGAATATATTTTTATAACAATATATTTTTTGTACTTCAAGTAAAAAATAAAAGCAAAAAATTTATCAATCTAATTTATAAATTTCGATGAAACACTTTTAAAAAGTAATATATTTTGAAAATTAATTTTTTCACAATTTTTTTTACAAACTCGAAATTTCCATTTTTTTGATACTTTTCGAACAATCATCTTTTATTTAGCTTTTATTGATGATAAAAAAATATTAAAACTGCTAAAACAAAAAATTTAAAACCAAAAAATAAATCAAGTAAATAACAATTCTAAATAGTGATAATTATTTTTTACCAAACTAAAATTTAACAAAAATAATATAAAATTCATATCCTGGCGAAGTAGTCACATGGCCACCGAAAATCGTATTTTGCCGTTTTCTGGCTTGTGCATTCTTTTCTAAAATCGGGACTTTTTTAAAATGCCCCGGGACGCAGGACAATTTTTTGAAAATCGGGACTGTCCTGCCAAAAGAAGGGACGTCTGGTGACTTTATCTTTAGGGAGCTAAAATTTTCCCATAGAGGATAAACTTTTCTATTTTACATAGAAACTTATTACATACAAACAAAAGAATACATAGATACATACATATTAACATTAGATACCCATACACTGAAATACTTAAATCTCAAAACAGCGGTATGGCTCCTTTTTGACTACGCCTTTAACTAAAGCATAAAAGATAAATTTTAGAGACAAAAATTAAACGATTAAAAAAATCTAATTTTAGACTATTTTATCCTAACTGAGATAGTGCTATTTTAAATCAAAGGGAACAAGAATAGATATTCTGATTGCTTCTACAAAAACTTGAATGCTTTTTAATCAATTAAAGAAATAAAGAATGTGCATTTCAGATGCCTTTTCGTGAATTTATTTCCTGAAGGTACAAAAGCGTTTAAAAAAATTTTCAAGACTAAAAAATAATAACGTGAGTCAAAATAAAAAGGTAGCAATCAACAATTGGCCATTGATTTTAAATTATTAAGGTGCCATAACCATTAGTTTTAATCATGTTTCTTATACGTACATCTAATTCAATTCGAATTATCTTGCTTGTAATTGTGATTGAATCACCACCTTCTAGTTCAACAAGAGAAAAAAATCGCTCGTATACGATAGAGTTCTTAACATCGCGATAAATTGTTAATTCCACATGTCCGCTATTTTTTATTATTAAATACATGTCTTTCGATCTATTATGTCGTTGTTGCAATCAATTTCGTCATTGTTGCATTTGATTATAATACTATCAGTAAACGTTTGCTTCATTATGTGTTCTTAATCGTCTGCTTCATTCTGTTCCATGTACTTTTTTAAAATTTGATAAATCGCAAAATTTAAACATTTGCTTTCATATCTTTATCTCTGAATTATATTTCCTTTTTCCCTGTCAAACGTCTCAAACTAATAATCAAGACTAAAGTACAGCAACTACCAATAAATGAATTTAAAAAAAATCTAAAAAAATTTTAAAATGAATTTGTACACCGAAATTAATTGTTATTTTTAATAAAATAAATTTCCTTCTCATTCAATTATTATTTTCTTCAAATTAATTACCAATAAATGAGTAACACTTGAGTTAACCCATATGTGCCTATATTCCTATATATAGGACTTAGACGATTTCTTTATTTTAAGACAGTGCTTTCTCTCGGATAAAATGGATTAAGATGTAATAATGTTACCTTCAGTCTTACAATGAGTGGTGCTGGTAATATTAGAATAGGAACGTTTTGAATTATTGACAACTGTAGCGACAATTGAAAAAAAGTTTTATGCTATTGGCAGAGACGCATATCTTAAATTTTGAGGAGGAAGGCGAGCTTTTTTTTTTATAATTTTCAAAATTAATTATAAGAGAATTTTTGTCCTGTGAACACGCTACCATTATTACCCGATATTATACTTGCACTGTAAGCTCTCAATCCCACCATAACCGCGGATAACTGCACTAATTTTATCAATTCAAATTAACTTGTTTGTAATTCTGATTGCATCACTACCTTCTAGCTCAGTGGTTCTCAAACTGGAGTACGCGGTCCCCTTGAGGATCGCGAAGCAGTTCTTTGGGGCCAAAAAGCGGTCACCCAGTGGATTGTTTTGCGGAATATATTGCACCCATATTGGGTCATTTACGATTTTTGTCAATAAGTCACATTTAAAAGAATAAATAGTCTAGTCTTTGAATTGAATACTATTTTATTTTTTTATTGCTTTTCAGGCTTGATTTCATAGATGTAAATGTGCATTTTTCTTAATGCCTTATAAATGAAATATGACGACTCATACTTGAAATTTGGTTTAATTCATTAACGTCTGGTGAGGAAGAGGATATATTATTTTCTAAAGCCCGTTTAGTGAAGCTTGCACTGCAAGTGAAGCACTAGAGTTTTGTAAACAAAACTATTGACTATTTTAAACGTCAAGCTCAACGATTGTACAAATCCTGCTTTGATAACGTAGGAATGTTTTTGCAAAATATTAAGTGTGATTTGAAGGCCTTCTATAGAGTTTCAAAAAATAACTGTTCTCAAAAAGTCCCACAACATAGGAGAACAGTTGCGGCAAATATATCATATTGAATATGCTAATAAGTTCTGAACTTGTAAAGTTAAAGCATATCTTCCTCTCTAACGATACCGTTAGAAGGGTAATATGATAGATGTCTATTGACATAATATAACAAGTTGTTTTATTGTTTTGGAATTCAATTTTCAACTTTTTTAGCTTTATGTAAAACGACAGATGCTCCAAATTTAGCTACGCCTTTCGTTTACGTATAATACGTTTATGACAAGCACTTGGTAGGAAATTTTTTGTTTTGCAAAAATCTTAACACTAGAAGTACTGAAGAGAAATATTTGACAAGGTGGACAATTTTTTACAGCACAGTGTAATAAAACAGAACATGCCCTTAGAGTGTGTACTGACTGTGCTCTAGTAATTTCTTGTTGTTGTCCTAGTCTTCAGACTCTGATTAAGCAAAAATCTCCAGGTGTAAAATTGGTACCCAGTGCGCTATTCATCGCCAAGCATTAATAGTGAAAACCATACCTAATGGGTTAAAAAATATTCCATATGAAGTCATTAAAAGAGTGTATTTCATTAAAGTAAATGCCTTCAATCTTGTTTGTTTTCAGAGTTATAGAAGGAAAATGATTCTGAATTTGAAAAACTCTTGCTGCACTCAGACGTGAGGTTGCTTTCGATAGGAAAAGTTTCCAAGCGATACTATGGAAAAAAATCATTTCTGCAAAGAAAACCAGGCATGGTTGTAAAATTTTCTGATGTCCGTTTTTGTATATTCCTATCATTTTTAGTGAACATATTTGAATCTATGAATTCCCTTAACCTTGCGCTGCAAGAAAAGAAATCATAGTACTCCATTGTCATAAAAAATTGACAGATTTTAAAATGAAGCTGTAATTATGGCATTCTTTGATAAAAAATTTTTTTTCTCTGTTTTCGAACATATTTGTGTCGTGGTAGTATCATATCTTAGCTAAAAAAATTTCTCTTTATTTTCCTAACCTATATAAAATTTTGAAAAATACTATCAACTTATCAAAAACCCGTTTATAATCTCGATTAGTAATCTGGCTTCAGAATACTTCTTAATTCAACAGTTTATTGATTTGATTAATGATTGAGGAGGTAGAAACATGATTTTCGTGAAATATCTCATAGCGATTTTTCGATTGAAATGGGACAGTTCTATGCTGATATTGCAAAATCAAATATAGCTCAAATTAGCATTATTATAAAAAAGAAGTGGAAATTAATGAAAAAATAGATTTTAAATATTCATTCTAAGACTTAACCTTAAAATAAGAAAAGTAATATGGAAAGTCTACTCTCAAGCCTACCAAGTCTTTTAAATACTATAAATCAATACTTATTATACTAATATTAGAATATTAGCTATTTCTGTGTCGGATTATGTTTTTTATAGGTATGTATCACGTCAAAGTAATATATTTAATAGGATATATATACCCATGATTTATGGTATGTATAATTATATAGAGATATGTAACCGTAGCGATATATTTCTGTTTAAATCATTTCTTCTAAGCATCCATCCTCTTGTACAGATACATACAGCCAACTATTTTTAGTTATCTGGTCAGTCAATTATTTGATTTATCTCAAAATCAATTCCTTTTAATTCTTTTAGACTCGGTCTCTCTCTTTAAATAAAAGTGCTTTTGACGATGTCTTTCTATGATAATTTGGAAAATGATTTACTTCCTTCTTCCATCATTTCGTCATCAGGAAAACAACAGCAACCGCAACAGCACCAACCCTCATCTACAAACTACTGTCCCAAGTTGAAGTCTTCTTTTTTCACTAATTCTTCTCTGAACCTCTTGTACCAGTTGGGCTCTTTCAAAAGTCAAATGGGCAATCAGTCCACAGCTCCTTCTAAGGTCTTCAGCAATAACAAGCGAAAGCCTATCTCGATTCCTCCTACCTCGCCCAATACTTCTCTCTTCTATGACACTGAATATGACGCGGTCACACCCAATGGAGTTAATAAATTCAATTTTTCACCAAACATATCTCCTAAAGAGGATCTCTCTGATGTCGTTTCTCTCAATCATAATAATGATGATAATTCCTTTTCCTCATTTTCTTCATGCAAAAGTTGCTTTCTGGAAACTCGCCTTGATGCCTTGATCAAATCCAATTTTAAAAATAGTTGCTCATCACACCTCGACTGCACAAACTCGGAGAATAGGAGCGGTGCTATTTCCCAGCCTACCGCCGTTCCTTGCACATTCTCCCAACAAGAAGATGAGAATAATAATAACTGTCATGACATTACAAACAACAGTCAACAAATAATTCACCACATCAAAGATCAAATTTCGCCAGTTTGTTCAAAAGATACCACCCAAAGTAATCATCCTGTGATGAGACAAGAAGAGTATTTTTCTCGAAGAAAAAGTCATAGAATTAATTATGCGATTGATGAGTTGTTGCAAACGGAGAAGAACTACGTTAATAGCATCGGCATCATCGTGGTAAGCTTCTTTCCTTCTTTTCTCAGATTCCTGTTCCAATTCGCTCAACACCATCTTCTGATAATAATCTTAATATGAATTATAATACTAAATTCTGTCTGTTAATGTGATCGCAATCCATTTTCATCCTTCGGATTGCCCTTTGAACAATGGCGGTTCTTGTTTTGCCCTTTTAAAGAATAGTGGTCGTATATAACTAAATAAAAAAAGAAATGCAATTATTTTATTATTTATCATAGTATCAATAAATCAAATTATGAATTCTATATGTAAAATGAAAAATATAAGTTTTGGTACATAATAAATATAAAGTTCGGCAAGTGCATCCCAAAAGACATGAAACAACTTATTCATGTTCTCGAAATCTCCGATTGTTGTTTGGTTAATTAGTCAAATTGTTGAGTTAGCTTGTTAAATTATTATTTTGTTAGTTAGGTAGTATCTCTAAGATAAATTCATTTTTAATAGTAAAAATTCTAGATTGAGTCCGAGTTGAAGGCATTAAAGAACTTGGAGTGGGAGTCGACAAAGTTATGCTGACTCCAACTTCGACCGAATTAGCAAAAAAAATTAATTTCAAAACACATTACTGTTCATCTTTGCAATAAAGATACTGATAAGTGTTCATCTAAATCCAAGGCCACTCTTATTTCATTCTTTGAATTAATTTTTAATTGAACTTTAATATCTCATCGCATTTTCTGCGTTTTATTGGAAATGAAGACGGAGTCGGAATATTAAAATTAACAGGAGTCAGAGTCGACTTTTTAATCTCATTCCGTTGCTAGCAAGCTATTTCATTAGTTAGTTTCCTTTTTGAGATCTTTTAATTCGCCTGGATCCCAGTTTCCCTTTAAATATGCGGGACCAAAAACAAGACCCCTATTCTTTAAAACTCTTAATTTTTTGCACAAAACACCGATATACTTATAATTTCAATTGAAAAATTATCTTTCTTATCAGACACACTCATATACCTTTTACACAAATATAAATGCATGTATAGAAGAAATACACACACACACACACACGTGTAATAATATAAAATTTCAGAACCATATGCGTTTTGAACGCATCTTTGCTGAATGAATTTTTTTCCATTCCATTCTATTTTTCGCAGAACTACAGCCTTTACTTCAAGTCTTTGAATTTTGATTCTGAAATTTTGGAAAAATTTAAAATCATCTTCTGCAATATCGAAGAAATATACTCTCTTCACCAGTAAGAACTTTGCTTCTTTATTTTTTCATCTTTTCTTTAGTTATTTATTTCACAACATCAGTTGAGTTCTCTTTGCTTCCAACACTACTTTTTCCCATTTTATAAATCATTTTTGATCATCCATTAATATTTGAGAAAAAAATTTGACATCAATTTTTGTAATATCCCAAATTAATTTTTTTCCTGAAAGTATAAAAAAAAGCGTCTTTAAGTTTATGTGTTTTTTTCTTAATTTTTTTTTAATTATACAATAATAACTCTGATCATAAGTTACCACTGCGTTGTTGTATTGATTCAGTAGAGCCTGAAAGTTCTTAATCCTCAAAAAAATTCTTGCCGACAGGAATGGCTTCCGGTCTTTAAAATATAGATCTATCTTATATTCGCAAAATGTTTTATACCCTCTTACCATCCTCATCCTCGGATCATTTAAGTCTCAACATCCGCCATTTTCAAATATTTTTCTTTATTCTATATACCGCAAAACAAATTTGGATTTTCAATTTTTACTTTATCCAAAATTTTTATAAGTTCGTCTTTATGTTGACACACATATATTGACATATTCTCTCTAAAATTTTAAAAAGTATAAAAGAATAGCAACTATTATATCTGCACCCTCTAAAAAATTAATTCTAACATCTGCATCTCTAGTAAAAATATGCTCCAACAAAATGCCTTGACATTTCAAACTTAATATAGGCGATGACTTGTAAGTAATGTAACAAAAAATGTAATGTAATTAAGTAAAGTAACGTAAATTAAACTGTTGTACGTTAAAGAACCTGGAGTTTTGCTTCCAAGTTTGAAGGTTGGAGTTTTGCTTCTAAGAAACACGGTGAAAAAAGTGTTGAACTTAAATGATAGAAAAATGGGCAGTTATAAACTCTTTTGGAAAGGGGCCGTGATTCTTCAGAGGGTGTTGGTGCAATATTGTAATTCTTGTAATTTTCAAATCTTTTTTATATATGAAGTAATAATAATTAAAAAAAATACATTAAACCAAGAAACGTTTATTTATAATAATTAATTGTAATAGAACTTGTATTTAAAATTGCTCCTTATAAATTCAAACAAGATTCCATTTTTAGGTCAAACCAAGTCCGCCCAGCTCATTTGTACATTACTTGATGATGTTGTCTTTTATTAATGCTGATTTATATTTGATGAATATACAGCTCACTTTTTATCAATTCAAAATTCAATTGTTTCCAAATATCTTTTCTCATTTTTTGAATGGTAGTAAATTAGCATATTTATATTTTTATTTTAGAAATTTTTTTCTGGAGTTGTGTAAGAAACAGAAGAACTTATTGAGTTTGTGTGACACCTTTTTTGCTCATTTGAAAACTTTTGAAAATTTATACTCAGAATATTGCCTGAATTTAAATCGGTAAAAATCATTTTACAATAATTCTTACTTTTTTCAAAATTATTTAAATTTTTTTTTGAAAAATTGTATCTTGTTAGTTCCGTAAAAAAGAAATTAATCATTTTTTCAACATTATCTCCAAAGAAGAAAATATTCAATTTTTTCGTCTAAAGTTCGATTCTTTTTTGCGTAAAAAATTTCTATATCGAGTGTATGATAAGTTAAATAGTTAAACCGATATTTATTTTGATATTTATCTAGTTACTTAAATAGGTATATTATTAGGCATTTGATCTAAACGTTTCAAAATAAATTTGGAGAAATGTTGCTAGTATCCAATTCGATATACATGACAAAAATAGTTACTTTTTTTATATCTATCAATTATCTTGTAATGACCGTATATCACTAAATATAAAACCCTACACAGAAAATATTGTCTAGTGTGATTTTTCGTATGAATATAGATTATAGTAACCTAGCATAAACATATTGATTTCTCCAAAAATGACTACCTATCTTCACAGAAGCATATTCTGAATGTGATTTAACATTTCATGAGATAACAATTACTGATGGCTGTGTTGACAATGCATTACGAGTTGACTATATTGTTCAAAATTGTTCGTTCAACGAGATCTATAAAATGACTGCTGGTTATTGTTGTTTGACACAGCTTATAAAACGCTAAGGTTTTGACAGCTGGCGTGAAGCTTAAAATCTTTAGAGACCACAGAGAGTAAAGATTGCAGTTTCCTGACATTCAAAAAGGGGGGGGGGGAGGATAATATGAATAATTTATATTTTATATAGGTAGGAAGATATTCAGTAAGACTAATACACCAAAATATTAATTAGATACTAAACAGTAGAAATTCACATTTCTTAATATATCCAGTAAGGTTAGTAAACGAGTTGAGGCTTTTGGTAAACTTGTTTTAAAGACTTTATCCTTATGCCACATCTGATACATTTAATTATGAAAGTGTCTCTCTTATCGCACAGCTATAAGTAAATGATCAACATCTTTCACTGCATCACAACGAAATCTCCATGATGAATCATTCGCTTTATCTATCCGACAAAGAAAACTTTTGAAGGAAAAATTGCCGGCTGACCATCGTATAACCTCTGGTGACAGGGCTGAGAGATTCATTTTTCTATGAAAATGTTTTTCATACAACGTGCGCCTTCAAAAATCCTTAGGTTAAGGCTTTGAACACGTCTATCCCACTCATTTACTAATTCATCATCAAGTGACTTTTTTTGCCAATTGTAAGGGAAAATTATGCAATGTAGAAGACAAACTCAAGGCTTTTTTTGCTAGGCAGTCTAGATATTTGTTTCCGATAATGCCAGTATGATCTGGGCACCATATTATTCTAACTTCGAAAAACTTGCTTAGCTTGCAATATATGGAAAGTATAACAGACAAAATAGGTTCTATCATTTTTGAGTTTTAGTGCTTGGATCAATTATAAACAATCAGTAAAGAAGAATATTAAAGAAAAGCTATAGCAGCAAAAACGCAGCACATTCAGTATAAAGCGATGAAACTGTTCGACCCAGATTATAGGAAAACTTGAAAAAAGGATAAGCATTACCAGGCAAGAAAACTGCGAAAGCGTAGGAACCGGTTGAAATTGTTTCATCATACGAACCATCAGAGAAAACAAAAATTCCATTAGACTTAATCAAGATATTTTGTCAAAAATTGTAGGCTTGTTTTTTGGAAAGAAAGATTAATGATTTCTAAATCAAATATTTTTGGTTGTCTAACAAGGGTTAGATTAGATGAAAAGAGAATACCAAAGTGTTTAGAGTGTACCTTTTGAAAGATATCATAATATGAAAGATGCCTTTGAGGAGAGAAATTTATACCAAAAGATGTGTAAGAAGAGCAATTGGAAATGAATGACTTTTAATTGCTAATGAATTTAACTTTTGAAAAGTTGGCAACGCATTTTGTGACTCTTAAATCGAAGTAACGACTCCAATTTAAATTTGATGTAAAAATACTTAGCTGAGGGCATAGGCTTATTAAAGGAATGGTTATTGAAAAGAAATCGGGCAGAATTTTTTATTTTTAGAAAAATTAACTCGGATACATTTTGTTGAGTTAAAGCTTACATTAAAATGATTACAAATGAGAAGTATTCTTTCTAGAGTTATGCTGAGTTTAACTAGATTTCCTGTTGGATCTTATCTCTTTACAGCTACAAGCATATCATCCGAGAGACCCTAATAAAAACAATCAGAAAAATTTAAGGCTTCCAAAATTGGATTGATTAAAATGATAGACAGAATATCAGAGATACAAGATCCCTCTGGAATTGACCCATTAGTTTTACTAACGTAAGGATTTATACGTAAGATAATCCGCCTACTTGAAGGGTATGAATCCACGAAATGAATTAAATATTGTGCTTGAAACAATCATAAATTAAGGAGGTCAGACGCTCAAGAGCAATTTCAGCTGATCTCGAATGAACATAAGAGAATTGGTTAGTATCAATACACCGAGACTTTTGAATGTGTTCTAGAAGACGACACCTTATTACTTTTTCAAGGAGTTTGCTAAGACATGGGAGTAAAGTAATTGGATGCGAATTATCAATTGAGATGAAATCAGCAGAATCTTTAAGAATAAGAATTACTTCACCTTTTTTCAAATTATAAGGGGAAGTATGAAAGGGCTAGAATTAAATGATATAGATTCAAAATAAGTCAAGGGCACAGCTAATTGAATGGCTCTGAAAGTAATTCGATCAGAAAAATAGGCAGAATTTTTATCGACCTTTCTTAAGCAATGAAGTAGTTATTCAATACAGGCCGGTACGAAGTTTCTATTTGGCCTATAGTTGGAAAGGAGAAAAGCGCAAACTGGCATTTTTGGAAAGAAATTGCTTACGATTTTAGACGAATTTTCTTTAATTTGTACGGTATTATTTCCGATCTTCAATATATTGGAAGAATTATTTGATTTATTTTTAATCAAAGCGTTAAATTTCTTCCATATGTTATTGTCAAAATCAAAAAAGTCTGACCATTTCTTTTTTTTATAAAAATTAATTTTATTTCTGTACAATCTTTTAATCCTATTATATATATCCCAGTTTTGTTGGTCGCTCATTTTTTAAATTTTCTTAAAGCATAACGGACTTTTACCAAAAGCTACCCTTGATTTTGATTTGAGACGTTGCAACATTAATAGCGTCAGTTAGGTATTTGGTTAGTGTTTGAGAAAATAATTCCAAAGTCCCAGTGTCTGTAATGTTATTTTGGAAGATAACACTAAACTCATGAATCTTAGTCTAACGCATCACAGAATAAACTGGAAGTAAGATGATTCTTGAAATCTCGAGTTCCAGAAGACATCAATTTGGAGTCTAGCACAACCTTAATGTAAAAATGTTCGGATAAAGATGCTTCATCTAGAATTTGCCAATGTTTAACTAAGGGTAACTGTCAGGAGTGCAAAGACATAGGTTATGTGAGAGTCAAAAAAGGAGTTACATCTGAAGGAGGATAAAGTTGGCGATTTATTATTGTCGATTAGACATAAATCATACCTGTTTAAAAATTCGAATGAGTGACTGCCCCTTGACTTTGCAGTACGGTCCATAATATATGTCGAGCATTCATATAGCCTATTATTAAAACCTTTTCATCTATCACCTTTGATAAAATATCCGATAAGAAATAATCTAAATAGACAGTCGATGGCACTGTATACACATGTGCAATAATCGTTAGAACAAGTTATTTCTGAGCTCTTGCATTCGATGGTACTATTCCCTAATTTATTACATTTCACACATTTAGAATGTTTAGCTAGATAAAAAGGCTTAGTGTGTCCCAATTTACCACAATTTTCGCAAACTCTATCTTTTCCTATAAAGAGAACACGCATGAAGCAAGGTAGTCAGCAAAATTACAAAACTTACTACTATTTTCCAATAGCTTTATTGATTTAACACCTCCAAGTTGCGTGTATTAATAGAATCAATCAACTTGTTACTCTTCAGATCTTTTGAAATATCTTTGATAAAAAACCTGGGTTTTAATGTTTTCTTGGGAACAATATCAAAACTATTTTTAATAGCATTGATGATAGTATTTTCTTCCTTATTATTATTTTCAACTTTAATGGAAGCTGTCCCATTATTCTTTACTTTTATATCTACTACTTGTAGATTGTTCTCTTTAGGATTAATCTTAGAAACAATATCTTTTTACAACTCGATAATTTTTGCTTTGTTAGGCTTAAAACAATGTTAGTTATGATATTAATAGGATTAACTATATGATCAATACTTTCTCCCTTACTAACTATATTTGAATAAGTTTTGACACATTTATTTGCTTTTTCCAGTGCTTTATTATCCGATAATAATAATAAACATATTTTGTCTATCAAAACATTTTTCACATCTGATAAGATGTCCTTAACAATACTCGCCATATCAGTATTAGCTTCCCCTACTTTGTTCAAATAATGATCCTCTATATTTTTTAAGGCCAACACCACGAAAAATAGCCTATACATAGGAATCGGCTTAGCACGTTTAGCAGCTGGGCAATCTTACACCTGCATCTACGATACAAATAAAATTAAAGGAAAAAAAGCTTAATAACACAATGAAAGAAACGGTAAAATATTGAAAAGGAGAAAAAATATAAGAAAATGATAAAGAGGGTTTTTATATTTGGAAAAAATTAAGTCCGTAAATAAATTTTCATTTTATATTGACTGAACATTTTATAAATTAAAATATGAGCTATGATACAAAATAGTTCCTATTGCGTATTTAGGAATACACATTAATACAAAACATGGTAGTTAGTTGAATGATAATTAGCAGTATTGATAGTATAGTGCGTGCAACAAGATCGAAATGGAATAAATACAGTCTTTTGAAGGAAGCTGCACCTTTTAAGATGCCTCAAGTTAATGATAAGGCTACTATATCCACTAAGATTATCACTGGGTTAGAGTTATTATGTTAAAAGAAATGCTGATAGTATCATTATCAATAGCAAGCAAAATATTGTATATGATCGATTGAAGTAGAACGTTGATGATAAAAAAAATAAGTATTTTTCTGCATCAGGTCATTTTCAGGAAAGCAGAAAAATACGCTCTTTGGCCGCAATTTTTAAAGAAGAAAGAAAGATCTGGGTATTTGAAATTTAAGAGGACAAGTTAGCAAAGAAAAAAAAGAAAATTGAGAGAATATTTCTTAGATGCGGAATTGAGGAAAAAAAATTTGTGTGCCACGTGGCTTGGCATTATCAAAAAGCTAAATAATGACTGCATAAATTCAAAAATTGTGTCAATAATAGCCAAAAGCCTTTTATGATCAACTCATATAGATGAAATCAATAACCGTAACGTGCTCATGAATTAGTCTTTGAACTGTCAGCTTAGATTAATATTACTTCTGGACTATAACAAATTTGTAAAGTCTAATTAAAGTAAAAAAATCCCTCAAATTTTTAAAGGTTTAGCTTAGCGTAGTTAATAACGAAGAAAAACTAGTATATCCATATTAATAGCAAAAAAAGATTGAAGGAATTAAGTTTGAGGGCGAAGCTTTGAAAAGTCTTAAAAAAGAGTTTAAATTCGAAGTCGGTAAAGCAAAAGTGTTTTGTAAGAAGGGAGATTTTGTTTCTCTAATAAATTATGAACATGGAAATGGAAGGAAATAATACATGAGAAAACCTTGGAAAATTAGCTAAAGAAAAAACAAAATAGAGGAGAACGTCATTGCGGTGATGTTTCGATTTTCAAGATAAGAGGGTATGCTGATAGTGCTCCAAAATTGTGATGACATTTGGCATTTAAAAAACGACCATAAAGAAAAATAGGAAAATCTTATACTAGTTTCATAAAAAAAAGCGTCATTGAAGAGGAAAACTTGAAAGCACTCAAAAGGCTAAAATTTGTACAACATACACCAATTGGTTACGATTAAGTGGGATACCTAGCAGGCCCGTCGCTAGGACACTTGTCCAGGTGGGGGGGGGGGGGCACGCATAAAAATTTTGGGGCACTAATTTAGTTATTAAGGGAGTGAAAAAATACGTAACGTCCGCTTCAACAGCTATGCTCACTCACAGACGGACAGTTAACAAGTGGACGAAACCGAAGATATCAGAATAAACCCCAAAGCATGTTACTAGTAATTTTAATCTAATCAGTAAAATTGTAAAAACAAACCCAGAATCTGAAAGTAGCAAACAGTTATTTATTTACAAGCTCAAAATATATAAAAAAGGAACAAGTTGCAGCATAGAACATCACTTCTTTCTAATACAGCTGAATTTTTCGATTATTTTTTGCAAAGTCTTTCAATACTTCATCAAAATCTAGAATCTTCGTGTATTCGCGCAAAAACGTTAGGAGGACAAGGTTGCCTTTCCGCTGATGCGTCATGGATCGTCTATAGGATGTCAGCACTCTCGTTAGTGTGGAAAAGGATGCTTCACACACAGCGGAACTGGCACCAAAGGTAAGTGCAGCTGAGTACAGTTGGTAAACCAACGAGAATCCCGTTCGGAAGGGATACAATAACGAACAGATATCTCCCATGTCTTTGTGCATGGTGACATCAAACTCTTTGAGGATCAGATTTTTGGCCACCAAGCATTCCGCTGCAAAGATGACTGTGGATATAATTTAATGAGCTCTGCAAGTTTTTGAACTTTATCAACATCAAGAAAGCCTTCGTTTTCGGGCCAGAGGTTGGAAATGGACGTGAAGAGAGCACAGTTTCGTTCCGAAAACCGTCTACTTAATTCCCCTATGCAAATGTCAAGCATTTCAACCAAAATGCGCTTCTGCATTGCTGCCTCATTCGAATCATGATCTTCAGACGTGTGTCCAACAACAGAAAGCACGACTGCATCTTTAAGTTTAGCCGAAATTTAAAAAAAAAGCAATAGAATGTCTGATCAAATGTATTGTTATGGTTGTTCCAACTTTTTTAATTGCTTTGTTGTAATAGTAGTTTTGAGTGCCGTTTTTTCGTGCCCCATTTGGGGGGCACAAGTCAGAATTGGGGGGGGGGGCACGGCCCCCCCCCCCCCCCCCCACCCATGACGGCCTGATACCTAGTACCAGGCATGTAACCGAACTCAATATAGGTGGACGGGTTTAGAGGCTAGGCTAATAGAAGCGTGAAATTTATATATCTTAATGAGAAGCCTTTATTGACACAAAATAGCACGGTATATTAGTGATCTCTTACGATATTTCTTGCTTTTAATTTCCAAGCAGACCTTTTTCTAACAGTTGGTGATTTATTTTAATATTATTAGTGAACAGTTATTTAGAAATTTAGTATAATTTTTTTTTCATTTTAGAGCTCTTTCTCAATTTCAAGAGATTTCTTCCTCTTCACCCCTTCATTCTCCTTTTTACGGTGAAGGATTCGGAGATCTTCGTTACTGCGAAGACAGTTGCGATTTGCGGCGAGGATCTCTCGTTCAACTTCTGGAAATTCGTAAGGACGCTCTGAAACACGTTCTACCCCTTGATGCCTTTCTCGTCAAACCGATGCAACGCCTCCTAAAATACCCCCTCATAATTTCAGTGAGTTACCATTTTGACTTCTTCCAAAACTTGGAAATCTTTATTATCGATAACAAAGTAGAGTCTAAAAACTAAGGTCAAAGCTTCACTTATCCCCGCAAAACCTGAGCGAACTCAATGTTTTATGCGCATTAAGCATAACTTAGGTCCTCTCTTTGAAACAATGCATGTCAATAAGACAGTAAATATATAAAAAAGCACTGCCTATTTTCGAACCAAAGATCTCCTGTTTTCTAGTCATGCGCTTCACAAATTTATCCACTTCGCCGAAATAATTACACATATTTTTCCAATTATTATTATAGAGTA
This sequence comes from Nectonema munidae, assembly GCA_030549495.1. NCBI lineage: Eukaryota > Metazoa > Nematomorpha > Nectonematoida > Nectonematidae > Nectonema > Nectonema munidae. The sequence goes on from JAUIRK010000908.1 coordinate 867,651, forward strand.
TAGCCAGTGTCATAATGATTGCTATTTCTTACTATATGTAAATACTATAGGGTGACAATATTGCATGGAGTAAACGATTAAAAATGATAAACACCTTCTCTTACCCCCTCATTTTTTTCCTTTTAGGTTTATAAACTTGCATGCAGAAAAACTTTCTAATTAATCTAAATTTAAAGGTTGCGCAAGTTCAATATATATAATATAAGCAGTATTTCAGTCCATTTTTTTATTTGATAATATTTTATACTTTTTCAGTCCTAATTTTTAATGTCTTAGAAATGAATGCATGTACTAAAAGAACAAAAACTATGTGGTTAGTTGGGAATACATATGAATCGTTTTCTGATAGTAAGCTTCCATCTAACAGAATCGTTTGGGTAGACTTTTACATCTTCATCGAATCGAAGGAAAGACATTGACAGAAAATGCAAAAACAACTGTTGAAGAGCTTCTACTGATTTGGAACAAAACAAGATTGCCAACTAAGCAAAATTATAACATTATTAAAAAGTTGAGAGAGTTACATTCACAGTGGAAAAATCTTAGTAAAAGCTCAAAAAGGAAATCTGATAATCAAAAAAAGAAAGAAGAAAATTTCTCGAGCACACTTGATTTGACTTATAAAGAGAAAAAGGGAGAAGAGGATCCATGGGAAAAATCGATAGAAAGCTTACAGGTCTAGAAGAACGTAGAAAGAAAAGAATAGAAGCTGAAGAAAGTAGAAAAGAAAAGGAAACTGAAAGAGAAGAATCTGCGTGTGTTGCTCTAGAGTCTAGATGAAGTGGATATGGATTTAACTGCTGAAAAAATGAGAATGCTGATACCATCTCAACAAAACTTTCAAAAAGTAAAAATGACGTAGAAAAAATTAAAAACATTATGACGCCTCAATTAGCAACTGTTTTAGACAGGACAGGTGTAAGTGACAGAAATGCTATGCATATACTTTCTGCTACAATAAAGGCTCTCAATCATGAACCTGATCAGTACACACTTAATAGAGAATCCATTAGAAAAGCTAGAAGATCAAATCGTGGAAACCTCACCAAAATAAAAATGAAAACTTTCCATCCAGGTAGCTCTCACAATTCATTGGGATAGTAAGTTGTACCATCATTGACTTTAGATGAAAAATTAGACCGCGTTGCTGTTATTGTTTTTGGTCTGGTAATAACAAAACTTCTTGCTGTTCCTTTGATTAGAAAGAGTACTGGTTTATCTCAAGCTACAGCTGTTTTAGAAACCTTGTCCAAATGGAATTTACTAAATCAGGTAACAAGCATGTCATTCGACACTACAAGCAGCAACCGCGGTAAAAACATAGGAGCTTGCATCATATTGCAAAAGAAAATTGCTACCACTAGCTTGTAGACATCATATACATTTATCGTTAAGCACGTTTTCGACGCCTTGCTAGAAGAATATTCTTGTAGTCCAAACATTAAACTTTTTCAAGAGTTTCGTAAATCTTGGAAAAACATTATAAGTCATGCTAAGAGGGTTTAACGCCTGATGAAAAATGGAAAGTTTTCGATTTGCATGAGTATACAAATCTTATTGAATTTATTCAAAAACAATTATGTGACTTTCAACTAAAAGATGATTATAGAGAACTCCTCAATCTGAATTTAGTTTTTCTTGGAGTGCAACAACAAAAAATATCACTATTTGTGTTCCAGGTGCTTATCACAAGGCCAGGTGGATGGCAAAATTGATTTACTGCTTGAAAATATATTTGTTCAAATCCAAAGCCAAAAGAAGCTCTAAAAAAGTCTCGAAAAATGAAAAAAAAATAACAGAGTAGCTACAGTAGCTTTTAATGTTTTGAATCGACACATTTCGTATTTGAGCGAGCATCTTGTTGCCTTAGCACTATTTGATTCAAGAATGAACAGACAAAAGAAATTTAAATTAGTTCAATTAATTGAAAACTCATAAAATGACTATCTTGTCAACCATTTTGGCACTCCAGTTCTAAAAGAAGATGTTGAGATAATTACACTTTCAAGCTTTATCACGAAAAACACAATTAATTTTTTTGACTTCTCCAAGTTTTTTAAAAGAAAATCCAGAATCTTGGAAAAGTGATGGAAATTCTAAGTTGGCAAAACGAACTGTTAACGATCTCAAAGTAGATGATGCAGCTGAGCGTGGAATACCTCTCATTCAAAATTTTAGCAGCATTTTAACTGATCAAGAAGAACAAAAACAGTACTCACTTCAAGTTGTTGAGACTCATAGGAAAAACTTCCCAAATGTCAATAAAAAGTCGTATTTTACTAATGATATATAACTACTTATCCATTTTTGAATTAAATTTATTTCATGCAATATTTATATAGTTCTGTGAAGAAAAGACTTAAGTTTAGCCAAATTTACTCAAGCTTTCTTTACTTTAACAATTTTTTTACCATTCAGACATTCAAGAACTATGCGCAACCTATTAACACTAGTTTTTCGAGCTAGGTTTTTTAATTTTTTTTGTTATATCAAAAAGAAAAATGTAAAAGGGTAAGAAATGATATTTAATAAAAATTCAAAAAAATTGGCACCCTAATTCTCACCCATTCCTTTTAACCTTTGCAAAGTAAGGTGGGCATTTTTCATTTGATTCTTAGGTTTTTAAGATATTAACAAGCTTTAAACAGGGCTTCGGAGCTAGGAAAAAATCTTTTTGGTAATCCTAATATTGAACTTTTTTTTAAGTAATAGAAAGTGAATAAACTAAATTGAACAAATTTCCCGGAGCCAGATATAGGAGTAACATTTATGGTATTACTGGCTCTCGCTCCATGTTTGAAAATTACTGCAGCTCCGGCTCCGAATCCCTGATTTTAAAATACCATTTGGACTTTGCAAAAATCTTTTATCCTATCCTTGTCAGAAACAATACTTTAAATTTGGGTTTACGAACGTGCATTCTAACTAACTGAATAACTTTCCTGAAATTAACCTATTCTTTAACTTTTTCCTTTGAGCACCATCATTCCATTTTTAGAACATTTCTTCCTCTATTGAAGCATTAGAGTTGGGTCAAAGCGAGAAGTTTGCGTATATAAGTAAGCTACAAAGTTTAAAATCCCTCCTCAACAAAATCATCTTCAATATCAATCACGAAAAGGAAAGGATGGAATCCAAGGAAAAAGTGATTCGCCTTCTTTCGCAAATAACTCAACTTCCAGTAAATATTTCTAACTATTATCCACTGTATATCTGAACTATGAAATAATCCGATACCCAATGTTTCTATTTCTTTGGCTTGAAAGAAATATTGACAAACCAATCAATTAACCAAGTGTTATATGTCAGGGTAAAAGTGTGTAGCCGTAGATTTCATTAAATCCTGGTGTGTGTTCCTTATAACTTTCAAGGAATTTGTGGATTAGTGAGTTAGCTACTGTTAGTATTACTGAGCACATTTTAGGAAGATGTTTTCCCATAATATAAAATAACCTCAAATGAAAACACCAATTTTTAGAATTCGCTTAAAATTTTTAAAATTTCAGAGCCATGTTTAGCAGCCTTACTTGAAAATTAGGTATGAACAAATACAGAGAGTAATTTATTTGATAGTAGATTAATATCATATTTTATCACCGGCTTCGAAACAAAAGCATAGTAGGAAGTTTACTGCTTTCTTTCTATTTTGTGCTCGATAAAAGGATTTTATCAAACAGGTAAAAATTATGTCAAATTTTTTTATTTGTTAAAAAAAGTTACACAGAATGACATTTGATCCCGTTTTTATGCTCTAAGTAAGGGATGGATAACTTTTAACTGGGATTCTTATCGTACCATTTCCAAGTTAGAGCTTCTCGCATGTAAGAAACATATGCATTAAATATTAATTCTCTATTGTTTTCCAACCCATTGGCACATGGACAAAACCGGTTCATAAAAAATTAGGCAATATAATTTGTAGTGATCCACACGTCAAACTTGTGGATCAAGGAAAAAGCATTGTAAAAAATTAATTATTAGAAGTATGGAAAATCGGTAGAAAATATTTAAGAAAACGTTGTTCTTCATTCTATGACATTTCAACATGGTAAATTTTCGTGAACCACCAAAAAAAGATCCTAGATGAGGGCAAAGATGTACTATAGTTTGGGAATAACTATCCTAATGATATAATAATTATGAATACTACTGTAGATACATTGTAGTGCTTCAAAAAGTAGAAACTGGTCTAGAGACCGCACAAAAATATGTTGAATTTGTTTATCCCTGTTCTAAGCCCATACGAAAACGGTTAAGAAGCAGTGCTTTAGTTGCTTTTATTCTACTTAAGAACTGTATCAGTAATCGTTTGGAGCCACAACAACAACTCGGAGACTTGTTATTCGAAGATGACAAAGTCATTGAAAACAACCGTTCTTCCGTCAAGCGTCGCTTCATTCTCTTTCAGAAGTGTCTCCTCATTGTCAAAAGAGTCAACAACACGTGCCCACTTCTCTTCTCCTACGCCAGACATTTCTGGGTACGCAATTTTTTATTCAATTTGAACAAGTAGCCCCTAGATTACACTCTCTCTAGGTAGTCTTCTTTGTAAAGACACCCCACCCTACCATGACCTATTACGCGCTGTTAACACTTAGTTCTAAAATAATAAGACCCCCATCCACTATTTCGCCTTTTATAAACCCTTGAGACGCAATAGGACACACAGCCTTTTTAACACTTCGGCCCCTCCACTTAAGGAAATTGGCCCACAGCTAAAAAAATATCCTATATATAGAACTTATGAAAAAAGATATATGTATAGTTTTTTATATATCTTGGGTAACAAATTTGATTATTATTTGTATTTTTTGCGATAAAATTTTAAAAAGTTTGGCCATGCATTTTCAATTTGCAATGCATTTGATTCAAAAAATTAAACTTAAGACATGAGTTTTTAGATTTCTGGCACAATAATCTTCGCTCCGTCCGCTAAGCTAATGAAACCAAAAATGTCCTGGACACCAGTGTCACGTAAAATAAAAGTCATTTGTATAAAGTATATAAAAACGCATTAAAAAAGGAAAGCTGTCCAATAGTTTTCAAAAAGATGGGCCTTAAAGGCTCACACGGATATGTGTGATTATGATGAAAATTAGAAATAAGACATTTACTAATATTTTAATTAGCGTAAAGAAAAATTAAGTTGAATTAAAAATGAATTTGCTACACAGCAAGAAAATAACGGCTAAGAGGATTACAAAGGTTTTAGTAGAGAACCCACAACAATACCCATGATATAGTATCTATTTATTCTACTATACCACGAGTATTGTAGATATAGTAGTAATATGCTGATTCACATAAATATGTTTAAGAAATTACTGTTGTTAAAAATACTGCACTTTATCGAGAAGTGGATATTTTTCAGACAAAAGAAACTAAGAACCTGAGTCAAAAAATGTTGCTTTCATTTCTAAGTCGTTTTTGATTTTTAATACTTTAAGCTCAAAAGAACATTTTTCTATTTGTAGTATTTTGGCTAAGTTTTTAGGAAGTGCGTAACCATTTGCTCTAAAACGAAAACTTATAAATTCTACAAGCGGTTTAGGTTCCTTATCTATGAAATTGTTTGAACTGCTTTACGGGCAAAATCCTAAATACTAGAGAGTACACTTTTGCCCTCGTGCACGCCTGATATAGAGCGTCTAAATAAAGTTTTGTTATACTCAAATCGTAAATTTGGGCAGCTATGCTCTCGTTTTATAGGACCATCCTTTTTGCAAACTACCAAACAATTTAAAGAAATAAGGAATACTTCAGTTTTATCAGATTTACGAGAAATAGTTAACTCGACTATCAGACTAGATTTATTTATTAAAAAAGGAGAGAAAATAAATAAATACATATGTTTAAAATCAAGGGGCAAACTGAAGGGATAGCACATGAGCATTTTCTGCAGCTGACAGAAATTTCCTCTTTTTATGGCCCATTTTGCCATGTGACCACAGATAGGAAAACCCTAGAATCTAATTCACAAAAATAAGACCGACTCCACACCTATATATTTTACAGTAGAACGTCCATTTTACTTATGGTACAGGCAGGATTACATTTTTATCAATAAGGCTTGCAACGCTTAGTTCTAAAATCGTAGCTAACAAGTAAACGAAAAAAAGTTTTCAACCCTTACTATTCCACTTTTATACTAAGAATTCATTTTCGAAATCTGTCTACTTATCTGAAGTGTTGTTTCAAAAAGATATTAGTAATTTATTATCTCGGATACAATATTTCGAATCTAAGATTCTTCGCTGGATACTACTAAAATATATTAGAAAGGGTGGTATAAAATTTTTTATATATCTTTTTTACATTAATTTTTCAAACTCCTATTTTTCCATTTTATTGCTAAGAACTACTTTTTAAAAATTTTCAAGTATTATTTTAGTGTTTTTTTCATACTTTTAATATTTTAAAATATTTTTCACGCTAGTTATATTGAATAAAACTTTTTAATTAGTGGTCTCATAGATTACCTCGATTTTAGGTTTGAAGCAATCTTATCAAATTTTAATTCAAAATTTAACAACGTTCAGAAAAATAAATAAGCATATATGGTTCAACATTATATAATATGCTGCACTTCGTACGCGACTAAAAGGTTCGCAATAAATACGCGGTTCATAAAGTCTAGGTTAGGATTAATTTACCTTTGCCTATACGGAGATTTTATTGTAACGCCTTAAATACTCTCAATATAGCAAAATAGAAAGCGTGTTGATTTCAATGTAGTTTATTGATAAAGATATAAACGTATAATTACGTACTAAAATACAGCTATTGATAAACTCTAGCGTACGTAAAATCTAGTAGACTTAAAAGCACGGTACGTAAAACAGTACATATCTTTGTAATGATAAAATGGTTTGTTCAAAATTTTCTTTTTTTCGAAATTGTAGGGACTCCACATTTATCTTTTTATCCATAGATTTTACACTAATCTGTTATTTTTTTTAGATTTCCAGTATTACTTCAATTTCGTATTTACCGACAAAATCCCTTTCCTTTCTATTCAAAGAAAGCATCGAATCCAGCCCTCCTTCATTTCAAAATAGCTCTGCTTCTGGTCCTCCATCATCAGCTGAGCTTCCCTTACAAATCTTTCTGACGTACACATTCTCTACAAAGAAAATATTTTTTGATCTCGTTAAAAATCTTGAATCCTGCGGATTTGAAATCTCTGAACTAAATTTGAACACTAAGAAATCTTTATCCTCATTCTCAACATCCTCATCATCCTCCTCCTCCTCGTCTTGTTCATCCTCAGCTCTTTTCACTTCTTGCCGAAATAGTTCCCTCAACCTAAAAATATTCGAGCCTATAAAGTCGCTGCAAAAAATTCTAAAAAGTACTTATATTTTTAGTAGCGGTGGTAGTAATAATCATGGTAATCCGAAAAAAGACCCAACAGCCACATCAAATGACATTCTCACATCGTCCGACTCATCTTCAAAGTGGTTTCTCTCCTCCTCTAAATCTTCGATCCCTTCCTGTTTTCCATCACCAAACTCTTCAGGTTTGATGCATGCTAAACAAAATGGCAAAACGTCTTACAAATTTCGAAGCACTCATCAATTAAATGCCTCACTTAAAATATTTCAACCAAAGTTTGACTTGACTCGGAAAACCTCCGTTTGACGGAAATTAAATTAAAAATTTATTGTGACTTTTAAAAATTTATTTTTTTCCCATTAACTTTAATATTTCCAATGCAATCCAAGTTATCAGTATGAATTGAAAAAATCAATCAAAATTTATTTTTAACTCAAACTGTGTATAACAGATGCATATGTCATAAAATTATCACTATACTCAATTTAAGTTAGAATACTATGTATGCTTCGTATTTGCATGCTGTTAAGCTTTCAAAAATTTATATTTATGTCCCATTTTGTTAATTTTAACATATGGGAAGTGTTTGATATTGGAATATTTGCTTTTTAATTTATAAATCACCAATAAATTTTATTCTTCTCTTAACATCTCTTTATTCAAAAAATATAGTTTTCTTTAATTGTATTGCTTTATAAAAAAATTTTGTTTATTTTAAATACATTTTTTTTATCCATGGTATATTACTTTAGGGCAATTCCACTGTTACTTGTCAATTTTATTACACAATCAAAAAACAATAAATACAATTTAGCCATCATTTTATGTAGTATTGAAATATAATTTTTATTTTTTACAAATGATTGATGTATGCTATATATTTACATCTTAAAACAATTAGTTTGACTTTTTATATCTTCTGAAAATGTATGGCGCATATTTATAGTATAGAATCCTGTAGCTGCTACATGGTGAGAGTTGTCTTAATAGACAACTTTGAATAGACCAATGTCTTAATGAGACAACATATGCCACATACAGCACCTTTTCAATGTGAGGCCGCATATAAATTCCATGTGCATGTAATCTTTCTTGTAAAAAGTGATATATTTGAACAAATATTTTGGTTAGCGTTAAAATAAATAATGGGTTTCTAAAAACAATATCAATTATGTTCAGATGCCTATACGCATTGGCTAATAATAATTCACAATAGATATTTTGAGAAATCTCAGTTATTGGTTACGGAATTACAAAATAAGATAAATTGTTATTAGGTCAAAATATAACAATATAAAATTAAAATAAAAAAATTTTCTCTCTATCTTGTGTCAAAAATACAATGTACTAATTTGTAATATCGTAAATTTTTATAATTTACACTAGTCAATTTATATCTTAAAGCTTGAAGAATTTTAAAATTTACCATTTTAGAAATTAATTTTTAAACCAAATTTTCAATAGCACATCTTGATAAAAAAGATTTCTTATATAACCTAATTCTACATAGAATAAGCTCTGATTTAATACCAAAATTACTTTCATCGTTTTGATTTGAAAAAATCTTGTGCACCGTGGAATTACCCTATATTTTATATACCCATCAAGAATATGATACACTATTGACATGTAAAATTTCATAGAGCTTAAATTATATATCCAAATTCGGCTACGTGTAAATTATATATATATGATAAACGAACTGTACCATTGGTTTTAATTTTCGATTATTTGTTACGGCTTAGTAACTCATAAGTAATTATATAATTAGCAATGTAAATCATTAAAAAGGCCGATAAGGCATTCGCTCGGCATACGGTATATTCGGTATCTGAGCACCGAACAAAAATTTTGTTCTGCAACTGTACGCCATTAAAAAATGAACTCTGTCGACAGATGGCCTATTGGTAGGAGCGTAAGGTCCAGATATCCAGATGGTCTGTGTTCGATTCCCCATCATGACTATCCTTATCATCTGCCCATCTATGGAAGATTATTCTTCCCTATGGATGAGATATTGATAATTAAAAAGAAACTTAACTGCATTCATAATAAATTTTACCGCAACAAATTTTTGACACTAGATGCATTTGCTACTTTTAATATATTACAATGACTAGTAAATACAGTAGAATCTCTCAAAACCGGACACCTTAGGGCGGATAAAAATTTCCGGGTTTTCGAAATTCCGTTTTCTCGAAAAGTCTAATTTTATCTCATTTTTCAACTTCAAATGGCCAAACCTTCGAGCGAATTGCTACATAGTTTTAGCTAAGCTCAATGGGTCAAACAAAACAAGAAAAGGAATTAATAAACAACTATAAATGATGAAAAACTCAGTTTTTATTGAAAACATTATTAAAAAAATAAAAATGATAATAATTTTATCATATCTTCTTCACCCAATCGTCTAATGAAGTTTGTTTAGATTTACTTCGTTTGAGCAAAATTTCTTTCTCTAAGGTTTCTGAAGTTGTTCACCAATATCTTCATAATTATCAGCCTTTGCGCGAATTCCGTTCCTAATTTTAACTATCATAGATAACATTGCGCTGAAAGAAAGATTTTGAGCATCATCAGTGTTAACATCGCTAACGTCTTCTGGTTCATTGTCAATAATTTCTGCCATTTTGTCACCTCCATAAATTCTTATTAATTTATTTTCCCATTTATCGCTGATTTCTTCTATCGGAATTAAATCATCAACATGTATGTTTCAAGGTCAACACCATCATCCAATTCTTTAACCAACTTTCGGAATTCTTCTCCAACCATTTCATTATCTTTGCCATCATTTGTTGTCTTCGTTTTTAAGACGTTAAATCCAGAACGATCGAAACATTTCGTAATCATGGTTTCTGGCGTTTCTTTTCAAGCTGTTGCTGCCCTGTTGCATCTAAAAGAGTGATTTGCTTTATGAAGTCACTTGCTGATTGTGCTTCATCAACTTTAGATAGAACACTTCGTAACCATTTGGTTCTGTAGCAACTTTCGAATATCTTTATTATGCCTTAATAGAGTGGCTGAAGAACTGACGTTGTATTTGCTGGTAGAAAGGCAAGCTTTGTTTTTTTCCAATTCAACATGAGATGAAGCATTATCAAGAAATAACAAAATTTTTCGGCCCTATAATCTCATTTTACTATTCAGATCAGTTAAATATTCGTCAAATAAAGCGCCTGTCATCCATGCCTTTCTATTTGATTTCCATAAAGCAGGCAGGCGATCTTTTTTTATGGCTTTGAAACATCTTGACCTTTCAGCTCGTCCAATGATCATTGGTTTGAGCTAAAAAAATCAAAAAGAACAAAGATGAAAATTGACTACAAAAAACGAATTTTAAATTACCTTTCCTCAAGTCATGCTGCACGTAAACTTTATTGTTATTCTTTCTTTAGAAAATTTCACACCTTTAACGTCATCTTATTTTTCAGCTAGCGTTTTATTCGGTAAAGCCCGGAAAAATAATCCAGTCTCGTCGCAATTAAAAAAGTTCTTCGGTTCATATCCAACACATAGTTTGGCAATCTTTTCACTCTGCCACGACATGCAAATCAACATCACCTCTTTCTCCACAAATAACCATTTGTTTGATCCCATGTCTATATTTCCACTTGCTCAGCCATCCATCAGACGCTTTGAAATCTACAATGTTTAATTTTTCTGCAAACTGCTCAGCCTTGGCTTGTATGAATGGTCCAATGATTGGAAGGTTTTTAGTCCTAGCTGTTTTAAACCAAACTAACATTAACTCATCTATATCCGAAAATTTAGTTTTCATTACTCTAAATTTTGAGCCTTTACTGATATGCATCTGAGTTAGGTATTTGTCTAGCCTTCATGATATCATATATAGTTGACTTTCGAATGCCATATTTTTTAGTCGCTTCAATTATATTTAAGCTATTTTCAACATCATTTATCACCTTGACTTTTACAGTTAGATCAAGTTCATTTCTTCTACGTTTTGGCATCAATCACCAAGTTTAAAAAAGAAAACAACTATAAATAGGAAGATTTCGTCACACGTAATCAATGATAAAAACTAGTTTTTATTCTAAGTTTGTTTTTCTGACAAAAATTAATTATCCTTTGATATTTGCTTTGTGTTGAAAAAAAACACCATTTAATATTAGAGTAGTCTAGATTAAAAAAACAAAACATTTTGTTGTTAAAATTTTGTTAAACTTTATATTCAAAAAAACTGCTTAATTTAAATATTTCTTCATATTTTTATATAAATTTCTTTTCAATTTTTAGATTAGTAACAATGAAAGCATTTTTTTATTCAATAAAGGATCTATTTTTTATTGCATTAAGCCTATGTTTGAGACAATTAAAAAAGTGATTTAAAAATTTTACCTTACCATTAACAATTATTTTCAATAACATTCAAAGCAATTGTCTGAAAACATGCAAAAATAAAATTAATTTTAGTTGAATCATTTAAGTTTGTTTAATTATATTGATAAAGATTGTTGATTAAATGTAAATTATATTTACATCTTTTATAGAAGTATTTAAAAAAAAAAATTAATCTTGGATTCATGTTATTCAAAAATTATCAACGAAAAAAAAATAAACTCAGAAATAAGTCTTAATTTTAGTAATATTTAACTAACAGTCTGGTTTTTAGAAAGCATTTTAGTAGTTTTAGACAAATCATTTTTCGGAATTCCGGTTTTCATCAGCAATCATAGTGCATTTGAAATAGAGCATTTTTGGGACCACAAAAAAATTCCGATTTTTCGTGAAGTCCGGTTTGTGGAGAGTCTACTGTATAGCACATTGTTTAGATGCAGCTGTACTTTTTTATCGTTGCAAAATGTTATATCTAGAAAGACAAAGTGGTCATTTTGAGAAGCTGTTTTTATTTACATTGATACCATATTGATTTTTGTAGTAAGCAATTTTTCCTTCCAACCATATAACAAGCTTTATATCTCAAATGTATATGTGATTTCAAAGTATGTGTGTGGAGGTTTCTTTATTTAGGAAAAGATTCTAATTTACGCTTCGTTATTATGTTTTGATAAACTTTTCGAACAAACTGAACTTTATATTAAGGATTATAATATAATCTGAGATAACTTTTTTACTTCCATTGCTTTGTGTGAAAATTTGTTGGAAAAAAGAAGCAGCTTAAAAGAAATTCAACAAAATGTAAAAAAACTATGACAAAATTTTCTTCAAAAATTTTTTAATGTTGTGGGAATATGCCTTTTACTGCATACAGGGCAAAAGAAGATAAATTGGTTTTCATATTAAGTTCCTTGTATACAAAAGCAGTAAAAATTTCAAAAGATGCTAAAAAAATAAGATGCTAGAAAAGTTTTATTCTTTAACGAAACAAAGTTTGGAATGGATATTATTGATCATATGACTAAATTGTACATGACAAAAGCAGGAGTAAGACGCCTTTGTCACTTTTTTCAATGTTATTTATTTCGCTGTCATTAATTTATGAATTTTATACAAGTAAGTTCATGATTCTTCTATATCACGTAGAAATTTTATCTTCAAACTTAGCTTGCCGATGACACTTCTAAGAATATTCAATTCAACTCTAATGAAGAAGCAATTGATTTTGAAATTTAAAATTGCCATCTAACAAAATTTAACAAAACATCACAAATTTTGTTAGATGTAAAAACACTACATCAAACAAAATTTTACAAAAACAAAAGTGAAACTTGCATAAAATGTAAAAGGTTTGCTTGTGGAAAAAGTGTCAATAAATACATTACTATTTCATACTTTGGATATTTTTTATTAAAATTTTTCAGATTAAAATTTAATATTGTAAAAAGCGGTCAGTTAACCACTTTTTCCTTTAAGTTACATGTTAAAATTTATGAAAGACATTTTGCTAGTACAATTTCTTATTAGTTTTCCATTTGGTTATTTAGAAAGGCTAAATCGTTTATTTTCTCAGAAACGTACTTCGTAACCAAATATTTGTTTTGATAGGAGTCTTTCTCGCGAAATCAAACTTTCTATGCTTCAAACTCATCAGTTCAAAGTAAATGTAACGTTTGACTATAGGTTGTGTTTCACTGCAAAACTATGCGCTACAGAGAGACCTCTGATTTATTTTATGAATATAGACACTAGAGTCGTGCATGGGTAGAATTTTTTATCCACAGTGGGAAAAATTTTCTGTTCTATACACTTTTGATTTTTCTATTACCAATCTTTATTTTTTTCTTTATTCTAAAAATTCATTACGGTTTAATGTAAACAAATATAAAATTTATTTGCTAAACATAAATTTTTTATTAATAGACATTACACAATAGTTAAAGAGGTAGAAAAATTTTGAGTATCTTTTGCACCAATCAAATGTGTCATTGCATGATGATATAATTTTATTGTTTTGTTGATCATATTTTATCAATTGTGTTCATATAAATTTTCATTTTTTCTCCAAAATTTTTAATATTTATTTTCAAAATAGTGAATATGAATTTAAATAGTACTCTCAGTTGGAAAAATAACTTTATTTTTCATCAATCTGGACGACTTTAAGAAATACTTTTTGGATCACTCCTGAAAACTCAACTGTTTGGAGTTGTCTTATGTAACTAATATAAGCTATTTAGAAAAAATACACCCATTTTTTGAAACAAATCTTCCTATGTCATTTTTTTCTGCTAACCCCTAAGAATTCAGGTTCCCAGCTTATGAAATATAAGATATTAATGATCAACACAAATTTTTCTATTGTTAAATTAAGAATAAAATTTATTTATATAAAAATCTACAAAGTTTAAATTTAATTCTCGATACATGTAAATTTGTTTAACACTTTTAGCTTATTTTTGAAAAAGAATTTTCTTTTTTCCAGTTCTTCCTTGGATTTTTCAGCTTCTTTAATTAATATATTTAATTGTTCAGGAATGTCGTTTTCAAATTCCTCCGATTGCTTAAGTAAGCTTTCTAATTTTTCAAAAGAACTTAAATTCTTCGTTTCTTAAATAATAATGTTATAAAATAATTTGGTGTTCAAAAAAATATTTAAAAAAAACAATGCTTTTACATTCAAACGTAATTCAAGACCAAATATTAAAATATTTCAATATCTTTTCCTCACGGTTCTGATAGCAAACTTTAACCCATTTGACAGAAAAGATATAAAAACTATTATAAAATAAAGAAATAGTCTGCATTGTCTAAATTAGATGATGCCATCAAGTGGATTAATACGTCATAAAATAGTAGGCTATTTTTACACAAAATTAACAGCCAAAAAAATGTATTTTGTCCTATATGATATATGAACGTACTGTTTTGGGTATGAAAGTTTGCTTATCAAAGTTAATGAACTCCTCAGAAGTTACCATACTTATATCCAGCCCTGTTGCAAGGTATCTCTTTTCTAAGCTATGGTGGCTTTAATACAAAATCGGATAAATGAATAAAGACTAGCCCTAAACAAGTTAATTAAGCTAGACCGAATTATTTGAATCATAATTACTTACAGGTAATTTTTTCAAATGCATGTTACAAGCCTATTCTTGGATTGTTATTTCCCGTGAAATCTATCTAAATAAATATTTAATATGTTCGGGGATAACCCTTTTGGATCATTGGTCCTAAAAGAATATTGGGTTCAGGATAAATTTTCTCATTAACATACAGCTTCAGGATAACAAGTCCTTAATTTCTAGTTTATAATAATCTATGAATTATTAACAAGAAAACCAGGATAAAAAACTGGAATTCAGATCGTAGTGCGAAGGTTTATTAGATTATTATTGTTCTAAAAATTTACTTAAATCTGTCAGTTTCTTACAACTTTCGGTTCAGTGAGTCTAGACTCATTTAAAATCTTTCTCCCAGGATTGTTTCTAAGCTCCTCCAACCCCACCCCCTCTCTATCGACAGCCCTGATTCAGAGATATATAATATCAACTTAAAAATATTCTTGACATAGGAATTTTTAATTTATTGATCATTTTTAAAGGCAAATCATAAGTTTTAGATATTATAAAATTGGCATGCATATTATTACGTAAATAAGAATTAGCAAGCCTAAATATTTCCTAAATACAGCACTATATACTCAAGGATTTATTTTTTTGTTAATGATACAAATACACGGCAGTTGTAAAATCTAATTTTTTTTCGTTTTAGAGATTGAAAATTAATAAGATAAAACATTTCTAAATAACAGAAAATAAAAATATTATATTTTAACTATATAAATCTAGAAT
Source organism: Nectonema munidae (assembly GCA_030549495.1). Lineage (NCBI taxonomy): Eukaryota > Metazoa > Nematomorpha > Nectonematoida > Nectonematidae > Nectonema > Nectonema munidae. The sequence goes on from JAUIRK010000908.1 coordinate 883,202, forward strand.
AAAAAATTACGTTTCTCTATATAATATTTCTCTATTAAATTTATTTTCGATATCTGCTAGTGTTCGGGGCCGTTTCAAGAGGGGGGCAATTGCTCGGGGAGGCCCCACCTAGGGGACACCATTTAGTTTTCCTACCTAAGGAGCACTATGGGGCAAGCCCGCCTCCAAAGGCTGGCTTTTATGAGCATTGAGAAAGAAGTTCTCGATTGTGTTGATTTTGAGGAAGTCATCGATAATTTTGGTGCTGCTAAAAGACAAAAAATGAACATCTAATGGAGACTGTCTTCGACTCAGTCAGTATATATCTGAATTATGTGGCTTAATAAAAATGTGAGCATTTTTTTCTAAATCACTTTTTAAGCCAGAATGAGGTGGAGATGAGTGAGAAAAGAAAGAGCAAAGGGTAAGGGGATAGTCCATTCAGGACCCTTCCCCTGGGGCGCCACAATCCCTTTATAGGGCTCTGCTGGTGTTCATTGAAAATGCCCCAAATATTGCATTTAATATAAATTAATATCAATGAAATTTACTCAATAAAGCCATAGAAAACTCTTCACTTTTAGAAAAAGATTTGTTTGCATCAGCAATAATCTCACCTTAAATATATGTACAAATATTTATACTAAATGTGAAAAATGGAAAATACATGCTTTTTCTGAATCATTTATAATATCTGTATAATTTTTTACATCTTTTTTACTTAAGAAAAATTCTGAAGGGGTTTCGAAATCAATAGTCTAGGAAGAAAAAATAATATCAGAAACAAATGTGAAATTTTATGTACCTTCGGTGATTCCATTAAAAATGTTCGACTGCTAATAAAATTAGACAAAAAAAGCAGGAAAAATAAAAGATAAATTCTATTTAAATTAAAATTTTTATTTTATCCTAGTTAGTTAAGAATTTTAATTTCTTTTTTGATGTGCCACCATACATAAGTGACCTATGCTGGTTTACAATTTAATAATTAATGTAAATTCTATTAAAATGAAAAAGAAGTTTTTAATTGATAATTTAAATTTTACATAAAACAAATAGGCAAATAAAAAATAGGGTAGTGATAAAATACGTGAACAATACTAAAACCCTGTATTTTTCATTTTTATTAATTATAAAAAATCTATTTCATTCTTTTAAAACAATTTCTATTATGTTTGATTTTTTATATCGGTATAAAAAAGTACTTACGTTTTTATGATTTTTTAGATTATTCGTTATCTTAAACCACTTCAGCGTCTAATCAGTAGTTTCCAACCTAGAGGTCCTATTTATCCTTCCTGTTGTTTTTGCTTCCTTTAAAAATGGCGAATATTTTTTACTCCTAGAGAAATATCTACAAATATGACCTTTTATTAATTATACCTTTGCTAATTTGAGTTAAATTTTTATCTTTATATATCATTTTCTCACACTTAATTCAACCATGCCCCGCATTATCTACATACGCACAAGTCTCCTCCATAACCACACCTAGCTTATCCAACCCTCTCCAACTAAGTCCAAGTCATCCCTAAATAGCGAGCTTACTCTAAAAATAGTCCCCCCCCTACTCCCTCTGACTGTAAAGCCGAGAAAGCTGCTTTCCGACAAAAAATAGTCAAAAACTTAGAAACTAATAAAAATACACTTACCATCTCTAACACACGGTCCTCAAATTTTTCTTCGTAAAGCCACAGATGCATATTGGAGTTGGACACTGCAACAACGGGAAACTTCATCACCCAACAACTTTGGAAAGATATGGGCAAACCAATTTTAGATCAGTCAACTCCTCATTACGAATCTGCGAGCAAATACTTTTTGAAAACAAGAGGAAGTTTCACAGCAGAAACGAAAGTACCAGGTAGTAAAAATGAGGTTGATATTAGATATACAGTAACCGATAATCTTAATCTTTTGGGAAGAGTGGCCATTAAACAATTAAAACTATCTGTAGATAAAGTTTTAGATTCATTGGAGTGCAACTTCATTTCCAGGGATTTAAAGCAAGACGAGTCTTTGCAATGTCAAGTTTTGAATGAACTACATGCGGGACATTTTGGCATGGAAAGGATGAAGAAATTAGCACGGACGTCAGTGTATTGGCCTAACATTACCGAAGATATTCAAAGTACGTGCCGAAACTGTAGTTCTTGTGGAGAGAATCAAAGAAATCCTCCTAAAAGCTCAAACCAGAAAAGCCTTGGAGCAGGCTTCACCTAGATCATGCAATCAATTTCCTTGGAACAAATTGGCTTGTATTGATAGATGCACACTCTAAATATCCTTGCGTGCATCCTACACAATCCATTACAACAAAATCAACAATTGAGATACTTGAAGTAGACTTTGCTCACTTCGGCTATCCACACACAATCGTGACAGACAATGCTACTACTTTTATGTCTCAAGGGTTCAAATGTTGGTGCAAGGAGAGAGGAATAGTTCATCTTACTGGAGCTCCATACCCTGCTACAAACGGGGAAGCGGAGAGAATGGTTCAAACGTTAAAGCAATCATTGAAGAAATTTTCTCTATCTCCGAAAAGAGCCTTACAAGAGTTTTTAATGCAATATCGAAGAACACCAAAAATTACAGGCTACTCGCCAAGTGAGCTACTAAATTCTCGTCAGATAAGGACAAAAATAGACATCTGGATTCCGTCGCCGGTTCACATAGCACAAAGCAAACAAACAGAAATAAACCTACGTCGCTCTAAAGCTTTCAAAATGTACAAAGTTGGAGATAAGGTCTATGCTAAATATTATGGAAATAAAACAAATCCACGTTGGGTTGAAGCGGTTATCACAAAAATCAAGGGTCAACGAACGTACAACGTCAAAGTCTACCCAAACAGTCCTACATGGAAACGCCACATTGAACAATTACAACCGCGTTCTTCTACTTCGGAAGATAGTGAACCCAGAGAGGATATATATTTTGAATACCTCTCAAAAGAAACTTTATCTGAGAGAGAAAAGCAAGATGAACTTTTACCCGCCCCTGAAACACTTAGAAGATCACAGAGAACTAACAAAGGAATTCCACCCCAACGTTTTCCTGATCCTGAATGATCAAAAGCTCAGGTGGGAGGTGTTATGGTCTTATGCAAAAAACGCATTCTTTCACATTCCCTCAACAACAATGTTAAAAGTCACTTTCCCTACAATGGCCTATGCAAATAAGTAAATATTTGCATAGGTTCCTATTCTTTCAGTGGAACACTGTTTTATGCGAAAGGCTCTTCATTTGCATACGTATTTTACAAGATAATATATCGATAGTATAAATAGGTGCAGATTTTCTTATATATCATCACTTCTTTCTTCCTTTCTATAATAAATTGTTTTCTTTACCATTTTGCTCTGTAAAAACATAACACAATTAGATCTCAGAGAGGAGAAATTCCCCCACAAATGAAGTTTGAGAAGAATGATCGGCTTTATGAATCATAGTTCCTTTTTACGCAAGATGAAAGTAGCATGTTAGTAGGTTACCGAACTAAAAAAATAAAGAAGTTGAAGCTTCCAAAAAGCGAGATTGACCTGGGAGAATCTCCATGTGAAATAGAGAGAAATTCTAGAAGTTTTCTAAGAATCGAAGATAGAGCCTTAACATCTAGCGTCAAGAATTTGGGAGGTGGAAAAGGACCACCTGTAAAATATGTCAAAAAAATAAAACAAGAACGTGTTGTCCGAACTGTTCTAATACTATTTGTGGATCTTGTTTTTTTCAAGTTATTCTTTTCAATTATTATAATTTTATGTTAATAAACTATTGTAAATATTTTCTTCAAATAAGTTGCTTATTGATTTGACCGGTATGGTCTTAGTTAAAAAAAACATACCCCTCGGAAAATTTAGAAATAAAAAAGAGAGCATAACATTGTATAAAATATTAGAATTTTATAAGTTTCGATTGATTGAGTATAAGTTCTCAAGAGTTACACAGTCGAATGAAAATAACTTAACGGCTTCTCTCAGCGGTTCTTACTCTGGGTGCGACCCAAATTTTGGGCGCCTGGCAATTTTTTTTGGGTCGCCAAGGGCCAATGAGAAAAACAGGAAGATAAAAAATCTTGAAATAGCGCAATTGAGAGAAGTATTGCAACTCTGGCACATTTACAGTAATATTTGTAAATACATGTCAACCATTTAGGAATTAAAAGAGAATTGACAGCGCTAATATGCATTTATTTTTCTCTTGTTCCCGAAGGTATCAGCAAGTGATTAATTTATCATTGTTTTGATTTTATTTCATCACTACGGCTTCATAAAAAGAAGAATTTCTCAACCTGGGATTTACAGAATTAAAAGATCATGGTGTATCAAAGCCCCAATATGTCTTATGTAAGGAAGTGCTTAGCAACGAGTCGATCCTTAGAGAAATAAACGGCAGGAATTTGATACGCAAAGTGACAAAGGACCTTTTTCCTTTTCCCATTCTACTACTATGGCATCTTTCCTGGCAGCTTGGAGGAATGCAAAATCGAAAAAGTCCCGCACAATCGGAGAAGATTTAGTGAAGCCTGTCGCTATTGACATGGTCAGAACAGTATGTGGAGATAATGTGGCCAAGAAAATCAAGAGATACCATTGTCGAATGACACAGTTCATTCTTGCATTGTTGACATGTCAAACGATATCAAAAGTCAATTAATTGAGTCTTAGAAAAAGAGTGGTCAATTTAGTCTTCAGTTGGATGAATCGACGGACATTAGTAATGACGCTCAACTGATGGTGTATGTAAGATATCAAGGAGCAGACGATATGAAAGAAGAATTTCTCTTTTGCAAGCCGCTTCATACTACCACAACTGATGAAGACATATTTAAAATGGTGGATTCTTTTTTAAAAGATGAAGGACTCTCCTGGAATTAATGTTACAGTATGTGTTGTGATGGTGCACCAGCCATGCTTGGCGCTCGTCAGGGATTTACAAGTCGAGTAAAAAATGTGAACCCAGAAGTACTTATACTTCACTGTCTTCTTCACCGAGAGAACCTTGCAGCTAATTGCTTTTCTGAGGAGTTAAATATTGTAATGAAAGAAGTCATTCAAATAGTTAACTTCATTAAATCAAGATCACTAAACAGTAAATCCGATGTGCGAAGATTTTGGGTCAGAACATATCCATTTGCTCTACCATTTTGGGGTTCGAACTTATCGCGAGGGAAAGTTCTTCAGAGGTTACTGGAAATGAGAGTAGAAGTTCAGATATTTTTAGTGGATCCAAAACACCCACTTGCTTCTAGGTTTGACTATTCAAAATGGCTTTTACATTTGGCGTACTTCACAGACATTTTAATAGAAATTAACAACTTGAATACGTCAATGCAAGGGCGAAATGGGACAATGGTAGGAACAGCAGAAATGTTGACAGCATTCAAAGAGAAGCTCAGCTTGTGGAAACGTGAAGATCTACCTCAGAAAATTTCTGATATCTACCAATTAGAAGAGCGACTAATTGAAATAAAAAATGACAAAGCTCTTGAATATGATTTTAAAAGAGAAACTTTGAGTGCTTTCTGGACAAAGATTTATTAATAAAAGAAATGGTTGGGTTCCAAGCCCTTAAGCTCCTTCTTCCTTTCCCAACAACGTATTTCTGTGAGACTGGTTTTTCAGCTCTTATGGCTGTTAAATATAAATATCAAAATCGTTTATCACCGGAGCACGACATGCGATGCTGTCTGTCAACGATAAAACCCCGTTTTGAAGAGCTTTCAAGAAAACCTCAAACGCAACGTTCTCATCAATTGTAACTTCTTTGTCAAATTAAAACATTGTAATAAATAACATGTTTGCTTGTAAATCAATAAAAAGCATTTTGATTTCTTAAATCAAAGTTAGATAATAATGTTTTTTATTATCCTTCTTATTTTTTACATGTTTGGTCGCGAGTGTTTGTGTCGTAGGTAAAATGTGTCGGGAAATGTAAAAGGTTAAGAACCGCTGTTCTAGGGAATAGAAGAAGTTAAAGAATGGGCTTCAGAACAAAATTTACAAGTGGTCTCCAATTTATAATAAAAGGGGGTGGGTCACATTGAATGTGAGAGAAAAAAATCGTTTGACTTTTAATCTTTGCATAGAAATTATAAGAAAAAATCTGATAGCTCTAAACAGTGATTCAAATGTTTGATGATTAGTTTTTACCTCTTCATTTTTCATTAAAATTTTAAGGTTTAATTTTTCAGGTATATCAAGAGAAACAAATAAAGAAATTTTAACAAGAATGGAATTTTGTTTTTTCACAGGTATTTTTTTGTCTTGGAAAAGTTTTCAGCTTTATTTAAGTTTTGAGAGTCCGGGAATTGTAGTTTGAGTGCTTTTTCGCTAATTTTGAAGATACAATTTCAACAGATAACAACGTTTCTTTTCTTTGCTGACTAACTAATTCAATATCAGAGTCTTAAGTTTTTATGTATAAAATATTTTTAGATCTTATTTTTTCAAAGCAGATAGGCATGTTAAGACATCATCATTGATTGTGCCAGTTTGAGGCAATGAAGCATTATTTCTTCCACTTTTCTCACAGAGAGATGTTATAATATTTTGTGCTCATCTAATTTTTTATCAAAATCTTTTATCATACAAGTGAGGACAATGAATGTGTGTCTGAATTTCTGCCGTGTAGACAACGCCACCTAATACCATAAGAACGAAATTTGTCAAAAGTATTAAACAACTTTAGATCAAATGATTCAAATTCGTAACAGACCCACTTAAAGCGATGATCAATATCAACATTTCTGTTGTACCAGAAATACAATTTTCACATTCTCATTCATAAATTACGTTTTTAAATTTGTTTTTACTCATGGTTATAAAAAAATAGGGGCATATAAGAAAACAGGCAACCAATGTAAATTTTAAAATGATTACTCTTCAAAATTGTTGTCATTAAACGGTTATATAATAAAATGTCATAGTTTTATTATTGATATTCCTATTTCAATGAAATGCAATGAAATTTTCTTCTCAGTTAGTTTTATTGTATCTTCGAATAATTCTAAGTTTCCATTTCGCCGTAATCCTTGGATTACTGATAAGATTTTACAGTTAGAACGTAATAGAATACATAAAAAATTGAAAAATGAGAAAAATCTGTTTAAATCTGAAGAAATACGTATGTTTTGATAAGGAATTTGATAAAATCTACCAATAAAGTTCTAAAATAAAATTATTTATGCACATTTCTTGATAATTCAAAAGATACTAAAACCTTCTGGCGAAAATTGAACTACTTTTCGCATCTAAAAAAACCAGTATCTCAATCAGTTGAAATTGATGGTAGTCTATTTTCTGATCAAAGTCAATATCAAATGAACATAATAAGGTATTTTTTGATGCTTCAATGAATAATACGTTTGTAAAAGAATGTTCTTTTCAGAATTATATATCTGTTTGCTCAAGCTCCTTTATTTTACGTAAAATTGATAGTAATGATATCATTTTGCTGTTTATAATATTGCTATACTAATGACACCGAGGATATTTACCGAAAGCTTTGGTTCATATTTGTGATTTTCTTGTAATTGGCTTCAACTCATGTATAGAGTTTAGTCTGTTTCCTGAGTGTTTTATATTAAATAAAGTTATTTCGTTGCATAAAAAAGGTGCGAAATCTTTAGCATCAAATTCCAAGGCTATTTCTATTATCCCACTCTTTGCAAGAATTTTTGAGGAAATTTTATTTTCTCAAATATATTATTGTTTTTCTTTTCATAATCTGTTATACAAAAATAAATTTGGATTCCGTAAAAACCATTCTGTTAAGACATTCATATTTTCTTAACACTATTTATGAACATTTAGATTCTAGCACTGATGTTATTTCAATATTCATATAGACTCATCCAAAGCATTTTGACACAATTTTTCACTGTATTCTATTGAGTAAACTCAAGTTCTATGCTTTTTGTGACAAAAGACTTGTTTTTTTTCGAGTCATATTTCTATGATAGATTTAAAACTATTTTTGTAAATGATTGCTTTTCCTCTCGTTACAAAACTAATAGAGGTGTTCCACAAGGGTCAATTTGGGTCTTTTGTTTTCAATTTTTATAAACGACACCTCTAACTCATCTGATGGATTTGAATTTCTTGTTTACGCAGATGACGAAACACTTATTGTTCCTCTCTCGAGTTATAGCTATTGCTGTTTCAATGATCTGAACTCTCTCATACAGGAAGATTTTGCGTTGGTAAAAAAAAGGTTTTCATCGTGAATTTGAATATATCTAAATCTAGAACTTTGTACTTCACAAATAAACGGAGATTATACAAGTATAAAAATTTGTTTTCTTCCCATGTCAAGTCCAAAATATGCAAAGCTCTGTTCCTTCCTCATCTACAATACAGCATTAAAAATTCGGGTTAGCCAAATGCGAAAAAAATTGAAAAAATTCAAAAAAGTGCTTTGAGATTGATATTGAATAGGTCAAATCTGAGTCATACGAATTATCTTTTCTTTGCTAATAGTTTCCTGAAGTTTGAGGATATATATGGGCTTAAATTGGCGACATATACCAAGGTTACAATAGTTTATTACCTGATTTGTTCAGTACCTGGTTTACATACGAAATTCCTTAATTCAATTTAAGAAATTCGCAAAATTTAATTGTTCCTTATTTCAGATTTAAAACATAAAAAAATTGTCTCAGATATAGAGTGTCTAAATTTAACAATCAAACATTACTCTTTTCCATGAATTTTAAATCTTAATCTTTTAGGGAAAAAATCAAAGCTTTTTTTATTGAAAATTATGATACGCTCTGTAATAACACAAAATCTTATGTATGTAATCCACTGAACCAAAACTGTTAAATCCTTTAAACATATTTATTTTTATATATAATACTTTGTTAAAGCCACATTATTTCAAAACTAGTTGATTTTTAAATTTTATTGCTTAAATTAGGGTATATAGTATATATTTCTTTATATTTGATTTTCTTTTTTCTCTTCATTGCTCTTTTGCCTTTTGCTTGACCTCGCAAATATCGCAAACTGAATTTTGTCAAACTAAAATTGATGTTTTTTTTTGAAATATATACCTTTTTTTCATCGCTTCTGTTCTTTTATGCAATATTTTGTTTCGTGAAATTATGAATCATACTTCCCATTTTTTCTTCTTCCTCGATGAAATACATGAACGGGACCATATATCTGGAGAGACAACGTGTCAGACCTTTTATATTATATATCAGAGGTATGGCAAGACCTCTGGGGAGACAACTTGACAGGTCTTATAAATATAAAAATCGTTAAATGCTATTTTTGAAAAAATAGTAATAAAGTTGGAATTTAAAACACGCAAATTACTACACCAAGAAAAACATATTTAGAATAAAAATGTTCAAAAAATATTTTGCATACATATTAAATGAACTATTTTAAAAATTTTACACAAAAGTTTAAATCAATTAATTTTAAAATTGCCGTTTTATTTCATGAAAACTATATAATTGGTTGAAATGTTTATGCTCCCGTTACTTTTAGAATAGAAATATAAACGTAGTTTCTCTAATCATTTTTATCAAATCATGTATATAGGAAACTAAAAGTAATGGGAGCCAACGATATATAAAGAATAAATATTTTTTTATTTTTTAAAGACTATTTTTCGATTCTTTGATTACAGAATTTTATATTGATTATTTGACAAATATATTATTTAATATCGTGAAAAATTGCAATGATATAGGTAATAACTTATCTAACATCGTCTCCCCGAATGAGGTATATCAAATCTTACATCTAGCAAAATATGAACTGACAGGTTGGAGATGAACTGACAGGTTGGAGATGAACCTTCGTAGTATACAGGTTCAAGATGATAATCAAGTTGTCTACCCGCGTTCAACCGTACAGGTTATGAGATTTCTATATAGGATTCTATTTTTTTGAAACAGAATAGAACAGGCCACCAATGCCCGACCTTCTTATAAAGCCGGTTTTAAAGTTAACGGTTATTTTTCAACCTCAATCCTCAGACTTATCTCTTTGATTATTTTATATGTATAATTGTCAATTGCTTTGACGTGGAAGATAGACAGAGTTCCAAAAGCATGACAAAATAACTCTAAGAAGAAAAGCATAAATTTATCAAAACCACGCAGTAATAATTAATTTTTGCCTAAGAAAGGTCATTTGAGATTTTCATAAAAAAATTCCTGGGATGCCCCTCCCCCTTTCAATGAGCATCAGAAAAAGTCTACGAATGTTGAAATTTCTTTTGACAAAAACCGAACCAATAAAAGTACCTAATTCAAACTCGCCATCCTCTCTCTTTAAATAATTTTGGCACAAAAGCTCATAAATTTACTTTTCAATATAAAATCCGCTATAAAGAGATTGTTGTTCTTAACCAATATAACAAATTCTAATTGATTTCAAGGAATTCTCTTTTTAGATAAGTATCGCTTACTTTATCTGATAATCTTTAGCATATTTTATCTGTTTACAGTTTTAAATTTGAAAAGTAATTATCACACTCAAGTAAAGACGTTGAGCTTTTTCTTATCTCTTCTTTACATGCGTTTTCCAGAAAGTTCCATTTCTGTTCATTATTCTCTCTCTCTGTGTATTTGTGTGAATATATCTACGTTTAATTTTTATATCTGGAATAGAGGTCCCCCCCCCCCTATATCGGTATTGCAGGCTCTAAAGCGTGGTATCATTCATTACCCAGGGGGTAAATCATTGTTGCCTGTTTTCCTTATCAGGCCGACAACGGCATATATTTCCTTCTTTATCTTTGAACTTTTTTCTGTTATTTTCTTGTTTTTTCAAATAAGCTTTTTGTTTTTTATTATTTATTGTTCATTCTTATTGCGTTTTTATTGCATTTTATTCTTTTTTTGCCTTTCTACATCCCTCCCCCCCCCCCCCAATCAGGCTTTTCATTTTTTTAGCTGCATTTAGCAGCTTGTTTTATTTTCCTTTTTTTTAAATTAGCGTTTTGTTTATTTATTTTTTATTATTCATTTTACTTTTCTTTTTTAAAATTTTTATGCTTTTTCCCTCCCACCTTCCCTGGCATTATTTTTTTCATTTTCTTTTAGCTGCATTTAGCAGCTTATTTTCTTTTTTTAATTTAGCTCTTTGTTTATTTATTCTTCATTTTACTTTTTTTTTTTTTTATGCCTGTTTCCCTCCCACCTTCCCAGGCATTATTTTTTTCATTTTCTTTTAGCTGCATTTAATAGCTTGTTTATTTTTTTTAATTTAGCTTTTTGTTTATTTATTCTTTACTTAATATTCTTACTTAATTTTTGTTTATTTATTCTTTACTTTTATAATTATGTTATGTGACTAGCCGGTCCCGTGGATTCTTATTTTTGACAGATTTTGATTGATTTTCAAACGAAATCAACATCATAAAAAGGATATAGTTATTTAATTTGAAAATCAATTAAAAACAGCCACTAAGCTGCGGTAAACTGCATACAATAAACATGGCGATTTTTATTCCTGCATTTTACATGTGTATTTCTGAAAATGTGATTTTTTGTTTATTATTCGGAGCTTACCTACATGTATGTGTATGTATAAATGAATTTTAAATTACTTTATCTGGAATACAGGTCCCCCCATAAAGGTATTAACCGCTCAAAGGCGGGGGTATCATGTGACCCAGAAATCTCACACTCTTTGTTGCCTGTTTGGCTACGACTACTAATTTGTTATCTAATTACTGTGTTTTCCGATTCTGACATATGTTTTTGCCTGTTTTCTACCTTTTTAAAGATTTCTCTAATTGTTTATTTGGCTGATTTTTAACAGCCATTTTACAAGTATTTTTACCTACAAATTTAAAGTTCTACTTTGTATTCCCCCATCCACCTATCATATATTTATTTATGTAGATTTCATTTTTTTTAGTTTTGTTAAAAATATTTGTGTAGTATTGATCTTTTTAGTTCTTTTGTTATTTTATTATATGCTTTGTCTTAACTTAGATTCCTCACACCGACCTGAGCCATATGGCTTTAGAATGAAATGGTCTTTTTGTGTGTGTTTTTTTTGTGCAAACCCTATTCTTTTTTTTGATTTTTTTTTATTTTTATGCCTGTTTCCCTCCCACCTTCCCAGGCATTATTTTTTTATTTTCTTTTAGCTGCATTTAGCAGCTTGTTTTCTTTTTTTTAATTTAGCTCTTTGTTTATTTATTCTTTATTCTTCATTTTACTTTTTTATTTTTTTATTTTTATGCCTGTTTCCCTCCCACCTTCCCAGGCATAATTTTTTTGATTTTCTTTTAGCTGCATTTAGCAGCTTGTTTTCTTTTTCTTTTTTTAAATTAGCTTTTTGTTTGTTTATTTTTTATTCGTCATTTTACTTTTATTTTTTGCATTTTTTTTAACTGTTTTCCTCCCATTTTCCCAGTCATTTTTTTTATTCAACGTCTTTTAGCTGCTTTTTTAGCAGCTTTTTTTCTCGCTTTTTCTAGTTTTTTTATTCTATTTTGCTCTTTTTTTCTTTCCTTTTTTATTCTATTTTGTTGTTTTTTTCTTTCTTTTTTAATTCTATTTTGCTCTTTTTTTCTTTCTTTTTTTATCCTATCTTGTTCTTTCTTTAAAGCTTTTTTCCTATTTTTTTCTTCTTTCTTCCTATTTTTTTCTTCTTTCTTCCTTTCTTTTTTAATCCTATCTTGTTCTTTCTTCCTTTCTTTTTTTATCCTATCTTGTTCTTTCTTTATAGCTTTTTTCCTATTTTTTTCTATTTTTTCTTGTTTCTTTTTTTCTTGTTTTTTAATTCTATTTTGTTCTTTTTTATTTGCTTTCATTTTTTCTTTTTCTTCTTTGAGACTTTTCTTTTTTTCTAATTTTTCTAGTTTTTTAATTCTATTTTGTTCTTTTTTATTTGCTTTCATTTTTTCTTTTTCTTCTTTGAGTCTTTTCTTTTTTTCTAATTTTTTTGGTTTTTTAATTCTATTTTGTTCTTTTTTATTTCCTTTCATTTTTTCTTTTTCTTCATTGAGTCTTTTCTTTTTTTCTAATTTTTCTTGTTTTTTAATTCTATTTTGTTCTTTTTTATTTCCTTTCATTTTTTCTTTTTCTTCATTGAGTCTTTTCTTTTTTTCTAATTTTTCTTGTTTTTTAATTCTATTTTGTTCTTTTTTATTTCCTTTCATTTTTTCTTTTTCTTCATTGAGGCTTTTCTTTTTTTCTAATTTTTCTTGTTTTTTAATTCTATTTTGTTCTTTTTTATTTCCTTTCATTTTTTCTTTTTCTTCATTGAGTCTTTTCTTTTTTTCTAATTTTTCTTGTTTTTTAATTCTATTTTGTTCTTTTTTATTTTTCATTTTTTCTTTTTCTTCATTGAGTCTTTTCTTTTTTTCTAATTTTTCTTGTTTTTTAATTCTATTTTGTTCTTTTTTATTTTCTTTCATTTTTTCTTTTTCTTCATTGAGGCTTTTCTTTTTTTCTAATTTTTCTTGTTTTTTAATTCTATTTTGTTCTTTTTTATTTCCTTTCATTTTTTCTTTTTCTTCATTGAGTCTTTTCTTTTTTTCTAATTTTTCTTGTTTTTTAATTCTATTTTGTTCTTTTTTATTTACTTTCATTTTTTCTTTTTCTTATTGAGTCCTTTCTTTTTTTCTAATTTTTCTTGTTTTTTAATTCTATTTTGTTCTTCTTTATTTGCTTTCTGATCTATCTTCAATTCTTTCAGCTTATTTTTTTCTAATTCTTTTTTTTCTTTTTTCTCTACTTTCAATTTCTTTTTAATTTCTGTCTTTTTTGCTTTTTCTTCCTTCTTCAATTCTTTCTCCTTATTTTTTACTGCTCCTATATTTTTCTTTTTTTCTTCTTTCTGTTTCTTTTTTACTTCTAGTTTTTTTGCTTTTTCTTCCTTTATCAATTCTTTCTGTTTATTTTTTTCTGCGTTTTCGTTTTTCTTTTTTTCTTTTTTCTCAAGTTCCAGCTTCTTTTTATCTTCTAGCTTCTTTGCTTTTTGATTTATCTTCAACTCTTTCAGCTTATTTTTTTCTAATTCCTGTTTTTTCTTTTTTTCTTCTTTCTCTGCTTTCAATTTCTTTTTAATTTCTGGTTTTTTTGCCTTTTCTTCCTTCTTCAATTCTTTCTGTTTATTTTTTTCTGCGTTTTCGTTTTTCTTTTTTTCTTTTTTCTCAAGTTCCAGCTTCTTTTTATCTTTTAGCTTCTTTGCTTTTTGATTTATCTTCAATTCTTTCAGCTTATTTTTTTCTAATTCCTGTTTTTTCTTTTTTTCTTTTTTCTCTGCTTTCAATTTCTTTTTAATTTCTGGTTTTTTTGCCTTTTCTTCCTTCTTCAATTCTTTCTGTTTATTTTTTTCTGCGTTTTCGTTTTTCTTTTTTTCTTTTTTCTCAAGTTCCAGCTTCTTTTTATCTTCTAGCTTCTTTGCTTTTTGATTTATCTTCAACTCTTTCAGCTTATTTTTTTCTAATTCCTGTTTTTTCTTTTTTTCTTCTTTCTCTGCTTTCAATTTCTTTTTAATTTCTGGTTTTTTTGCCTTTTCTTCCTTCTTCAATTCTTTCTGTTTATTTTTTTCTGCGTTTTCGTTTTTCTTTTTTTCTTTTTTCTCAAGTTCCAGCTTCTTTTTATCTTCTAGCTTCTTTGCTTTTTGTTCTAACTTCAACTCTTTTAGCTTATTTTTTTCTAATTCCTGTCTTTTCTTTTTTTCTTTTTTTTCAAGTTTTGTCGTCATTTTAATTTCAAGTTTTTTTGATTTCTCTTTATTCAATTTTATTTTCTTCATTTCTTGTTCAGTTTTTCCTTGTTTCTGTTCGTTTATTTCATTTATATTCATTTTTCCTTCATTAAATCTAACCTGATTAAATCCATTATAATTCATATTAATATCTACGTTCTCTTTTACACCTTGTTGTGTTTGTTTCCCATTCCATTGTGTATTATTTAAATTCCCAGATTGTGTTACTGTAAATATTGGTGTAAAATTCTGATTTGGAATGTTTTGCATATGTTGAGGTTGGCTATATTTCACGTTATTTCCTTGTTGCATTGAAAAACCTTGTTGATTACTTTGTGATTGAGGTACATTAAAATAAGGTTGGTTTTTTATTGGGTTTACTAATCTTTCCGTATCTTGGCTTCTTATTTTATTATTAAAATTGTTTTCATTGACAAGGTTTTGTGGTGTATATTTACTTTTGAAACCTGACTGAATAAATTTAAGATTACCTTTAATTTGTTTTTTTGTATCTTTGATTTCACTTTTTAACTCATTTTTAACCCCTTTCATAGTAAAATTGTCTGTTTTAATGTTCATTACTTTTCCAAATTTTTTTATCCCTTTTATTTTCGGTGGATTAATTTCCTTTATTTTCTTGTATTGTTCTGTTCCATTATTAATATCTACGTTCTCTTTTACCACTTGCTGTGTTTGTTTTCCATTCCATTGTGTATTATTTAAATTCCCATCTTGTGTTACTGTAGATATTGGTGTAAAATTCTGATTTGGAATGTTTTGTATATGTTGAGGTTGACTATATTTCCCGTTATTTCCTTGTTGTATTGAAAAACCTTGTTGATTACTTTGTGATTGAGGTACATTAAAATAAGGTTCGTTTTTTATTGGGTTTACTAATCTTTCCGTATCTTGGCTTCTTATTTTATTATTAAAATTGTTTTCATTGACAAGGTTTTGTGGTGTATATTTATCTTTGTAACCTGACTGAATAAATTTAAGATTATCTTTAATTTGTTTTTTTGTATCTTTAATTTCACTTTTTAACTCATTTTTAAGGCCTTTCATAGTAAAATTGTCAGTTTTAATGTTCATTACTTTTCCAAATTTTTTTGTCGCTTTTTTAAATAAATTACTTTTAATATTATCATTACTATTTATATCATTTTTAAGTTTATAATTTTTTTCGTCTATATCGTAATATACATCATCATTATTTGGATCTTTTTCATTATATACTAAATCTTTATAATCATCATCATCATCATCCCCATCATCATTATTATCATCCACATCATCATCATCATCATCATTATCATCATCATCATCATCATCATTATTATCATCATCATCATCATCATGATCATGATCATCATCATCATCATCATCATCATCATCATCATCATCATCATCATCATCATCATCATCATCATCATCATCATCATCATCATCATCATCATCATCATCATCATCATCATCATCATCATCATCATCATCATCATCATCATCATCATCATCATCATGATCATCATCATCATCATCATGATCATCATCATCATCATCATCATCATCATCATCATCATCATCATCATCATCATCATCATCATCATCATCATCATCATCATCATCATCATCATCATCATCATCATCATCATCATGATCATCATCATCATCATGATCATCATCATCATCATGATCATCATCATCATCATGATCATCATCATCATGATCATCATCATCATCATCATGATCATCATAATCATCATGATCATGATCATGATCATCATGATCATCATCATTATCATCATCATCATCATCATCATCATCATGATCATGATCATCATCATCATCATGATCATCATCATCATCATGATCATCATCATCATCATCATGATCATGATCATGATCATCATCATCATCATCATCATCATCATCATCATCGTCATCATCATTTTTATTATTATTCATATTATTCTTCTTGGCTTTCTTTTCATTTACATGATAATCATCGAAATCTTGTTCTACTTCCTTATCATCATCGTGTTTAATTTCAATATCTTTATCATTATTCTCATCATCATTTAAATTATTTTTATTTATCTTATCACTAAAAAATATAAAGTCTTTATTAATTTTGATATCACCTTCTGCTTCTGAATCTTTAAAAAGTTTCCTTTCTTTATTATTTTTTGGTATAATATTATTAGATTTATAATCATTAATCATTTCCTTATTGTTATCCGATTTAAACATAATATTTCCTTTTTTAAACTCTCTAAATATAAATTTATTGCTTTCACTTAAGTCTGTGAAATATGTGTTAATATAATTGGAGTAAAAATTATTATTCAATTTTTCTTCTAATGGAAAATATTTTCTAGATTTTCCAAAAGGTGTTAAGGTCATTTTTTCTAATCGTGTATTAAACATTGTTTGTTGTTAATTTGTAAAAGTGAATTTGCAAATGATCTATCTATATTATAATAAGCTAGCGTCTGTGTGTGTGTGTGTGTGTCTGTCGCTGGAAGCATTTTGATTGGTTGAAATTATTTATATATGTTTTGTGTGTATTTTTATATGGTGTGATGAGTTTATATGTGTGTATGTGTTTGAAGCATTCTGATTGGTTGAAATTATTTATATATGTTTTGTGTTTGTGTTTTTATATGTGTGATGAGTTCATATATCTGTAGTGTGAGTATCGCTTGAAGCATTCTGATTGGTTGAAATACCTTTTGTATGTATTTTATATGGTGTAATAGAAAAATACACAGAAAAGGTACAAATATTCTAAAAACTGATCACCATACCATATAACACTATTAGCAACTCAAAATACACATTACCCAGAATTCTATCTTTCGAGCGTAGCCTAAACAATAAAAAACTAGCCGGTCTCGTGGTCGTTTCGAGCGAAGCGAATTTGAATTAGCAACTCAATATACACACTACCCAGAATCCTATGTTTCGAGCGAAGCGAGAAACGACCACGGGACCGGCTAGTATCAAAAAATACACACAAAACATAAAGGTTTTGCTAACCCTAAAAGCTATATTAACCGCAATGATTGTGAGATTTAATATGCCTTTTGCAATAAATTTCAAACTAACTTACCCAATTCTAATATTGTGAATTAAATGGTGATCATATTTGCCCCTCCCCCCCTTTCAAATTATACACTACACTCAGAAATAACAATAAGTTGTAATTATTCACAACCATTAAATAATGTATTGCCATCAAAATATGCCTGACTACAATTGCTTGAATGTCAGCTCATTTTTCATCATCACCATATGCTCCCATGATATGCGCTTATTATCCTGTGATATGACTGTGAGGCAGACAGTATCAACGGAAGTTTTAATTATACAGTTCACGAAAAAATAGAGTTCGAACTGTCTTCAAAATGTAAGAAACTGAATTTCAAACCACATCAGTCCGCATTTTGATCAAATTATACAGTAATTCTATAAAGATCCTTCATATCACATTGTCAAAACAAAAAGTTGCATTAATGAAGATGTCGATCAGTTAGTTTTTTTAACTAGGTTATTTAAATTTGAAAATTAGGAAAATCTTTGAAAATTTATAGTTAATCAGATATAAAAATAAAGTAAATTATTAATTGTAAAAATTAGTTAATTTAATTTGATGAATATTATAAATGTTTTTTAGGTACTTTTTTCCACTTGAGAAATTTTTTTATTAACTTTTTGTAACTAGTTCATTCAACTGATTTTTGAGTTAGTATAATTTTATATAGTCAAAAAAACTCTTTTCACGGCATGTTATTTCAACACAAAGTTTAACATATTCACCGTTTTGAAATTATTTTTTTATAAGAAATTCTGTTAAAAGCATATTTATCAACATAAATTTTTTTGATAACATCTGAAGAAGTCGATATATCGGGTGATGCGAATAATATTAACCCATTTAAGACCAAGCAAAGCAGACGATATCTAAAAAAACGCAGACGATTTATATTCAAAGTCATTGAAAAAAGCAGACGAAGATGAAATTACTTATGTTCTAAAATAGGAACATTGGTCGTAAATGGGTTAATGTAAGTTATGCCCAAAAGTGACATTTTAATATTGAGGAAGTTTGATCTACTATTTTTATCTTTGAAATTCTTAAAATAAAAATTTAACATATGGATAAATGAAATATATTAACCCTATCAGTGATAGGGGGCTTTTCATGCCTAAATCTGTCAATCAAAATCAAAAGTAAAACTTTTTCAGAAAAATTCTGACAGTATTTCTAGTTAAGCTTATAACTTTGATTCTATATTATATACTCGTTCGAAAATTTATAAATACTAGCCGGTCCCGTGGTCGTTTCTCGCTTCGCTCGAAACAGTGTTTCTCGCTGCGCTCGAAACATAGGATTCTGGGTAGTGTGTATATTGAGTTGCTAATTCAAATTCGCTTCGCTCGAAAGACCACGGGACCGGCTAGTTTTTTTTTGTTTAGGCTGCTCTCGAAACATAGGATTGTGAGTAGTGTGTATTTTGAGTTGCTAATAGTGTTATATGGTATGGTGATCAGTTTTTAGAATATTTGTACCTTTTCTGTGTATATGATATCTTTATATATGATGTGTATTGAACTCATCACACATATAAAAATACACACAAAACATATAATAATTTCAACCAATCAAAATGCTTCAAGCGACAAACACACATACAAACTCATCACACCATATAAAAATACACACAAAACACATATATAAATAATTTCAACCAATCAAAATGCTTCCAGCGACAGACACACACACAGACGCTAGCTTATTATAATATAGATATACAGTTTTGAACACATAACACTTTATAGTTTAAATTTTTTCAAAATCATGGTTAATTTTTTGGAAATGTCAATCAAAATTTTGAAGGATGAGAAATATATCTAATAAAATATACCTTCAAATTTTACATCAAATATATTTTTTATATCAAATCGGGCATGCTAATTTCATTTTTGACTTATTTTTGGAATTTAAAAATTGAAAATACCCATAAGTGTGTAACAAACCAGCGGTTTACTTCTAAAATCTGTCTCTGAAAACATTCATTCAAATTTTACATGGAATATACACATTATTATAACAAATTAACAATCCAATTTCATTTATAAATTCTTTTTGCTTTTTTTTGACAAGTTTGATTGATTTTTATAAAAAATAAATGTCACGAACAGATTCGCAATCGATCATTTAGTAGGTTCACGCCAAAATTTTGTAAAAATTTGCAATCATTCAAGAAAAACCGTGGGAATAAGTAAGTATTTCACTGAGGAAATGAAAATAGGCCGTCACTAATAGGGTTAAAAAAATTTTTGAAACTTTCAAACAAGTCATGTTCTAGCTACATTTTAGTTTGGTAGAAGATTTGGTGAAAGTTTTGTTAGAATTCAAAGATGACGAAAACGAATTTACCCATTAATCAAGAGAATGAGATTTTATGTTGACAATTCCAGTTCCACAGATATTATTTTTGATATTTTCTATGATAACGCAGAAAAAAACAGATTTCGTATTCTCTACGAAGAAACCTTACAATTGATTCTAGAGGAATTTGACAACAGGTTTGATTTTCGACAAATGTTCATCCTTTTAATTGTTTTTTCAGATTTAATGAAAAAAACTGCACAATAATGAAAGCACTTTCATATTTATCCCCTGAAAGTGTAGGATTTTTGGAATATGAAAAACTAAAACCTTTTATATCCCATCTACAAAATATATCTCCAGGAGATTTTTTCGGAACTTAAAGTTGGAAAAGAATATATTTAAAAAAAAGTAACAGAAAAAATCTAACGTTATTGATGTTTTTGAAGTACTCGAACCAGTTAAAGAAGCATTTCCTAACATATATAAACTATATGAAGGTATTTTAAAGCAATTTTATATTATGTAAAATGACTCTTATTCTCTTTCAGGCCTTTTTACGGTAGGTTCGAGTACAGCAGTTTGTGAAAGAAGTTTTTCAACCTTGAACAGGATTATGACCCCTCTTAGAAGAAACAATTTAATATTTCTTTCTTTTATGAAAGAATATACTAAAAAAATTGTCATAGAAAAATTCATAATTTTTTTTTCAAATAAAAGAAGACTCATTTTAAAGAAGTCATCAATTTCTTACTTTTTTGTTTTACAAGTTAAAAACTTTTTGCCAAATTAAATAAATTTTAGAAAAAATTTTTCTCATTTGTTGTTAGTCAAACTTTTTCTTTTCAAATAATGAAGATCTCATTTTTTGGTGTTGTTAGTTTTTGTTCCCATATAAATTCAGAAGCTGAAGAGGGAGGTAAGAATTGCAACCGTTAATGATTGGAATAAACTTTACTAATAAGTTTTTGAAATAGTTAAAACTTTTTAAAATTAATTAGACTCCAACTTTGCCCCCCCCCCCCCTAAAAAAAATTTCTGGGTACGCCTCTGTCTCTCTTTCTTTTTCATTTTTTTTTATTCTGTTATTGGGCAACCAGAAATATGGTTAACTTTCACTGTGCCAGTGCAGTTAACCCTATTAGTGCTGGGCAAAATTTGTCCGCTCAAGTGCTGTGGAGGGGCGTAAAGTGCCCCCACCCCTATTTTTCTCAGAAATTAATAAGTTTTTATAAATATTTTTAATGTTATATATATATTTCAACTATGCTGAATTCAGTGGTGATGTCCATTTTTTTCAAAATCAATCAAACCTGTCAAAAAATTGATTTGTATTTGACAGCTCATCTCAAAAAAGAACTTTTTATTTAAATAATTATATAAAGATTTTACACATGTATACCCATTTTCAAATATGCTAAATTCAGTGGTGATATTCATTTTTTATGAAAATCAATCAAACCTGTCAAAAAATTGATCTAAATGTGACAGCTCATCTCAAAAAGGAACTTTTTATCTAAATAATTATATAAAGTTTTTTACACATGTATACCCCTTTTCAAATATCCTGAATTCAGTGGTGATATTCATTTTTTATGAAAATCAATCAAACCTGTCAAAAAATTGATCTAAATGAGACAGCTCATATCAAAAAGAAACTTTTTATCTAAAAAAGTATCTAAAGTTTTTTACACATGTATACCCATTTTCAAATATGCTAAATTCAGTGGTGATATTCATTTTTTATGAAAATCAATCAAACCTGTCAAAAAATTGATCTAAATGTGATAGATCATCTCAAAAAAGAACTTTTTATCTAAATAATTATATAAAGTTTTTTACACATGTATACCCCTTTTCAAATATGCTGAATTCAGTGGTGATATTCATTTTTTATGAAAATCAATCAAACCTGTCAAAAAATTGATCTAAATGTGACAGCTAATCTCAAAAAGGAACTATTTATCTATATAATTATATAAAGTTTTTTACACATGTATACCCCTTTTCAAATATCCTGAATTCAGTGGTGATATTCATTTTTTTTAATGAAAATCAATCAAACCTGTCAAAAAACTGATCTAAATGAAACAGCTCATTTCAAAAGAAACTTTTTATTTTTAAAATATGCTGAATTCAGTGGTGATATTCGCTTTTTTATGAAAATCAATCAAACTGTCAAAAAATTGATCTAAATGTGACAGCTCATCTCAAAAAGAAGCTTTATATCTAAATAATTATATAATGTTTTTTACACATATATACCCATTTTCAAGCATTCTGAATTCAGTTGTAATATTCATTTTTTATGAAAATCATTCAAACCTGTCAAAAAAGTGATTTACATATGACAGTTTATCTCAAATAAGAAACTTTTTATCCAAATAATTATATAATGTTTTTTTTACACATATACACCCATTTTTAAGCATGCTGAATTCAGCGGTGATATTCATTTTTTTTTATAAAAATCAATTAAAGTTATTAAAGCATTGATTTATATATGACAGCTCATCGAAACTTTTTATCTAAGTAATAATATAAAGTTTTTTACACATATATACCCATTTTTAAGCATGCGTAATTCAGTGGTGATATTCATTTTTTATGAAAATCAATAAAAACTGTCAAAAAATTGATTTATCCCAAAAAGAAAGGATCAGGCACGGTTTTTTGAATTAGAGAATTACGTTTAATAGAAAATATAAGGAGATGATGAAGTTTACCGTGTATGGCATTTTACACACATACCCATTTTCATGTAGGCTGTGTTTACTGGTTATATTCCATTTTTTAAATAAAAATTAGTCAAACCTGATAAAATAATTTAAATATGACCGCCCATGTCAAAATTAAAATTTTTATTCTTATAAAAAGTTTTTTATACATTTCAAGTATGTAGAAAAAATTGTCCAAAAAATCGATTAAACCTGTAAATCAATGTCAAATATATAAACATAAAAATAACTTCTACTTGCAGTATTTCTCTGGTAATTATTTTCTTAATTTATTTAATAAATCTAACTTTAGGTGTTTAATTCACTCAAAATATTTCATTCTACAGTAACTTATGTAACTCGATAGGACCTCCATCTTTTTGGCTACAAATTTGTTATCGGCTTGTAATCTCTACGTCATATTATAATTTACAGTATGTAATTTTGCTATTCATTTTATGATGATCCTGTCTTGGTAGCTCTTTTTTCATTAGAAATTTATATTCTTCAATGTGTGTTCAAAAATTTTTTATAATGATAAAATTACTTTTTTCCTCTCTCAAAGCATTCTGATTAGAGAATCTTCTTGATGATCTTAGACTTTTTTATCAGGCCTGAATATTTGTCAACCAATCTCATTTCAAAGGTTTTTTTCTGATGAATCATTCGTGATGTTCATTGTTCAATTACAAAAATTTGTCCACGTTCTTCATTTAAAAAATTATCTCTTTGACACAAAGGGAAAAAGATGGACAAATTCAATTTAAATTAAAAATATCTTGATAGTGACTAAATTCTCGCATATTGGCATCTGTGCCATTTTTGATAAATCTGACCTATTCTAAACTTTCAGATATCCTACCCATCTTAGCTAAATGTTAATAGTAATCCTAGATGATAAGCTATAGATTTAAATATTTTTCATTTGTAAAAGAGGAACTTCTTTTTCACAGTCAAAATCTTTTTTGAAGCATCTAATATTATATAATTAAACCACTTCCTAGTTCATTAGAACATGGTAGATCTTCCATTTAGTCAAGATACATATTTTTTTTTAATTATTTGTTTTGATCACATGTTCTCTTTTCAATTAGGTTTCAACTTGGTTCCTTCTCTCATACAAATTTTCAAAAGATTTTATAATACGTTTTGTTTTTTTAATAAATATTTCATACTCAAGATGATTGTAGAAAGTATTATAAGACAAAATATAGAAAAAAAAGTATATTTTTACTATATACCTAATATGCAGCCATTTTTTGAAAATTTTTTACAGAACTGATTTTAAGGCATACATTACTAATTCAATTGCCACTACGAGATATTTTTAACCGTATTATCCAAAATCCAGTACAGAAATAAAATAAGCATAGTCGATTTGGTATAAAACAGATATTTTATTTTTTTGAAAATATTTTTGAAGACAGTATCTAGAAGTAAACCGCAAATCTGATTGAAGCTTTCAGATATTTTAAAACCGTAAATGCTAAACCTGAGTCCAAAAATGAAACCAGCATCTTCCATTTGGCATAAAACCAAATATTTTATTTAAATTTCAAAAATATTTCTGTAGACATTAGACGTAAATCGAACATTTGATTGACACTTTCAGACATTTAAAATCTCTAAATGCAAAAAATGATTTCAGAAATAAAAATTATCATGGTCGAATTGGTATAAAAACATATATTTCATGTAAAATTAGAGAGAATATTTTGGAATATAGTTTTCAGACATAAACCACAAATTTGATTGACACTAGCAGTAAAACCTCTAAATGCGAAAACTGTGTTCAGAAATGAAATCATCATGATCTATTTGCTATAAAAACATATATTTCATGTAAAATTTGAATCAAGATATTTGGAAACAAATTTTAGAACTAAACGCAAATTTGATTGATACTTATAGGTCTTTTCAAATTCAAACTGCAAAAATTAAGTCCATAAATGAAACTAGCATGGTTGATTTGGTATAAAAACTTATATTTAATTGTAAAATTTGAATAAATGTTTTTGGAGATAATTTTTAGAAGTAAACCGCAAATTTGATTAACACTTATAGGTATTTTCACATCCTAAATGTAAAAAATAAGTTTAGAAATGAAAACAGCATGATTGATTTGGTATAAAAACATATATTTCATGTAAAATTGAGAGAATATTTTTGGAAATAGCTTTTAGAAGTAAACCGCAAATTTGATTGACATTGACAGATATTTTTAAACTCTAAATGTGAAGAATGAGTTCAGAAATAAAAACAGCATGGTTGATTTGGTATAAAAACATATATTTCATTGTAAAATTTGAATGAATGATTTTGGAGAAAATTTTTAGAAGTAAACCGCAAATTTAATTAACACTTAAAAGTATTTTCACATCCTAAACGTAAAAAATGAGTCCAGAAATGAAACCAGGATGGCCGATTTAGTATAACACATATATTTCATTGTAAAATTTGAATGAATGTTTTTGGAGATAATTTTTAGAAGTAAACCGCAAATTTGATTAATACTTATAGGTATTTTCAAATCCTAAATGTAAAAAATGAGTCCAGAAATGAAAACAACATGATCGATTTGTTATAAAACATATATTTTATGTAAAATGTGAAGGAATGTTTTTGGGGACAATTTTCAGAAGTAAACCGCAAATTTAATTAACACTTAAAAGTATTTTCACATCCTAAACGTAAAAAATGAGTCCAGAAATGAAAACAACATGATCGATTTGGTATAAAACATTTATGTAAAATGTGAAGGAATGTTTTTGGAGACAATTTTCATAAGTAAACCGCAAATTTGATTAACACTTATAGGTATATTCAAATCCTAAATGTAAAAAATGAGTCCAGAAATGAAAACAACATGATCGATTTGGTATAAGACATATATTTTATGTAAAATGTGAAGGAATGTTTTTGGAGACAATTTTCAGAAGTAAACCGCAAATTTGATTAACACTTATAGGTATTTTCAAATCCTAAATGTAAAAAATGAGTCCAGAAATGAAAACAGCATGACCGATTTAGTATAAAAACATATCTTTTATGTAAAATTTAAAGTTATATTTTATTAGATATATTTTTGATCAATCAAAATTTTGATTGACATTTTTTAAAAAGTAGCCATGATTATTGAAAAAATTAAATATATAGAGTATTATGCTTTCCAAACTGTATATAATTATAAATTTTCAGGGTATTATATAATATAGATCCTAAGTTATAAGGTTAAGTATAGATAATATCAAAATTTTGCTGAAAAATTTTAATTTTTGATTTTAATTGACAGTTTTGGACATGAAAAGGTCATTCAACTACCATGAAATTTGTTTTAAAAGATGCAGCTAGCGATTTTAGGAAACGTCACAAAATTTGAAGGGATATGATTAAGCCAATTTTCTACAATTAATTTTTTAGTAAAGGGGGGGGGTCATTTTACCCCCCCCCCCCCCCACATCACTAATAGGGTTAATATGTATATATGAACTCAATTTAATCATTTTTTTAGAGTATCAATTTTGTTGCTGCTACTTCAAACAACTGAAAATAATAATGAAAATGAATTTTAAATTTCCGAGTTTTATGCCTTTTGCGCAATCATAATTAGAGCTGGTAGTGATAAGGCAAATGTTGCGAGCATTGAAGTTTATACAAAACTTATGATTCTAAACCATTATAGGGTTGTGATATGTCAAAAAATAGATTGAAAGAATTTCTAAGAATGTTATCACTAGATGACAAATTATCTAGATCTAGAAGACAAATACATAAATTTGATAAATTGGCAGCTATAATGTATATGACCTGTTTGATTCAAAATTATACACCAAGCCCAAACATAACTATTGACGAACAGCTTTACTCTTATCGTCGTTATGTTCCTAGAAGAAGTTACATGCCACAAAAAACCGCAAGTGGTTATGTGATGCTGAAAACGAATTTGCTTTAACCATATCAATACCCTTTCTCTCATATCCTCCCCCCCCTCTCTCAACTTAAATTTCTCTTGTACCAAATTGGCTACATCTTTTGCTACCATACTTCGTGATATTTTCTAAAATTGATAGCTGCATCTTTTGATACCATTTTTAAGGCAGTTGAATGACCTTTCCGTGCCTAAATCTGTCAATCAAAATCAAAAGTTAAACTTTTTAAGCAAAATTCTGACCGTATCTCTAGTTAAGCTTATAACTTTGGTTCTATATTATATACTCATTTGAAAATTTATAAATATACAGTGGTACCTCGGTTTTCGAACGTCTCCGTACTCGTACAATTCGGTTTTCGACCAAAAAAATCGTGCCGTAATTGTTTCAGTTTTCGAGCAGATATCGGTACTCGATCAGCTCCCAAACACGCGATGAACGCATATTTGTTCAGGAATAGTTTAATAAAAAGCAAAGTACTTTATTGTTTTATACATGTATGTATTTATTTTGTTTAAATATTCGTGGAATATACAAACATTTGAATATTAAATATTTATGTAATAATTTTTTGCTAATTTTCCTGACTATTTACATAGTATATTATTATATATTTATATTTTAGATACGACCCAATCATGTCTCCTAAAAAGAATATAAATGACGGTGACAAAGGAAAGCGAAAAACTACGAGAGCGACAATAGAAGTAAAGAAGGAAATAATAGGAAAATATGAGAATGGTGTTCGTGTTTCCAATCTTGCATCGACGTATGGCATACCGAAGTCGACAATATCAACGTTTTTGAAAAATAAAGAGATTCTTAAAGCCGCTGATGTTGCAAAAGGATCTAAAGGAATAAGCAAGCAAAGACCACAAATAATTGAAGAAGTTGAGAAGTTATTGCTTGTGTTTATTAAAGAGAAACAGTTGAAAGGGGATAGTGTGAGTGAAGCATTTATCTGTGAAAAGGCGCTAAATATCTATGGCGATCTAGTTAATAAAATTCCTGGTGCAAGTTCTAAAGACTTTGACTTTAATGCAAGCAGAGGATGGTTCGAAAAGTTTAAGAAAAGAAGCGGAATTCACAGTGTACTTAGGCATGGAGAGGCGGCAAGTTCAAACAAGGAAGGAGCAGAGAAGTTTAAAAAAGAATTTAGTGACTTCATAAAAACAGAAGGTCTCGTCCCACAACAAGTCTTTAATGGAGACGAAACAGGTTTATTCTGGAAAAAATTGCCAAATCGCACTTTTATAACGAAAGATGAAAAAGCGTTGCCAGGCCATAAACCTATGAAAGACAGGTTGACTCTTTTGATGTGTGGTAACGCTAGTGGTGATTTCAAAGTGAAGCCACTCTTGGTTTATCACTCAGATAACCCTAGAGTGTTAAAGCGGAATAATGTAATGAAAAGCAAATTGCCTGTAATGTGGAGGGCAAATGCAAAGGCTTGGGTCACTCGGAAAGTTTTCACCGAGTGGATGCTTGAAGTTTTTGCTCCAAGTGTGAAAAAATATCTTCAGGAAAAGGGGTTGCCATTAAAATGCCTCCTATTACTTGACAATGCTCCCGCACACCCTCCAGATTTGGAGGCGGACTTGGTTAAAGAATTTGATTTTATTCAAGTAAAATTTCTTCCACCTAACACGACTCCGATATTACAGCCGATTGACCAACAGGTGATTTCAAATTTTAAGAAATTATACACTAAAGGCCTGTTTCGTAAGTGTTTTGAAATTACGAATGACACTGAATTAACTTTGAAAGAGTTTTGGAAAAACCATTTCCATGTCTTGAATGCTATCAATCTCATTGACAGTGCATGGAACCAAGTAAGCTACAGGACAATGAATTCTGCTTGGAAGAAACTATGGCCAGAATGTGTAATAGAACAAGACTTTGATGGACCTAGCCAAAAAATTGTTGACGATTCTATCATCGGTGATATTGTGACTATAGGGCAAAGTATGGGATTGGAGGTAAACGCAGATGATGTTGAAGAGCTTGTGGAAGACCATAGTATCGAGCTAACTACAGAAGAACTCAAACATCTTCAAAATGAACAGAAAACAACGGCTGATGAAATTGAAGAAAAAGAAGAGGATAAAGAAAATGCCTCAAGTGCTCTAATGAAAGAAATGATTTCAAAATGGATTGATCTGCAAAACTTTGTTGAGAAATACCACCCAGACACAGTGATTACAAATAGAATGGTGAACATGTTCAATGACAATGTGATGGCTCATTTCAGAAAAATATTAAAGTGCCGACAAAAACAGCAAACACTGGAAAAGTTTTTAGTGAAAAGAACAGACTCCCCAAAGCAGATTTCACGTGAGCCAAAAAGACAGAGAACAGTGACAGAAGAAGATGAAGAACGTGATTTCCCAGAAGTTACTATGGAAGAGGGCTCCACTTAACTTGCTCCGTTATCAATACCATGTATCGCGTGAATAAACATTTTTTCTTTATTTTTTCATTTTAGTAATACGTATATACATATACTTTACACTTCATTTGGTGCTTGAGAACGGATTATTTGCTTTTACATTATTTCTTATAGGAATAAATGATTCGGTGCTCGACCAAATCGGTTTTCGAACACTTTGTAGGAACGAATTATGTTCGAAAACCGAGGTACCACTGTATAATGTTTTGAACACATAATACTTTATAGTTTAAATTTTTTCAAAATCATGGTTACATTTTGGGAAATGTCAATAAATTGAAAATACCTATAAGTGTGCAACAAATTTGCGGTTTATTTCTAAAATCTGTTTCTGAAAATATTCATTCAAATTTTACATTGAATAAACGCATTTTCATATCAAATCAACAATGCCAATTTTATTTATAGATTGTTTTTGCATTTGAATTTCAAAATACTTATAAGTGTGAAACAGAGTACTTGTAAATACTTGTAAGCGTGAATCAAATTTGCAAATCAGGTGTTTTACACATATGTACCAATTTTCAAGTATAGGGTGAATCCAACAGTGTTGTTTATTTTTTATAAAAATTAATCATACCTGTCAAAAAATGGTTGACATATGACACTTCAACTAAAATAAAGGACTTCATGATTAAATAGTTATACGTAGCTATATACGTAATTTATTTTGTCACAGAACAAATAGATTTATAAGTAGGCAAAACAAAATTGCAAAAAAAGAAAATATAACTGAAAATGATATTAAATTAAACTAAAAACGGGATTTTATACCGAATTCAATGAGGTATTTTTTTAATGAAATTAATTAAATACAAAACAAGGACTCTGTAGAGGCATATTTTGATGCGCATCATTTTATTTGAAGGAGAAGGACAGTTCGTTTATACCATTCACTCTACAATATCTCGAAACAAGCTGAATCGGTCAATTTAAATAATTTTCGTGTTTGACCATTTTGAGAAAGTTTTATACGTATAATCAAACAATATACAAATGAACGAAGATAATAAAGTTGAAACATAATTTATTTATTATAAAAATTTGATCGTTTTTTATATCTAATTATTTGGTTGTCGTATCGTTTCTCTAAAATGAAAAATATTTTCACCTCAACATCAGTTTTCTGCATAAAATTTGCTATTTTATTTAATAATTGATGGCAGTATTTAAAAAAAAAGTGAATGATCTCCTTTATTAACAGTCAAGGATAATAAAAATAGTTTAAAAAAAAGAGAAAAACTTTATTCTTAATACCTTGGCAAAAACTTGGATGGCATTTTCTGAAGAAAAGGGAGTCTACTTTATATATACAAATGTAAGAATTTATAAGTTATAACTTCATTCCTCCAAAATATAAACTTACCAAATTTTGCATATCTGTATGGCCCTATAAATGGAATATTCAAAGTTTGAAAAAATTCGATAAAATTATACATAATATTTAAAAAACATGATGTAATTATGCAAACTCCAGTTGAAATATAATTCACAGCGTAATTTTCATTCCATAGTCTAAAAATCAAAAAAAAATTTTTAAACATAAATATATTAATCAATTTTATAGTAATGATGAGTATCAAAATTAATATTTGTGCCTCATTGAAATTTTGATACTGAAAAAATGTGTTTTATTATAGATTCCAAATAAAATCTAAACTTCAAAGGGAAATAAATTCATTTGTAAAATGACTAAAAATTTGAATATAGTCTTTGAAGAATAGCATGAAAACAAATCGTTCAAAAATCAGTACTATATATCTGACCGCAAACATACCACGATTTTAAAAAAGTCACAAATTAATCAAAAATGTTAAAAAAAACTTTTTATAACTACAAAGTGTTAATTTTTTCAGTTGGGCTGTCATATGTCAATCAAATTTTTGACAAGGTTTGATTGATTTTTTTAAAAAATAATCGTGATCATTCTATTCAGCCTACATGAAAACGGGTGTATATAAATAGAAAACTTTGTATAACCATTTAAACTAAAATGTTCTTTTTTAAGTTGAGCAGTCATATATCAATCAATTTTTTCATAGGTTTGAATGATTTTTTTAAAAATAAACGTGACCATCGTATTCAGCATAAATGGGTATATATGTGTAAAAAAACTTTGTATAAGCACTAAATCTAAAATTATCTTTTTTTCAGTTGAGCTGTCATATATCAATTAATTTTTTGACAGATTTGGTTGATTTATAAAAAAAATAAATGTGACCATCGTGTTCAGCACACTTGAAAATGGGTATATATGTGTAAAAAACTTTGTATACCCATTTAAACTAAAAGTTGGTTTTTTTAGTTGAGCTATCATATATCAATCAATTTTTGTCAAGTTTGATTGATTTAAAAAAAATAATAAACGTGACCATCGTATTCAGCATACATGAAAACGGGTGTATATAAATAGAAAACTTTGTATAACCATTTAACCCTCATCCGTACACTATAAACTGGACACTGTTCTGTACAAGCTGCTACATTTTGTAGTATAGCAAATTCACAAACTTATAAAGGTTGACATTTATGAATATAATTTTTTTTTGTATTTTTGTAAATATATATATCACATAAAGTTGTACAAAGTTTTATTCAATGAAATTATAAATTTATTGTCTATTTTTCACAAAAAATACAAAACTCTTTAGTTTTCTTGATTCTATGACTGGGATAAATTGCAGCGTCACAAACTTCACAAGCACTCCCACATGACTTTTTACAATATTTACAAGGCCTGGAATAATTTATTACTTTTCTTTTAGAAGGTGCGGGAGTTGTTTTTTTATATCCAACAAGTATTCTAGCCTCTTTTATAATTTTCCTTAAACTTTGGCTTTGAAGTCTTTTACTTGAGAATTCAAACGCAAGTTGAAAAGATAGGTTTTTCAAAAAAGTTCTTCGGTTTTGGGAATAATCGTTTTTCTTCATTAAAATAAATGCGTTACTCCATGATACATCAATAAAGTTATAGTTTAAGAGAACTGGCCATCTGTTGGTTTTTCTTCGACAAGAAAACTCTTCAATTATAGAATCAAGCAAGTCAACTCCATACTTACCTTGGTTGTAATCCAAAATTATACGAGGTTTTTTTTATCTAACCTCTATGATATTTCAATGACAAGATGAGAAGACGACAACATCAATACATTTTTTTTGGGAACATATGAGCATAGGGAGATTTTGTTTTCATGATCATACAAAGCTAAGGTTGTATGGACGTCTTTGTTTTTGACTGATTTTAAGCAAGCAGTCTTCTTTTATTAATTGTTCCAAATATCGTCAAGTTTTTCTTTAAAATTTCTGTAGCCAAGAAGTGAGAGGTGAAATACCTGTCAGTTACTATATCTCTACCACTATTTTCAAATGGTTTGACTAACCGTAAAACTGTTGTAGAAGCTCGTTCTATGTTTTTATCTTTGCCAATTTCTTTGCCGGAATAAATGTATCCTGAAAGAGAAAAACCACTTTTGGCTTCACAACACCAAAATACTTTTACTCCATATTTTCTGGGTTTTTGAGGCATAAAAGTTCTTCCGGGTATTTTACCTCTATACCCATAAAGCTGTTCATCAACAGTGAGAACATTTTCAGGTACAAGGAAATCCAATAAATTTTTCTGTAACATTGTCATAAAGAAAGCAAACAAGTCATGTTGTCTCTATCAGAAGCTCCCTAATTATAGTACCATAGCAAGCTTTTATTTCTTCACAAGAAAATTGTTTCATGAAAGTAGGATAAGTTTTTCTTTTATTTTTGATTAAATACTTCCTAACTTCATCAGAAACTTTTCTATTAGTGTATCTTGTAATATGAAGAAACATGTCTTCATTGTAAAAAAGGAAAAAAGATTCAGCTTTGCTTCTAGGATCACATAAAGGTCTTGGCTTTTGATTGAAAATATTTCTTGATAAAGATCTAACCAGCGGTGGTCTTTTTGAATATTTGACGTCATTACAAAAAATAAACACTTCATCTTCAAATTCGTTCGTGAAAAAGCTATTGGCGGTAGTACAGGGTTCATCGTCTTCAATTACATCACTCAGACTATCATCATCAGAGATGTTGTCTTCAAACATGTCAATATCACCTTCGTTCGATTCTATTTTCTCATTATTTTCCAAAGATTCAAACGATTCTTCAATAACTTCTTCACAAACATTTTCATCAGTTTTTTCCAAATTGTTTCTTTCATCATCATCAGATTCATCACAAAGAGAAATTAAAGCATGTGCCAATTGAAACGATTGCCTTTGATATTTTTTCATCGAAAAGTAAGAAAAAACAGCAAAATGTGTGAAATGGTATCTCTAATAAATTAAGAAAAACGAGAAAAAACAGTCTGAAAAGCAAGGAAATTGAATGAATTGTGTATTACAAAATGACGAAGAAGGAAGCTTACTGCTTTAGAGGTAATTTCCTGTTTTGGCGCCAGACAATAAATTTATGAATAAAACACTGTGTGCATATTCACTATACATAAATACGTTTCGACAGTAATTCGCCTATACTACAAATTGTAGTACGTTGTACTATAAAGACAAAAACAGAAAATTTACGAAATAGATAATAGATCACGGAATAAAACATTGTGTGCATGCTCACTATACATAAATACACATCGTCAAGGATTATTCGCTTCAAAATATTTATATGTAGCTAACACGTGTAGATTGAAATTTTATTAACTACAAATTGTAGCAGCTTGTACGGATGAGGGTTAAACTAAAAGTTTCTTTTTTCAGTTGAGCTGTCATATATCAATCAATTTTTTGACACGTTTAATTGATTTTTATAAAAAATAAATGTCACGATCAGATTCGCAATCAATCATTTTTTCGCGCGAAAATTTTGTAAAAATTAGCAATTATTCAAGAAAAACCGAGGGGGGGGGCTAAAATAGTCCCCCCGTCACTGAGGAAATGTAAATAAGCCGTCACTAAATAGGGTTGGTTGGAGATATCAAAGCACTTTGAGCCGTAAGGCTATATGCTGGCATTATGCTTAAGATGGTTAATCACAGTTTTTGTGAATTTGTTTTTAGAGTTGGGAGCCTTGGGGATCGAACACCTGACCTTCAACTGTTAAGCTGAAAGGTACACCCTAACAATCATTTAGGCTCGACTAATAGGGTTAACTCTCAATATACACATATTTATTTGATTTTGAAGCCTAAAAAATATAAAGATGTCAATGTATTTTTTGAAATTTATATCATCTTTCTAATCTTTTTTCTACTAAAAATCAATGACCTACTTGTGTTGCTTAACTTTTTTATGACTTCTGATAGTCGTATAGGGCTTCTAGAGGTCATTTTCAAGCTTTGTAAAATTTCCAGTAAAAATAATTTATAGTTATTTTCCTTAGTGATATGTTGATTTTCTTTCCCTAAAGGTTATATAAATGTATAATATTTTGCCTTAAATGTATTATGAAAAATCAACCTATCCTTTTCTTGTTTTGTCCCATACAGAAACAAAAACCAATTTTACTTTGCTTATTTTATATTTTATTAAAACATCATTATTTACAAAAAATGATAAACTAAGAGTAAAACATTATTCATATGAAAATTTAAGGAGAAGCAATAATTTTTAAATTACTAGGGTATTCAACGGATCACCACTTTCAAGAAAATATCTTTGAATCTATCTATATATTTATAAAATTACTCGCATATATTGCAGCCCAAAGCATATGAAGGAAAGTTATATATATTTTTATGAAGTTATACACTTATATTCCAGCCATAAGGTATGGTATAAAAATGTAAGATACTATCATTCGAAAACTCGCAAAGCTTTATTCACCATATGTTGACTTTTTGTAAGTTTTTCAGTATAAAGAAAACTGTAAAAGTAGAAATTATGCATTTTTCTCCTAATAACACAAATGAGAAAAATCTTAAACCTCCTATTATATCATTAAATCAAAATAAATACAAGAAAAACAATTTAAATTTTCATCACTAAAAAAATAAAATACAAAAAAATAAATGTCTCATAAATTCTAATCTTGATAAGGTAAAAAAAGGTAAATGTACCGTTATGTCAAACTATGAACAAAATGGGGGTAATCTTTTACTTTACGGTTCTGTCAATCAAAAAATTTCTTTGACAAATTATTGCCTGTTGTGATGTCAATCAAACTATACATTTGTAAACTTTATCTAATATAAAGATTAATTAAAAAAATATTTTTATAGATTTCAAATTTAAATTCAATTTCATTAACTATAATATGTAAATAACTATTTAAATATTTTACTAGAGATTCCTAGAGTTTAAAAAGTATGAGAGTAAATAAAAATATATATTTAATTTTGAAATAAAAAATACATACGATACTTTGAGGTTGCAATAAATCTTTTAAAGAATTTAAAAACACAGAAAATAATTTTGTTTTTGAAAAATAGCTTCTCCAAACGAACTCATCTAAATATGATTTGAATAATACATTGGAGGTCCCAAACTGTCTTTTAAATTTTCTTTTGGCCCCCATCCAAAGATTTTCAATGTTTTGCGTGTGAATGTTCATATCATTTAGGTCAACAAAGTTACGTTGGTGTATTAATATTTATTACTACCCAATTATCATAAACTCCATTATTATAGTTAGAAATGTTCCTGTCATCCGTCAGAAAAAATAATGGATCCTTGTAGTATGTGTCTTTGTATAATTTGTGTAAGAGTTGTTTCTCTCCTATCTTCAACTTCAAATAAAAAACATTTCTTACTATTTCAATTGCTCCAAACACCCAATGACCTTATCTCCAAGTACCTCTGTGATATTTTCTGTGAAAAAACTTGTTTTCATCAATTTCTACTATAATTTGTTCAAAGTTTTCATCAAAACCTCCAAAAATTAGACAATTTCTTTCAACCCAACTTGTAGCAATCTCTCTACAAAAATTAGCCCAGTCTACAGCAGTTCGTCCACTTCAAATAGATGCTTCATGAATAATAGCGTCTAATGAATAGTCACGTACCATCCATAAATGAACAAAATCATAGAATTTAAAGTGAGGTGGCTTTTTGCAAAAAAAGATCCTGATCTTTTTTTACCATAAACATAACATTTCCAACAATATCCATCAGATACATCATTTCTCTTTATTAATTTACAATTTTGTAGGCAATCATTGCATTGGAAAATATTTAAAATAACTTTGTGCGAAGTAAACCATTTTAAAATGTCTAATTTATCATTTGAATCTAAAACTTGTAACAGAGAAGAAAAATTCCAATGTTCACATAAAATTGTATTCTCACTCAGAGTAGTATCCGTAAGTTCATTCATTTTAGATAAAAATGAATTGATAGAACAGATGATGAAAGAAAATATAGTTCTTACGCTCATGTCAAAACAACTCGTCACATTTATATAAAATTTATACCCCTGGAAAATTAGCAAAAAAATTTGAAATACATAGAATGTATAAAGAATAAAAAAGTAAATAAAAAAACGAAGTTTTTTATTGAAAAAACATGAAAAAGACTTATTATGGAAAAATAATTTTTTAATTGCACTGGCACCAAAAGTAACATAACAAACCACAGTTGCCATATACTATTGCTGAAACAAAAATTGGAGCCGTCTAGGATTTTCGCCAAATTTATCAATCACTTTTTTTTTATATCTTCTATTTGTTCAAATATTTTAGCCATATGAACGCTTAGCATACAAAGACCAGAAATACGTTCATCGCTCATTGTTGATCTAAGCTAAGTTTTGATTTTGCGCATAGTACTAAAGAATCTTTCAATACAACAAGTTGTGGCAGGCAGTGTTAATGCGATAAGAAAAGACTTGAACAGCCGGGAACAGATTTGTTTTTGGTAACAAATCAATCAAAGATTGATGTTTGTCATCAAGTATGTCATCTTTGTAACAATCATACGATGATAGAGTTTCTTCAATGAGGTTGTTAATTTGGTAAACTTTTTGTATTGATGCAAGAACATCTTTGAAATCTTCCCCTTCTCTCTCTTTCATTTCGGTAGGGTGCATAACGAAAATTCTAAAATATGGTTTGTTACAATCATCGAATTGAAGTAGAAGTGATTGAACGAAATGTAAATGTTACAGCGATAATATTCTTCTATTGAACCTCCTACATCTGATCTGTGTTTTTGACGTGAACAAATTCTAGGCGTTTTGAACTGTATGTCATGTCTTTTTATCATGGTTTTGACATCATTAAGTATATCTTCTTCAAAAACGCTTTCAGCTGAATCTCGGTGGTCTTGCAAGATCTTTATCAAATTACAAATGTGGTCATGAACGTCCAGCAGGTTCATGTTTACAGACTGTAACTTTTGGGTAACTGGTTCCAACATGCCTGAATACTTCGAAATAATGACTAAACAAACGAAAAACCCGCAAGTTCCTGCTGCACATCTGAGCTGATGAGCTGCTTGACGGGTGTTTTGTGATTCATTCATATTTGACTCTAGTTCCTCTAAAATTTCATATATATTTGAAAAATTTTGTGAGAACAAACGTATACTTTTATACTTAGAAGTCCATCTGGTTTCACTCAATAAAGGCATATTTGGAGCCAATCTTCTGCGTCCTGAACTCTCATGAAAAAATCGAATGATTGATTTTACTGTTCCTATTGAATTACGAATTTCTGGAATTGAGTTTAGGTCATGGACTACCAAATTAAGTCTATGTGATGAACAATATACAAAAAACAGCTTTTGGGTAAGTATTTCTGATTCTAGTTTGAACCCCATTAATTTTCCATGCTAGTGTTGAGCACCCATCATAACCTTGACCTAGGAGCTTATCCAGATTCAGTACTATTGATGAATTATGGTGTCCGCGGTTATTTCTGAGTTCATCACTAAAGGAACAAACCCTAGAAATTCCTCACGTATAAGAGCTGAATACAACTTTTTTTTGTCAAATTCAACAAATCGTACACAAATCGAAAGTTGTTCAGTCCCTGATATATCAACTGTTTCATCTGCTAAAATAGAAAATCCAACAAAGCTATTGACATCCTTTACGATGCTTTCTCTAACGGCTTCTTCACTCAAATTAATGTGCTCATTTTGTATACGAACTGAAATATATTTATAGTTCTTGCTGCATGTGTCCATGTGATTTTTTAAAACAGTATCACCGGCCTCTATTCTGAAGTTAAGAAGGTCACGAAAGTTGCCGGCTGTGTCATCTTTTCCTCTCAGCGCAATATCATGGCAACAGCAATACAAAATACTGGATAAGATTGATGAAAGTTTTTCACGATTTTTTGTCACAGCAAGGCCAACTGATTTATCTATTTTACTCATTATATTGAACTCTGATTTTTCCATCATTTTAATGAAATTATTTGCATCTTGAACTGAGACTCTATGCCAATGTGATTTAGAATGATTCTTAGCACTTTCATGTAAGTCTAAATCACTAAATTTTTTTTCACAATTAGAATTTGGTGAAGGGTTTTAGAATGAAAGCACCCATCAATCCTCTCTGAACTGGCTGTGAAAATAATACGCAAAATTTACAAAAAGCTCCTTTTAAATAACTTGAATAAGCCAGCCATGGAGTATATTGACTAATCCATTGATGACGGAAACTGCGGGAACTCTTAGAACCTTTTTTATAATTGTAATTTATGTCCGAAGGAGTATATGTGTTTAATAAAACCTGATACTTTTTCTCATTTATCAGAGTTTGAATGCCATATCGAATGAAAATCTTCTTGATCGACGCTGTTGATTCTGTTTGTGAAATTTCAGTTTCTTTTAATTAAATTTTAGATAAACTTGCTTTGTCCTCAACATTTTCAGTATTTTCTAATTTTTGTTTTTTGAAAAAACTTCTTATATCCATTTTTAAAATCTAAAGTAAAAATTTTGAACTCGATAAAAATAATCAAAAGTAAAAATTTGAAATTCGACGTTTTTATGCTTACCAAAAATGTTGAATATCAAGCAAACAAAAGAACAAACTGGTAACTTATGGAAAACAGTGTTTGAAAAGAAAAAATAAGTAGATATGGTACTGGGATGGGAAAGGAATAAAAATATAAAATTGTATTCCATCACCTGCCATATTACTTCCGTTGTATATATATATATATATGTATCATTGTATATATCAATATCACCATACTATTTTTCATCATTTTAAACAAAAATTTTTGCCTCCCCTGAATTATTTTCTGCGGACGTCCATGATACCATTCATAATACATTTGCTATATGTATGATTTGCTATAATAAAAAGAAGACAAGCGTGTAAAGAAAATTTAAAAAATATGAAAAAATTTTACAACCCCTTATAATTTTATTATTGTAATCAAATACATAATAAGCATTATACTTTATTCTCTGTGTATTCAAACTGAAATATCTTTTTGCCAAGTTCAAACGAATTTTGAGTGATTAAATTATGCTACGTGCTTGACTTGAAATATCCAAAAAGTTGAGAAATAATACTAACCAATTCATTTACCTCCACTATTATAACTTAATAGAGAAAATCGACTATCAGACTAACTAATAATAATACATCGGTTTCACGGCTACTTTCCCAGCAAGCTAGGGTCTAGTGGCTGTTGCAACTATGAAAACACATATAAAAAGACTACCTAATTTTACATTTCTAAAATTCCCTATTTTATTCATCCCCTATTTTTATATTTCTTTTTTTTCATATTCTTAAAAACAACTTCTTTCCATGTTAATTTTGGTCTACCCTTAGATTTACTTATAGTCAGTGATGGGATTCAGCCAGTTCGCTCCTACTCGATAGAGTAGTTTCAAAAAAATTTGAATTTTTAGCGAGTAGTCTCAAAAGAGTTACAAATTTCCAATATATATTTTATTTTCATCTCGTTAATTACTTTTATTTATTATTAAAAGTTTGAAATCTTTTCGGTATATTGAATGTGTTTATTGTATGTTTATGATTAAATATATATATATATGTTTTGATTCTGTACATTCTTTCACTTATCTTATCGTGAAAAAAAACATATACATCACATGCAAACTTCCCAGCCTCCTCTGTCCAAGTTCTTCTTATTACACTTCACAATAAACATAAAAGACTGTTTCATCGTCTTTCGAAAAACCACATTCCAAATTAGTATCACTTGTAATATGAATGTTTCACAGACATGAAAATATTCTAAATCAAATAATGAAAAAAAAATCTTTAGCCTTTCAATTCTTAACTGAAACTAACACTGAATATCATTTGAACCTTATACAACCTCACCGCGAAAAATCACCTCTTTTCATAGTTTTTGCAAATTCTTTCCATTTTGTTATGAAAATCTTTAGTTTTAAAATTGGTGAAACATATTTAAAATTTACTTTTTTGAAGTTACTTTTAAAATTTTGACGAAACTACAAAAAATCAAAAAAAGAATTTTTAAAATTTCCATTTTGCCATCAGGATTTCAAAAAAAAATTTTGAAAAAAAATTTCGATAATTAATTTTTCATTTTAATTCGTATAATGAAAACTTTTCAAAACTAATTTATAATTATAGCTTCATAGAATTTTACAAAACTCAATGTATTGAAAAGTTGCTAATTATTATAAAATGACAAAAAAGTATAAAAAATTTCATGAATAAAACTCGAAAAAAAGATGAAATTGATGGAATGAAATATGTATCTCAACCTTTTCAGCAAGAATCAAATCTTGAAAATATTTTTGACGAAGTTCAAGAAATTTCAAACGCATCGGATCCATTTATTCCAGTTCTACCAGATTGCTGGAGTGAGGACCACACATTCAAAGCTAAATATATTGGTCTCATCATTCTAATCAAAAAACTAGGATGCCTACATTGTTCAAAAAGCGAAAAAGTAAATCTCTTTGGCACTGGACTACACATTTCTTCCAAGTGGGTCAGCTGCAGCGTTGAGCCATCTGGAAATACAAAAACTTCTCGTCAGGTTTGTTTGAGGAAAAAAATTCGAAATCATTTTTCATCCAAGGCGCATTCAATTTGTGTTAAAGAAAGCACTGATAGATGAAAAGAAAGCAAAAGTTTTGATAAAATCAATGAAAATTTTTTAGACTCAACAATCAAAGTTTTTGGGCTTCACTCTCGTAAAACGGCCGTAAAGATTGTTGACCACATTTCAACAAATCTTAAAAAAAAGTTTTCACCAAAATTATTGAAAAAAATGGAAATTTTGCATAATAGAAGACGAAGCTTCCACCATATCCAACAAATCAGTGCTCATCATTTTTGAAGGTAGAGGACACTGAAGTTTCACTAGTTATATTTTTTGATTTGGTTGAACTTTAGGATCAGAGTGGAGAAAACATTTTTTCATCGCTTTTATCAAGTTTAAAGAATGGTGGTATTAATGAGGATTTTGAGAGAAAATTTAGTTGTGTTTTGCTCAAATGGAACTAGTGGCATGCTGTTGGTACTGGATGACTCCGTGAATGATGTAAATCAGGTTAATCATTTTAAAATATTCATTGATAAGATCTATAAAATTTTTCATCAGTCAAACCAAAATGAAAATGAGCTTTTTAAAATTTCATCGGAGCTAGGGCAGCAAATATTAAAAATAGGTAGGGTTTGGGGTCCCAGGTGGGCAGCTTGTAGTTTGAGGACTAATATTGCTGTATGGCAGTGTTTCTTAGACTTTTTTCAGCTCGCACCATTAAAAAAAAATTTTTTTTCCCTCGCACCACTCCAACAACATTTTTTTTAACAATTTATTCAACAAAAAACATATATTTTTTTTTTTAAATTCAAAATATTATAATTAATCAATGACTTTTCTGTTGTTGCTTTTTATTAATGAGTGAATCAAATCTCGGCAAATTTGGACTCAAAGCGATGCGCATATCACTTGCAAGATTTGTACGAAAGTGGAAAAACCTTGCTCACAAAAATATGTTGTGGAAAAAGGCAAAAGAACTCCAGAGCTTTTTTCGATAATAATGCATGATGATAGGACAATTG
Organism: Nectonema munidae; assembly: GCA_030549495.1. Lineage (NCBI taxonomy): Eukaryota > Metazoa > Nematomorpha > Nectonematoida > Nectonematidae > Nectonema > Nectonema munidae. The sequence goes on from JAUIRK010000908.1 coordinate 925,324, forward strand.
GTCCAAAAAGTACACATTGTGGTCGATCAAGCCCTTCTTTATCGGTTGTGAGGGTGAATCCGAATTCAACATAACTCTCATTCTATTTTCTTTTTGCTGACATTTTTTACGTAATTTTATTTTAAATATTTTGTCTGGAAATAAAAGATTTTCGTTTTATTTTTATGAATAAACAAAATTTGATAAAATTTGCAAATTAACGTTTCCGATTAAAAGTGTTGAAAAAATAAAAAGAGATACTTTTACTGGAGAAAGGGAGAGAAAAAATTCTTTATGCAAATGAAGCAGGGCAAACGAATTTCAGTGTGGCAGACGATTAATCACGCAGATGAAAAAATCGAATGAAATGAAAAGTAAGAAAATAATAATTAAATTCTTGTATGCAACATGTTATGCACAACACGCTAAGACTTTTTATATACAAGAGAGAAGAAGACAGGTTATTAACACTCCAATTTGCACAATAATAATAATAATATCATGATACACATTTATGACTTGAACTGTTGGCATAAACACATAAAAAAGAAAAAACTTATCGCCTTTTTGCGCACATCAAAAATCAATATAAGTAGAAATCATTTTATCGTGTTCTATGAAAATTATTGTTATTTCAGAAGTTCATGAAAAAATATAAAAAAAAATTTTTGATCAAAATTTTGGTTTTTTGAAAATATCTTCTCGCACCACTCGGAAAGAGTTCTCGCATAACAAATAGTGCATGCACCACTGGTTCAGAAACCCTGTTGTATGGCGTGAACACCTTTCTCTTTATAAGTTTTTTTCAAACTAAGGCTTTTTTTTCAAACTAAGGCATCACGATTATCGAACAAAAGTTTTCTCTATGATTTGGCTTTGATGATTTATATTCTTCAAGAAATCTCAATATTGTCCAACGATTTGCAAGCGAGAAATATAACGATTCAAAAAGCAGATAAACTCAAAAAAAGATCGAACAACGCTTTTAACTTGATTGAAATTAAGGGTGTTTACGAAAAGGAAGGAGATAAAAAAATATGGAAGAGTTGAAAGAAATTGAGTGGGTTGAAAATTCTAAAATATTCAGAATTCCATGTCAAAATCTTCTTCAAAAAATGATTGAAAACATTTAAAGGCGTAGGATGAGCAATGACTTCATCAAAGCATGATCTTGTTCGACTGAGATTGACCACAAAATCCTCGAGTTTTCATATTTTTTGGATCCAAATTCATGGCAGATCGAAGAGGTGATTATTCCATGGAAAGAAGGCGAGGAAAGCCTCATTCATTTCGAAAGATATTTTTGTCATCGAATCGATCTCAATGAATATAGAGATAGTATTGAAAACTCATTAATTCAAAAAACTTTACATGCATCCGACTTACCAGAGGGCATAAAAAGAGTTAAAAATATATTGAATGTCGTGGCTGTTAGTACAGCGAAAACAGAGAGAGGCTTTTCAATGATGAAGAATATATGTTCCAAAAAAAGTAACCGATTGTCAGTTCATAATATCTCAAACTTGATGATAATAAATTAATTGGCATGCCGCTAAAAAATGAGAAGGCACAAGATACAGTTATAACATGGTTGAAAAAGAATAATTCAGCAGAAGACACAAAAGTAAAAAGAAAGCAAGAAGATTCAATCAAAATCAAGAGGCAATCTGGAAATACTTCGATTGAGATTATAATTCTGTTTTTTTTATTTTTCATTTTTTCACAATATTTTTGAAGTATTAAACAACGTAGAAGCTTTTTTCACTTCAAAACATGAAATTTTTAACTGTATAAGGGTTGGATAGATACAATTAAAATTTGTAGTAGGAAAGCCTAAAAAATATAAATTCTTGAAAAAATTTTCCGAGTAGTCTCAAACGAAATTTGAATCCCATCACTGCCGTTGCTATTTGTACGCTAATTAATTATTCAGCTGGTCTTGCCCAAACCACCTTAATCTGTGCATCTCTATTACTTTATTGATTCCATTACATTACATAAACTTCTTATTTTTTCATTGCTTAATTTGTCTTTCCAATTATATTTACAAATAATTCTTACATTCTCATCTCAGGTGTGTTTATCTATTTTTTCTCACCTTGTTTTAATGCCCAACGTTTACTTAAGTATACTAAACTAGATCTAATACAACTTTTATAAAGATGACCCTTTATCTTTAAAGAAAAAGTATTATCACATAGAACACTACTTAAAGATTTAGTAATCCATCTATCTGATCTATAACCTCTCCCAAGTAACAAAATTGATTAACTTTTTCTAGTTTTATATCTTTTATTACTAACTTTTCTTTACTAATTTCAACCTTTTTAAAATAAGAACAACGAGTACATTTAAAATTTTTAACTTTTAATAAACTACCTTTAATACCAGAGCATCTTTTATGTATCCATTTACTAGATGTACAAAAAATAAAAATTCTTTTAACTCTTATCCCACAAACACCACATGGATCTATTTTTGAAACTATATTTTGTATATTTGAAGAATCACCTATTTTTATCTACTTAGACTTACTAAGGTTTATTCTTAAACCTTAATTTTCAAAGTTGTTTCCCAAAAACTTATTTTCTTACTTAATTCTTCAATAGAATCCCCAATTAAAATCATGAGCAATAAAATTTCGTTCATATCTTATTTGATACCATCTTCAAGAATTTCGTCAATAATTATATTAAAAGAAATGGACTTAATATTGATCCTTGATGTAACCCTACTTTTATTTTAAATTCATTAGAAATTGCATTTTCAATTTTTATACAAGTATCATGGCTTGTATACAAAGCTATTACCGCCTTAACTAAATTTTCATTTACACCATTTCTTCTTAAAGACCATTCAATGAGAATTCTACAAACAGAATCAAAAGCCTTCTCCAAATCAATGAAAGCAAAATAAATAGTATGCCCGTTTCTCGCTTTTTTTCTATTAGCTGTCTAATAATGAAGATTGTTTCATTTGTGCTTTTTCCTGACATAAAACCAAACTGAACTTTACTTATCTCAACGATTTATTTCAATTTATTCAGTATTACTCTTTCCATAATTTTCATATCGTGTTCTAAAAGTTTTATATAGTTCTGCAATTTGAACAATCAGTAAATTGGCCTTTGCCTTTATACAATGCTATGATTAGACCTAGATTATTCCATGACTCTGAGATAGGTGCTCCATTAAAAATGTTTTGAATTAGAACTGATTACTTCATCCTTAAATACCTTTAATATTTCTAATGAGCATTCACTGTATCCTACCGACTTATTTGATTTTAATTGAACAAAAGCACAAATAACTTCTTCAACAGTTACAGATTCCAATGGTCCTTCAAATTTTTCAGCTATTTCTAGGTTGTCAATAGGATTTTCTTTGGCATAATTTTCCCATATACTCAGCATCTTAGGTAAATTTTTATCTGACTATATTTTTATCATGATATTTTTATCATATTTTTTTCAGGTACTTTTTACCAGACTATCTGAAGTAGTAAATATCAATGTACTTCTAACTAATAAAGTTGAGAAGCTGAATATCTAAATTTAAGATCAACTCCCTAATATACCCAAAAGTATGAATTACTGATTGTTTTTCTCATTCATCAATTTGAAGAACAGGAAAAACTTATAAAAATTAAATAGTGTAAAATTAGAAGGAACATAAAAGTCATGCCAACTTAGACAAATTTCGACTTTGCAAGGGAGTATCTCTTTGATTTTGAAATGGAAATATGAAACATAAGTACACTTATACGGATTTTCAGGTGCTTCTTTGTAATCAAATTTCATTTATATAGACAAAATAGAAATTTATACATTGAATAAAATATCAGAAATTCTGGTATTCCTACACTAGAACTGATTTTTTTTAAAAACTCATGGAAGTGTGTCGTCGTCAATGATTATGTTTTCACATGTTTCGTATACTTCTCAATTAAGTATTTATAATTTATTGACAAATTCAAGACTATGACGAATAAAGTTGTAGATATTAATAACCCAAAATTAACTTATTCCTCGAGAAAATTTACTTCTGTCAGTGGAGCCAAATTATGCCATGCATATTGTGCATATCAAGTTGAATGAAAAAGTTAATATACTTTTTGTAACACAAAAAAATCTTAACTTACTTTATAGCAGGGATGGACCGAGAGGGGGGATAGGGGATGCATACCCCCCCCCCCCCCAGCAATCTATTCAAGAAAAATTAAGGTTGCTGTTAAATGTAGCTTACATATGAAAAGTTTTAGTTTATAACAACTTTAAACATTAAAAATTTTTCATTTTTTTTTCGCTTTTTATTCAAAAATATTGTTTTTGATCATTACTAAACAATATCATTCAAATAATATTTATACTTTTTTCAGACAAAAGACGTATTTTAGTTAGAAAATTACTTAGATTTCCTACATCTGTATTAAAAGTATTCGAATCTCTTTTCAAACTAAAATATCCTTGTTTATTTCGTTATGCCTACTTAACACTAAAACACAATCTAAATACCCCCCCCCCCCCCACAAAAGATTATTTCTGGATCCCCCACTGCTTTATAGTACCAGTTCTCAACGCTCTCTCCGTTAAAAATTCTCTCAACTGCCCCAAGTATTGTAACAAAAAATTTAACAACAGAAAAAGTTTAGTGTATTTTGGGGTATCTTAATTTGTCTTAGTATGTTTTGGAAAGTTTTAGTGTGTTTTGGGGTGTTTAGTCCGACCCAAACTAGCAAATGATGTAATCATGCACTTTACAAATACACAATCTCATGTTTAATTTCCTGTGCAATCTATCTATGTGATCATCGTATTTTTTTTATTTTCTCAATCAAATGCAGAGTAAACTCTCTCTTATTTATCTATTCTACTCAGCTATGTCTCATCATTAGTTGCCACACACTGATTTGCTGATCACATTTGTATTGGCAACAACCTTTTCATAACAAAGCATGTCTACAGTAAAGGTAAAGGTACCATGGGGTGTTTTCGAGAAGGCACAATTGCGCCGCTTGTATCGAACTATGAAAAAGTAGGCTTGATGCGGGATCGAACCCAAGACTTGAGTTATCGAAAGCCAGTACCTAACCAACCTTACTCACACACAGTGGCAGTAGCTTTACACATTGCTAGAGGGGCAACAGAATAGGAAAATAGATTGTATTAGATAAACGTTACGAATTAAATAAAAGATAACAAAGTATTGAAAAATATATTTCGGCTTTTAGAGGTTTTTTTTATAAGTAAATAACAAGGTAATATTTTTCAAATTATTTCGGTATTGAGAATACGCAAGTTTCGATTTTCAAAAGGCTCAATATATATAATTTCATTTAAAAAAATTTTGTGATATGTGAACAGTTCGGTTATCACAAGATTCCGATTATATCAAGTTTCGGTTTATTTCTAGTACCACCATGAATAAGTCTTGTCCCTCATGCCGGCGACGCCAAATAAATTCCCATAGGTAACCATCTACCTTTTCACGCTTAGTTCCACAGTGCCTTTTGTTACGGCGTTTCAGTTATATTGTTATAGTTAGGTTAGGTCAGGTCTCAATGTTAACTTACCTCTCTTAGATAGTTGTAGTCCACAACCGCGTCATGGCTAATACCCAGTTCGTCCCTGCAGAATTTTATGCTCGTGTATTCTTTCGTCCATGCATAGATGAATTCAATGATTTTATTCATGGGCAAAGTAGATCCTTCAAGCCACGTTTTTTTTGCGTAGGTTTTTTTCTTCCCGGCAATGACCCTTGTGGCATCTCCAGGAAGAACTTTTGTAATCTATGGTCATCGGATGGTGTTTCTGGAACAATTTCTCTTTCGGTATTATTCCGTGGTTCTGCAGAAAGTTGACAGTTTCATTGGATTGAAGGTGTTCCCAAAACCACTTTAGACTATATTCATCGCTAGCCATATTATCTGAGGAAAAAATCAAAATTAAGTTTTTTAACAAATGCACAGGAAATAAACAACTTTAAATAGCCATAACTTTTTTATTTTTCATTTCTCGAAAAAAATAATTACATTTTCGGAAAGACTGTATTCGAAAAGTGTATTTTCGTTTCATAGTTTTTGCGGCAGTTAAACCGAAAAGAGCCCTAATTTTTAATAACGCAACTTGTGGACCTAAAACAGAATAGAAAGCGGGCGTAAATCTTTCTATAAAATATTTTTTTTATAATTATTATAATTGAAAAATAGAGGCCTTTTCGCGTATTTTCGAATTTGTTCGCGTATGTTAGCGTATTTTATCAATACCCCAAAAATTATACTAAACAATTGATATTTATTTTAAAAACACTTTAATAATTTTATTTTATTTAACCTTTATACAAATAAGGGAACCGAAGAAAAAATTAACTTCATTATCTTTGAAACGGTAATAAAAAAATTAACTTCCTTAAACCCAGATTCTCTAATTTTGTTTTACATTACCTGAAGTTATCGTTAAATTGTTAACCCAATAGTTAAAATTTATAATAATTTCATTTATAGGGATCATTACACAACATCCATAAAAGACTTTAATAATAAAGAAATAACTATCTCCATGCTTTTTCAGTTAGTTGTATTGGAATTCTTCACAGTTTAACGTCCTCACTTTATACGGATGGGCGCTGTTATAATTGTAATATGCACATTTATTCTGGACTTCAAGGCAATGTTTTATTCGTATATATATACGCACTAGTTAAAATTTAAGCACCTTTTTCTTATTCTTAATCATCATCATCATTTATTTTTAGAAGGTGGTTTTTCCTCGTAAAAAGGGTGCACCTTCCTTATTCAATATGGAACCATATCACAATGCATTTATTAATTTCTTCCATTTACTTCTATCCGCGTTATCTTTCTCCCCTAAATTAAATCTTTTCAAATCTTTGTCAACCACGTTCTTCTATCCCAGAGCGGCCTTCCGTTTTTGGTTGTTCCATCTACTTTCATCTTTGTCTTTGTAATAAAGTTCCATAATTCATTAGATTTTGTGAACTGGCCCTTGAGAAGTTAGAGTTAATTTTTTGTAAAGAGAAAAATTCTCTCTACATGCGCCATCTTCTTTCTACGAGAAAGCAAAAGGTTGGAGAAAGCATCGACGAATTTACTTTAAAGACGTAACTGCCGAAATTTATAGAGAAGAAATGATTCGTGACTCTTTAATTAACGGAATAAATTCTTCATCCATACGCTTGCGTTTGCTGGAGAATAGTAAGTTACCCTTTGAAAAGGCAGTTTTAACTGCAAGGTCTTTAGAGATTGCTTACAAGAGTTCTGCGGATTATGGTGTTGACAACTCAATATCTTCAGCTATCCATAAAGATGCTGATATCAAAAAATCCAAACAACTCCTTGATTCTTGTTGGTTCTGCGGTAATCAACGTCGCCAGCGTGCGAATTGTCCTACTCGCAACTCATACTGTAGAAAGTGCAAAAGAGATCATTTCAATAATTTCCCCAATAAAAAACGCTATTATAAATGTATACAATCTATACATCAATATGAACACAACTTTCAATAATATTTTTTTCATCTTCTGTAGCCATTTTTAATCTTTCAGGGGCCTTAAATTTTGGTGTTAGTACAGCTTCCTGTGAAAGAAATTTTTCAATTGCGAATTTTGTCTGAGCAAAAGATATAAATGATGCATGAAAAAAAGCTAAATCTAATAATTTTGGCGTATTTGAGAGATTATAGTAATAAGATAAACTATGATGAAATTCTAAAAGTTTTTGCCAACAAAACTCGCAGGCTTTAATTATTTTAATAGTATTTTATATTTTTTTATTATTCTGTGTGGATTACCCCTTCCTGACGATATTTTTTTAGAAGTTGAAAAGTTGTTTGAAAACAAAACTGCCTTTTTGAACATGCTTTTGTGGTTAATTTTCAATCCAACAAGCTAAAAACACGGTCTAGATAAGCAATGCCACAAAATTTTATCGTGATTTTTTTTTACTATTATTTAGTACTAACCTTTGAGTAAGACTACTTTTATCCTTTAACATTTATAATTTATTAATTTTAAAGCTTAATTGACGATTTTCCATCAATAAACTTAAAAATAATGCCCTTGTTGTTACTAAAATGACAATTTATGCCACAAAATTTCTTAAGCCTCACAAGACCAAAAGTAGCTTTTTACTCCACGCTTTTTTTCAATGATGAAATTCGTGTAGAAAAATATATCTGACCCCATCAAAAAACAACATGTAAATTTTTTCTTGGTTTCATCTCAATTATTTGAAAATAAAAAATACCATCAGATGTGTTATTTTCAAAATTTTAGTTGTTTTTATACTTCGTGTTGTATTAGTAGATGGAGTTAATTCTTCTTCTTCTTCTTCTTCATCTTATCCCTTAAATGGGGGGTCAATGGCTTGATCCTGTTTCTCCATAGGTTCCTCTCCTTAGAGTTTTGGATCATTGCAAAGAAAATTGGAGCAGAATTTTTACAAGCCGGATGCCCTTCCTGACGCCAACCAATGTTTGTATTCAGGACTGGAAACCTTTAGCCTTTGTACAACCAAGTACTTAGCCCACAAGGCAGTGCTAATTTGGAATCAGAGTTATGTTCTCCTAGAACAACTGCTGTCCAAGGCTAACGAGCTTGATCCACCCGGAGCTATACGAGGTTAAAGCGCCTGTTACTCGCTTTTGCCTCAAGATCATTTAGTTTTAAACGACCCCGCCGCGTGAAGGCGGATCAGGAGACTTACTGTTCAGAGGCTATAAGAGACGCATGTGCCATATGAGGTATTTTATAGGAAAAACATTTTCCACCTCGGCATAAACAGTCATTAAGGATTAGTAGATGGCGTTAATTAAGATTTTTCAATATAAATTTTTATTATCAAAGGTTTATACACTAAATGGTATGTTTTTCAAGATAATAAATATTATAAAGCTATAACAATAAATTATTTGTATTTCCTAAAAAATTTTACATTATTTTCTTAACTTTCATGAAAATCAGTAAGCCATTTGCAATAGTCAACAAGAATCATTGACGTTAACTTTGAGTGAGAAATAAAAGGAGTTCTCCAAACTGACATCAAGGTAGATTATTAGTGAAATATATTTGACAAATGTTGACAAGAAAAGAAGGGTGGGTAAGAAACTAACAAAATTAAGTTGACGTCAATTCTGAACGACCTTTTATATAAAAGTAAGCAATATAAAAATGTAGAACTATTAGAAAACAAGCTTTTATTACAAAAAATGAAAGTTTATAAACAAAAAATTCAAAAAAAAGAACATAAAAAATTGTGACCAAAAGTCAAATTCATATTTTCAAAAATAAAAAACAAAGTTTTATGCTCTTACGTATTTTGCAAAATTTCATTTTTAGAGAACAAAATTATAAAAACATTATTTATGTTTGTAATACCGTACAATTGAATATTATACACGATATTTCACTTACTTACATGAGTACAAAAATATTTCGTATGATTTTTACATATGTATCTGTTACAAGAACTACATTTTCTTGTTCACCCCCCCCCCCCCCCCCTTTAAATCCGCCAGTGCTCTTGATGTTTAAGCTCGCTCAATTATTTCAAGCTGTTCGAATCCATAAAAAGATAAAAGATTTCTAATTTGCAATGGAGTGTTAGAATTGTTAGAGCGCATCATCATAGAATTTTCACAAAGTTTCAAAGACAAATCTCTGATAAAATATTTTCTGCCTTCTTTTTTAGTCCTTAGGAATTTGTTGAACAATTACTTTTAGATATTATCCAACTATTGTGACACGCAATATCTAAGTAGTTTGCGAAAACTGCAACTGTCCATTTTCTAGACGTTCTATAAGATGTGTAAGATCTAAGCCTCTGATTTGTTTTGTGTGCCCCATTTTTGTATTGATTGTATAACACTATTGTTTCTGGTTTGCGTTTCCTTCTAATCACATTTATTTCCCCCAAGTGTTGGCTTGATAACGTAAACAACTTTAAAATTACGATGAGCATATCTGAGGGGAGGGGGGGGGGGGGAATATAAGCCGTCAAGGAAGCATATTTGGTATAAATAAATTTTCATTCAGTTTCATTTAAGCCCAGCTGTTGTAAATGTTTGGGCCTAAAAATATAAGGGATAAAAGTACGATGAGATTAACCATAAATATTTCATTTTTTTGAAGTAGCCCATTAACACAACTCATGAGATGTGAAAAACCTATCAGTAAATATTCTACGTCCTTCAGGTAAATCACTATCCGTTATCAATCTTTTAACTATATTTGTTCCAGAAAAAAAAGTTCTCTCCGTTAAACCTGAAATATAAACTTGAGCCTTTAAAATATATAATGATTTAGCACCTGAACAATGGTATATTTTTATGCCATAATGGCCAGGCTTAGAAGGGTCGTATATTTTTATTCTACAACGTCCTCTAAATTTTACAAGTTGTTTGTCTACTGTGACGTAATTATACGGTACAAAAAATTTAGAACAATTACGATAAAACGAATTGTGCAAATATCTAATTGCAGGTATCTTATCATTTGGATCCCGGTCACTCTTCACATCAAAACTTATAAAAATATGAACCAACAAGAACATATTTCTTGAAGTAGAAGCTCGAAGAAATGGTTCTCCGGTTTTTTCTGAAAATAAATATTTTAAATTTATTTGTTGATTCTTGGATTGTCCCATGTAGATTAAGTAGCCAAAATAAGTGGAAAGGTCACAAACATTTTTTGTAGTGTAGCCTTAGAAACATACTTTGGTGTTTCGCTACTATGAATTTTAAATAAGTTAGTCAAGTTAAAAAAAATTTAAAAAAAACTTACTTAAAATTTTCATCTAGTTTAACTTTTATACAATGAAAAATATGAGAAATTTCTTCTTCATTAAAAAAAAGTTTAAAAATTTGAAGAGAATCAGTGAGAAATTTTGCAGGACCAATGGGTCCAAATGAGCTTTGACTTAAGTTTCTTGTGTTTTGAACTAAAGGACGACCTTTGTTTGGTCTAGCTGGACTAAGACAAATAAGAAAGTTTGATGTTGCCTCTTCAGAAACAGAAGAGGAATCCAAAGAACTCATATTTAGAAGAAAAATAAGTTAGTTTTAAAAGATTTCGTTTGAGAATTTATTGCTTTGCAAAATGTATGAATGTGAAAACTTTGGCAAAGTTAGTCAGCTGCTTATACTGGAACATAACAGTAAGTTGATAGGGATTTTTCAAAGGAATTACAAGAACGTTATTTATTTTTTTATTTATACAGATATTGATTATAAAAGATATAACACGCAGTAGGACAATTCACGTCATCAATAATGAAGAACTCAATAGTTTTGATTTGAGGGCTAACGTAATTGTAAAAGTTTACAAGATAGCGGAGTTTGATTACAAAGATATAACACGCAATAGTACAATTCACGTCATAAATAATGAAAAACACAATCGTTTTGATGTGACGGCTAACGTAGTAAAAGTTTACAAGACAGCGGAGTTAAATAGATGAAATACTAAGTGATATCAAAATAACTTTTTACAGTGACGCATTTATTCTTTATTTATACAGATATTGATTACAAAGATATAAACACGTAGTAGTACAATTCACGGTAACAATAATGAAAAACACAATTGTTTTGATGTGACGGCTAACGTAATCGTAAAAGTTTACAAGACAGTAGAGTTAAATAAATGAAATACTAATAAGTTTTGATATCAAAATAACTTATCTCCATATATAAAGGATATATTTATCAAAATATATATAAAATATATGATTTTCCTTACTTATAAACATTTTTTTATTTTTTAAAATTTTGTAACGCCAATCATTTTTTCATAAATTATCGAAAAAAATTTTTTATTTATATATTTTTCTTGAATGTCGTTTTTCTTGGAAATAAATCATTGAAAGTAATATTGTTTGAAATACAAAATAATAAACAGAAGATATTTGTTATTCTAACCATAATTAAATTTTAATAGGACATTTTTATAAGGTTTTATTTAAAAATTAAAAAAAAAGAACAAAATCCATCTGTGGAGTTTTTTGCCAAATTGTTAAGTTAAGTTGTTTGTGGCGTTCACACCCATCCTTTCGGATATCGTAGCCCGCTCGGAATGCTGAGTCCAGGTCTACCTGTACTTTCCATCCCACTACGCCTACCGGCCCTTGTTACTGCATAGCTATACCTTGTTATATATATTATTTTACAAGAATTTATGTTACAATATATAAATACAGCTGAGTGATCGATACAATCCTAACGCGAACGCTCCCAATTTGGGAAACAAACTTATTGTCTAGTGATAGCTTGATTACTAAACACGTAGAATCGGGTCGCCAAAGCACTACCTAACAGTAAAAACCTTTAAATTCTTCAGAGAGTTACACAGATGATGTAAGTCCAAATATAAATTTTACCTTTCTTTCTAGAAGAATTATGAGTTTTTAAATTAAATGAATGTAATAGAAAATATCACATTTTCTATCTTTGTGTTGTTTTTTAAATAAATCAATGATTATAGATATCTAAACGTATTTTTTAACTCATATTATACGTTTAATCAAATCATTTATGTATTTGCAAGTATGCAAGTATTTTTTTTTTAATTATTTTTATTTTATTCTAAAATCAATATAAAAGTAATGGTGGACGATTAAAATTTTATATTTTATATTCATAAAATAAAAATTTTATTAAAATAATGAAAATTTATTTATATCTAATGATTTAGGTTTAAAGTGATTTATATATGTTGTGATCAGGATTTCTGAGACAAGTTTAGATTAAGATTTTATAGATATAGTAATCAGAAGAGGATTTAGAAAATTTGATCAATTTTTGTAAGCAGTGTATATTTGTCCTTCTACTTCACAAACTTTTCTCTAACTAGATTTTATTTTTTTTTTTCTTTGGTTAATTATTGAAATTATGTAGGTTAACTTTTTTTTTGTAAATGTGATATATAATTTTCAAAAACAAGGTGTTCCAAAATTGGGTGAGATAGCGTCTTTATTTCGTATATTTGAACATTTATATTTCTTTTTAATTTTTATGTCTTCATATAGCGTATTTGTGTTAGATATTCCAAATTTTTTATTTACAACTAAGAACTTCATATATTATTGGCCTGTGCGAGGCGAGGCACTCACGCGTGTTTGCCGAACCCGCACATAAATTGTCGGTGCGGTTCATTTGTTTAAAACATACTCTAGGCGCGGCCTGATTGGGTTCAATATTAGTACTAATGATAAACAATAAACTTAGCCTCATATTGAATCAAGTATGCTAAATGTTACGTTAAAAAATTCTGGATACTTATCATTATACTTTTTAATTTTAACTATTTGTCACTTGCTTCATTCTTTCTCTTTATTTAAACTAGCTTCACAGTATTCAAAATGTCTTACATGCTTACTCACTTACAAAATGGCTTTCAAGTAGATCAAGGCATCCTATCAGAAGAGGAAAGGGTTGTTGTCATCCGCTTTGGTCATGATTGGGATCCTACTTGCATGAAGATGGATCAAGTTCTATTTCAGATTGCAGAAGTTGTCAAAAACTTTGCTATTATTTACGTCGTTGACATAACAGAAGTAATACTTCAGATTCTTGCTCTCTTTTCATTATCATGAATACCCGCAATTTATTTATTCCAAAAACTAAACTAGCTTAAAATAAAATCACTTAAAGAAAAATTGTCAAAAAAATTTTAATTTATAAATTGGCGCCTTTTTTGCACTCTGCACACTACATTTCATTTTTTTAACTAGTAAAACTAATTTTTTTCTGAATAATACATGGATTAAATTTAGAATTAGTGAGTATGTAGAACACAAACGTATCATGAGATCTGAAGCTTAGGGCGAGTTCGTTGAATATTAAATAGGACAAAAGATTATTTTTCTTTGATGATAATTAATTATATTTTAAACTGTTCCGTAAAATTAAATAATCAAAATGTCTATATTTCCATATTAGGTAAGGTATTTTATGTATAGGAATTTTTTCAACAACCCAATATATAGTCAAACCTGTATTAAGAGACCACTCAGGGGGATCATCAAAAGTGGACTTTGTTAACAGATGGTCGCTTAATTAAGGTCAAATAATTTTTGCTAGGATTAATTGGAAAAAAATCAAATTGTTGGTTCAGTGGTCGTTAGAGGCTACATTTATTCTCTAAAATTCTGAATCATGTTAAGTTAACCAACGCCTAAATAAGATATTTATTTCAAGTAAATGAAATAAATAATATTTTAGAGAAGTTTGGCCATATAAATAGATCAAAAGGGGAGTTTATCAAAAAGTCCTATGAATTACAAAATTTGGGTTAGGGTAAATCAAAAATAACCCGGAAAGAAGTAGTTTAGAAAGATATGAAAAAAGACATTTAAAATTATTCGACGAGCAAAATAGAAAAAATATTTATTCTTCTTCTCCATAGTTGTAAAACCGGCTAGATTCTAGCTTGCTAGGAAAGTAGCTGTAAAACCGATTATTATTATTATTATTATTATTATTAACCAACGCCTCAACATATGAAAATTTGAATACAAAAGATATCTTATATACATTGTATAATGCCCGTATCGGAACAGAACATTTTAAAAAACTAAACGGATAATGCAATTTTTCGAATTGTCAAAAAACTATGTATTTTGCGCCAAATTTTACACAGTTGATAATATGACATAATATTACTGAAATATCAATATAAGTCCTAAATTTTTCCAAAGATATTAAATGCTTATTTCTATTTAAAATGTTGGTCTTTTATTATTCCTGCATTCAAAAGTGAAAAGAGAAGCAAAAACTTTAAGAAAAATGAAGGATTAGGATTAATGAAGTTCGCATTAACGACGGTTGATTGCATAGTGCATCTTTTAATGTATATTTTTTATGTGTGTGAGGAAATATTTATCTAAAGAAACGTCCATAAAAACTTTTTAAAAACATATTTTAATGTAAAATATATGTCTTTGATATTTTGCAAAAGAGTAAGTTAAAATAAATGTTTTCAATTTTATTGGGAGTGCATCACGACTAACCCTGGATTAAATCCTTTTATACTCAAATTTCCCGTCTATGCTATCTTTTATTTCATCACTTGTCTACCATTTTTCGATGGACAATGTAAATTGTAGGCTCCTTCTAATGTTTTAATTCAAACTATTTATATTTTAAGGTACCAGATTTTAATAAAATGTATGAATTGTACGATCCATGCACAATAATGTTTTTCCACCGAAATAAACACATGATGATTGATTTAGGAACTGGCAACAACAACAAAATTAACTGGGCTATCACAAATAAGCAAGAAATGATTGACATCATCGAAACTGTATACCGTGGCGCAAGAAAAGGGCGTGGTCTTGTCATCTCACCCAAAGACTACTCTACCAAGTATAAGTACTGAAAATTCGCCTGTGTGCTCATTTCGTGTTTACGAATTTTCGATGTATTTGATTTGCATTCTTCCAAATAAATAGCATCTACGAAACAAAGTTTCAAAATATTGATACTGCAGAGAAATCCAGCACGTCTAGAAAAAAATTTTCGACCACCAAAACGAAGATAACATTTTCAAAGTATATTTCAGTGTAGATTGTGGATTTCAAAGTCAACCTTCATTTTTATTACACTCCTTCTAATTTTTTTTATAATATCTCTTTATTTTATTTATTTTTTTATACTCAAATCAAAACTGAAAATGCAAAGAGAAATTTTAAAAATCATTCAAATATAAAAAATTTTAATTGGCATAGCGTTATGCACTCATAATAATAATTATAAAACCTAAATCTAAGCAAGCTACGCTATTTTAAACTGCTTATATGAGCTTTTCGGGCAGTACCCAAATAGTTATATTGCAATGAAGGGGGGGGGGGGGGGGGGGCTTGAAAGGGCACTGATTTTTGTACTATCAAAAGATTAGTATTCATACTACATGATAGATTACATAGTTTATGTCTTAATTATGAAAACAAATGAATATAAATATATTTATTTTGAAACAATAAGTCTTCTTGGACATTTGGAAAATTTGAGCTAAATTCTTCGAATATAATATTTCGCAGATAATTTTTTTCTTCTGAAAGTATTTTCAGTGCTTCCTTTCTTTCTGACAATATGGATTGCCTTTGTAGGTTCAATATTCTTTTTAAAGTTGAGACAGTTCTTTCACAACAAGAAGTGCTAACACAAAGTCGGTGCAGCTGTAAAGAGTATTTTTAAATAATAAATCATTTAATTTACTGAAACAGCACCCACATAAGAAGAAAACACTTCTTGATTGCTTCAAATCGACTCATTACTTCAATTACATCTTTGATTCTCTTTAATATGGGTGGAGCACTTAATTTATTTTTCAGGAAATATTTCGTTACCTAAATATAAGTTCTTATTACATTAAATTTAAAAGTTTTAAACCTAAGCGAAAAGTCTATTTTACACTCAATCATATCAAAAATCGGTTTGAGTTTGAGTGGATTCAAAAAATCCGAATATTTAGGTAGTAACCAACTTAATGCTTGCATCAAGTTTATGTTTTCTAGGTTAAATTTTGAAGAAAAAAAAGTTAAACAGATTTATTGTTTCATTATGACTAAGTCGAGAGAGTTATAAAGAACATTTTTCAAACGGGTTTTCTCATTCAAATCATTATAAGCATCATTAAAGTATAGGAATAGATTAAGTAGTCGTTCATTTTCATCGGCATACATCTTTTTCTTGACTTCATATATCTGCTTTTAAATAGTAGCTTGTAGGATTCATATATTTGTTGAAAAGTTATGTTTTCTTTTTTACTTTTAAAAACTTCAAGAGTGGAATGAACAAGATCATAGCTTGGGCTAAATGACGTGAGTTATTCTTAAAAAAAGATTTATTTCTTTAGTTATTTACACTTCAAGTATACCTGAAACAATGTCTTTGCGTGCATAAAACCTTCCAGAATTTTTTTGTCCGTCTCATCTTTGTTCCAATAACCTTTTTAGTGGGTTACCTATGGAAAATGTCATAATAATGTCCATTTTAGTTCGTAACATGAAATTAAAAATTGATGTACCTTGTTAAGTTGAGCAATTCATTGCTCAAATCAAAATATATTTTTTATTTTACTCAACTTGCATAAAGAGTTGATAATTACTAGATGTAGTATATAAGATGCATATAAGTCTTATCTTCCAGCTTTTTCTGACATGAGTTTTTGTACACCACTGTGTTTAACTATTCAAATGAAATTTTCAATCAATTTTTTAAAAATTAATTTTTTTGATCCCCAACATCATTGCTACGCCATCATAACACTTTGAGAGAATCATTTTTAAGTTATGTCTTAGATCATTTAAACGGAATTAGCTTCACAAGATTCTATTGTGACATTGCGACAAGGCATTCCTTCCACTTCACAATTTTTAACAAAACGCAAAACCTAAGTTAAATTTAGACAATCATATATTTTGTGAATATTTGGTATCTAGTTGCAGTACGATTGATATGTTTTCTTTATTGTTAATATCTTTTGTGCCGTCAACTTTAAAACAAATTTTTTGAAATATGAGAACTTTTGATATTATCCACGAGTTCCTTAAAACTGTGCTCTTCAATATTGAAATAAATTCATTTTGTGCGGAATGGTGTCTGTGAGAAGCAAATTTATTTGTTTCAGCAGAGATCTAAATAATATAGCTACAGAATTAGATCCCGAAATTTTTTTTCAGCTTATTGTTTTAAATCTTTCATCGATGTCCATTATGTGTTCACATAAGTTTAAAAATACAACCTTAAAAGAATCGGGTTCAACAATGTGTGTATCATTTTTTGTTGTTTCACCATGAAAGGGTAATGGAGAAAATATCTAGAAAGAGTATAAAAGAATTTTAATTATTCAGAGAAAAAAATCAAACTAGTTTTTGAAACATTACAGATAAACAGAAACATTTGCAAATTGGGGCAAAGTTTAATTCCTTTTTCGACTTATAAGCGATTTTAGTGCGTATTAACTGGAATAGTAACAGAATAAAAAGGTTAGATGTAGGGGACATTAAGTCTAAGTTGAACTGCAATCGGACAGCATTATTCAAATGCCAATGACACTATATGTTGTTTGTTTCGAGTTAGCAGGCTTAATCAAATTTGAATGTTTATGAGCAGAGACGGGTTACATGAAATGTGCTTGTGCAGATGTTTCATTACAGAAACCGAATATCTTTTGTTGGAACCATTCTAAAAAATAGAAAATGTTTTCCTCCAAATGCTTCTCATAATAATCGTAAGAAAGGTGAATGCCTATATTTATATGAAAATAAAAAAATGTGTTCATTTTATGGTAAGAACAAATAACCAGGAGTTCTTGTTGATTCTTACACCAAGTTTACTACTACAACTTATGACAAAAAAGAAAAACCTGAAATTGTTCATTTTTGCAATGAAACGAAAAGTGGTGTGGATGTTCTTGATAAAAAAAATATGTACCTTTTCATGTAAAAGAAAATATTTAAAATTTTGGAATATCAATATCTTGTTCTTAAAAAGGAAGAATGCTTTATAAAAAGGTTTTGTGCATGCTATTAAAAATTGTGGATATGATTTTGAAGAAAGCTAAAAGATGCGAAATTTGAAAAACAGATAAGAAATCTAAATCATTGTGTTACCTTCGCTTTACAGACATGACAATTTACTCCATATCAAACTTTAACTTGCTAATGCGAAAAAATTTTCCATATCACTTTTAGTAATTCTATTATGTAAATTTATTTTAAACGTTTACTTTCATAAAAGAAAAACGAAATCGAATTTCATATTTCAAAAATAGAATTATTTAAAGTTTTTATTCGACTTTTAATGACTTTCTATATTTATGTAGTTGCACATTCATTTCACTCTCTTTTGTTAAAAAATATAAAAAAAAATTTATTTTCACTCTAAAAATATACTATCGTAGTGTTTTCAAGTTAAAGACAAAAGCTTTTATTACAGTTTTGATTTGTAAAGCATACAAAAAGCAAAAAAGGACACTCATGTATAATTAGAAGCAATTATCACATATTAGTTTAGAGTGTAATTTGCAGGTTTGAATAGAGCTTTCGAACACTTTTAGGTGCTTTGTTTTTTCATGGGTAAGCATAAAAAACAAAATCCTCTGGTGAAAGAAGAGGGAGTTGGTTGGGGAAAGCCATAAAAGTTGAGGAGGATTTAGTTTTCAAGTTTGTTTGGGCAAGATTAGATCTTACTCTCATTGATTCTACCGATAAAAGTAGAGAGAGCCTTTTTATGAAACTTTTTCTTCCTCCATTTTTTATAGAAGGAAAATTTTGCGGGGAGTTGAACTTGGATATGATAAAGGAGTTCTGAGAAGCCATGTTCAAATAATTGCTGAATATCGCCATCGACCACCTTCTACAAAGCTACAATAGAGTAGCTACGATATTGCTTGAGCATCCTGTTGCCAACATCTACTCCACGTTTATGTTTGTTATATTCAATCATTGATTCAGGTTTGCCCGCAATAGAAGTTATTTCAACTTTTTTCGGTGTTGTTACGATAAAATGTAAACAACTTTGAAGTTTCGTTTCGGAATGTATGCCGAGAAAGAAGCATCTTTCGAATAAACTACACGAGTTTCGCACTTATTTAGCTTGAGAGTTTTCAGGTACTTCGGCTGTAAAATTTTCGGGATAAATCTTTTCGTAGACATTACAGTCCCACATAGAGTGTAGTTTTTCGTAAGGGCCCATCTGGCTATTTCATAAGAAGTGAAAAACCCATCCATATAAATATCAATACCCTCTGGCAAATTTGAATCGGAAAAAATCGTTTTACTATGGAAATAGGGAAAAATAACGTCGGTCTTCTAAACTAGAAATATATATTTCATGTAAAAAGCTTTTTGAATCGTTTATTTGATAAATTTTAATACCATAATCCCTAGTTTTATCGGATCGTAAATTATGGAGTTGAAATTTCCTCTGAAACTAACCAATTGCTCATCAATAGTCACAGCAGCGTTAGGACTTTTTACCCAAATACACAGAAATATAACTTTTTTTTACAAATAAGAACTTGAAATTAAAAATAATTTAGATAAATGCTTAAAATAAAAAGATACACAGATATATGAATGAGGAGTGACAATAGAGCATTGTTATATATTTTTATGTCTCCGATTATCTTGCCAGATTAACTATCTCAAGCATATTGCGAGCACATAGCCTTACGGGAGAAAGTGGTTTGATATTCAACCAACCAAATAAATAATCAAGTTATTTTTTTTATTTTTTATAATAATTTATTTTAATTTTATGCTGAGAATAATTATTCTATGTATATTTAACTTATTCTGTGTATATTTAAATTTGTTTTGATCTGTTTGGGTGTATTTGGGTAAAAAGTCCCACCCAAACCGTGGTTCACCTTTCCTAAAAGCGTCTCTTAGAAGAGAAATGTTTTTTCTAATACATTATTTTCTTTCTTTTTATGATAAAAGCATTAGAAACCCCAATGATAAACTTGCTGCAGTGAGATTTTTCCACGATCACTTCTATAAAATTTTTGCTGAATATTAGACTCCCGATACTGCTGTGACGTGTGGGACTTTTTACCCAAATACATAAGAAAAAACATTTCTCTTCCAAGAGAAGCTTTTAGGAAAGGTGAACCACGGTTTCACTGAAAAGTGTGAAAATTTCAACTTTTTGGTCGAAACATTTATCAATGTTAAACAAGCAAGCAAAATAAGAAAGTAGGTGATTCACTTAAAATTTGTCAAAAGAATGCTTTAAATTTTTATGTTTGGGGTTTACTTTTCTAAAAAAAACAGGTGTAAAAACACCCATATACCTACAACACTTCACATACACACATACATGAAAAATCAGGGGAAAAGTGAGCATACATTAACCCATGGGCCTCGCTGATATCTTAAAAGTAGGGGGGCATTCTTGAAAACAAAATTTTTTTAAACTTACAAAATTAGATTTAGGAAAAATTAAACGACACATTCGTAATAACTAATACTTTTTTTTATGTTTTTAAATATAAATATTTAAAAAAATATAGTTTTTCCATATCTAGATCAATCAAAAATATTTATTTTGAAAAAATTTCCCAAAGAAATATCACTAAACTCAACGAACAACTTGGCAATTTCTTCACAAATAATCTTTTCCAACAAATTTTTGTGAACATGGCAAACTAACAGGTGATTCAATCTCTCCTGGAACATTGTTGCTCTAAGCCACGTTTTGATCCTTCTGAGTGCACTCAGCGATCTTTCTGTTTGGCAAGAACTGTAAGGAAATATTAAGAGAAGTTTAATTAATTTTTCAACATTAGGAAAAATTCGCCTTACTTCAGGTTGCATTTCACGAAAAATTGTGCGATGATCTTCCAGAGAAATTCCAGTGGTTTTTTATAAAAAATTTAACTCTTCTTTTATTGAAGAAATACTGTGAAATCCAAAATATTTGCTCAGACTATCATCATAATTTTCTTTATTGAGTAGAAGATTGCTGAGTTTTTCATAAAGAAAAATATCTTCCGAAGAAAAGGAACTTTTCAAGTTGTTTAGAGCAGTTTCAATGACCTCTAAATGTTGGGCTTTATAATATTCATAAATTTCACTACTTTCATTTCTGAGTTTAGTAGTATTTCATTTTCTGTAACCATGTTTGGAAAACCTTTTTCTAAGAAATATTTAAAATTCCAGAGCTTTCCTATTAAAGAATCATCCTTTTCGGCTTTTTTATCAGATGATATAACAGATTTAATATTTGTTAACATATCCTCCTTCACATTTATTTTCCTCATGAAATCATTCATGATGCTCTTTGTTTTAAAAATATGCCCATCTTCATCATATAAAACTTTGTTTCACACTAAAGGAAAAAATGATCAAATTCAATTCACATTATGAAATTATGTTGAGTGTCTAAATCTTTACACATTGCCATTTGTGAATGATGACTGTAATATTAGCTTATTGCTAAGATATTTTATTAATAAAGGAATTATTTCTAGATACTCCTTTGAAAATATATATTTATATACAGTTTTGAAGCATAGCACTTATGAATAAACATGGCAACTTTTTAGAAAATGTTTAGAAGTTTTTATAATAAATTGGCAATGCTGGTTTCATTTCTGGACTCAGTTTTTGCATTTACAGTTTGAAAATATATGAAAGTGGCAAAAAATTACTGTTTACACCCGAATGTAATCTCAAAAAAATTTTTATTTTAAATAATATGTTTTTATATTAAATTATTTCATTCCCGGACTATGTTCTCAATTTAGCCACAGGTAAACAGTTATCCCAGTTCAAATCTAGAATGATTAAAATGCATGTAAAAAATAATGTAAAACAATTTTTTTAGGATATTTTATTAATAATTTTTTAACACAAATGTTAATAAAAAAAATTTTAATTGTAAAAAATAATAATTTTCTGTAAAAATGAGAATAACATTTTATTTGTACAAAAAAAATAATTTATATTTTTTTGTTTCGTTTGTAAATTTCGTCCTCCCTTCTCTGGTCATGCTCTCCTTTCTAAGTAAAAAAAATGTAAAACAGAAAATGATTAATTGTTTTCCACCTTAAAATATGTTACTTCTACAATCTTTAATAAAATAGCCGTATTTAGGGCAATTATAGAAAAATCTTTTCTATTTCAATTCAATTCATTATTAATTAAACATGATGTATATCATAGAAAATGAATATATCATGTTAGTGTATGGACACTGTGAGAAAAAAAATAAATGATATCATGCAGAAACACAATACTCAAAGCAAAAAGAGGAGAAGAGTTGAAAATGTATTGCTGTAATCATACGATGAGATGGGCAAACAAGGATTTTTTAAAATGTGAAAGGGAGGATATGGAACTTTTTTCTTACTTTAGAAAAGGAGTGATAGTAGATAGGGTAGGTAGGAAGAAATATCTAAACACTATCAAACTTCTCCATATGCTTGCGAAATGCTTGAAAAGGTATAAAGTTGAAGTTCAAAAGAAGTGTATTGATTTAGCTTGTGAATTGATTAGGAATGAGGGACTTTAGAGAAATTACTTATAGTTGTTGAAGGAGTTTGAAGTGTAGAAAGATGGATTTTTAAGGTGGTAGTTGAAGGATAATTGATTGAGCAAAGATCGTCGGTGGGTGTTAAAGAATATAGGTCTTAAATAAAAGAAAATAGTGTAATTATTTTTGTAGATTATTTTTTATTGTGAGTTTATGTGGTATAAGAAGTCTCAGGGTTCGGAGATTGCAAGTTTGACTCTATGAAGATAATGAGAGAGTATAGGGCATTGAGGAGGTTCGGATATGAAAGTATTTCGTAGAAATTAGATGGTGGGCGATTGAGAGTTTTAACGGATGGTGAAAGAAATGAAGTTCTTGTGTGGTTGTAGTGGCAGCAGGAAAGTAGAAGTGATGAGGTGTTTCTTATTGATTGCAGATATTCAAACACAATTCCATAGTTGCCATTCATTCCCTCTCACTATCCACGCCACAAGGTGGGTGCCCTCCTTGATAATAAAAATTGATATATTTTTTTCTACTCTGCCTTAATTTTAAAATGGTGGATGTTGCTTTATGTTCTAACAAAGTAAAATATTCTAAAAAATTTCTTCTTAAGCACAAGTACTCCTACAAACACTTCTCCTATAAAAAAATATCAAACTACCTGAAAAAACATTTTTATTCTATATACGCCTACACTTTTCCTAAAGTAAGATGCTACCAGGAAACTCCCTCCTAAAGTATAAATTTTTAGTAACTGTGTTTAAAGACCTCCACATAAACCCTAGCAAAACACTATCAAAAAACAAATTTAACAACATCCCACCAACCAGAACAAAAAATCTCACACTCAAAAAAAGCTACACCTCATTTGCTTCTATCACATTCAACAAACTTCCTAAGTCGATAAGAATGATTTCTTCACTCACTTCCTTCAAAGAAACTCTATATTCTCACTTAGTCAACCAATTAAAAGAAGATAAATAACGCCTTGTTTTTTTCCCTTCCTTATATCCTGTTCATAACCTTCTTAGAATATTATGCTAAGTTAGTACCAACTATTTTATTTACAGTGTCACTACACTAAGCTTGATGTAATTACTTGTAATACCATCATCTATTAACAATAAATAAATTGAATTGAAGCTTGGTGATTTTTTGATGCGGTAGAGTTAGGAGTTGCAGGGGCAGTGTCGGGATAGCCATCTGATTAGCGGTCGTGGTGGGAAGAATTTCATTTTTGACCAAATGTCAAAAATTTGGTTTGGATTGTTTATATGTTGGAAGAAAATGGAGGGTGAGGATTGGATGAGTTCTTGTCTAAGGTATTGAGTGTTAGATCTAAGTAGAGGGGTATAGGTTTTTAGGGGAAAAGAGGTA
This sequence comes from Nectonema munidae, assembly GCA_030549495.1. Taxonomy (NCBI): domain Eukaryota; kingdom Metazoa; phylum Nematomorpha; class Nectonematoida; family Nectonematidae; genus Nectonema; species Nectonema munidae. The sequence continues at coordinate 949,682 of JAUIRK010000908.1, forward strand.
ACCGGGATGTAAGGTGTATTTGGGGATACTTTTTTATCTAGCTTATCTACATAAGTGTTTTCTAGAATGTTTGAGTGAGCTGGGCACAAGTAGAGGTGTATTTCAAAGTAATTTGATAAGTAACTGAGTTTAGAAACAAGGGTGTATGTTAAGAATGGGATGTTGTGTTTGAGGCTTAGGTCTTTGATCATGTTTTGTGAGTCTGTAAAGTCTAAAGGAAAACTTATTTTGGCTTATGTAATCGCAAGCATGTAGAAGGGAATAGCATTCACCGCTATATATTGGAAGAGAGGGATCAATGGCAGACGTTTTTGAGTAAACAGGGAATGGAGAAGAGCCTTTGAAGAATGCAAAAGCATAGGAAGATTTCGTTGTGGTTTTTGAGCTATCCAGGAATATTTTTAATGAAATTGAGCTAAAGTTGGAGCGGGTCGTAATTAGAAGTTTAGCGATGGATTTGATGAAGCAGTTGTGAAGAGAGAAAGGATTAAAATTAGAAATTAAGGTAGTGGATTGATTTTGGGTTGGATGAGAATGTTGTTGGGAGAAGACGAAAATTGTTGGAGTAAATTTAAGAGGGAGTAATTTGAGTGTTATGGAAATAGAAGGACTTAAGATAAGAATTTGGTTCGATGCGTGTCATGATATATTTTTTGGCAACAGTTTGTTTGAGATGAAGGGTTAGAGGAAGGCAGTTCGTGAAGAATTTTAAGACAGGTTTTGTAGGCCCTTGTCATTGTGATAAAGGCAAAGACGGTGGATTTTATTTAGATAAGTGAGTAATGAGGGGTAAATGATAGGCCCCATGAAAGAATGCCATACTCAAGCGTAGGTAGGATGATTGATTTGTATATAAAAGATGAGTGTTTAATACTTAGACCCGATTTATAAGATATAATTTTACTAAGAGAGAAAAGAGTTGAAGATAGTTTGTGGTATAAGTTTTTGAAGTGGGATGACCATAAGAGGTTTGATTGAAAGGTTAGCCCTAAATATTTCATGGAGGAAGATGGTTGGATAAGGATATCTCTGGATGTTAATAGTAGGAGGTGAGGGGAATGTGTAAAGTGTATAAGAGTTGATTTTGTTGCGTTAAATTTTATTTTTAATGAATTGGCTGCAAAAGTTAGCGTGTTAAAGAGAGTGTTGATGTTCATTATGTTTTCTTTTTGAGAATTTGAGGTAAATATGAAGGTTAGATCATCTGAATAGCATTGAAAAAAGGCTGAATTGTTAGCTAATATATCTAATATGGGGTTTATAAGTATAATCCAGAAGATATCGGAGAGGCACCCAGCTTGTGGCGTGGATAGTGAGAGGCAATGAATGGCAACTATGGAATTGTGTTTGAATATAAGGCACCGATTTGAAAGCTAATTTTGAATGAATTTTGAGATAATTGTGGTATTTTTGTCGGATCATGTTGAAAATGATAGCAGGATGCCATTCTGAATTGAAGAGGTTGTTGATGTCTAGAAAGAGGGCGGATGATGTTAATTTGGAAAATAGTTTTGTTTCGAGGTAGGACTATATAGAGCGGATTCTCGACATTTAGGTGAGAGGTATGCAAATTAGAAGGGACTAATTTTGTTATATGTGGTGATATGAAAGAGAAACCTTTTGCGTAGAATTTTTTCTAAGATTTTTCCTAAAGTAGGAAGGATGGTGATTGGTGGCCAGGTGGTTATGAGGCCTAAGTCTTTGTTGGGTTTAGGAAGTAAAATAAGCTTACCATTTTTTCCAGATAAATGGGAAAAAGGAGAATTTAAGTAACTGTTGTATAATTCTAAGAGATATTGTGAATATAAAAGGAAGGATTTTATGATATGTTTTGTGGTTATAAGATCAAGGCTTGCAGATGTTTTAGAATAGGGGTCGGCAACCTACGGCACGCGGCAATTTTCAGTGGCACGCAAAAATTCTAAGGTTTACAATTAAAATTTTTCATTTACACATAAAGTAGATTTTTAAACAGTTTTTATAATAGATCTTAAAGGCAATCAAATGTTCTTTTTAACTATGTGCAAACATTTTTATTTACTATTGTGCCGATATTCATTATTAGACCTTTAATGCTGTTTATGCCGAGGTGGAGAATGAGGTTGAGCTCTCATTTTCTATAAAATACCTCTAATGGCACATGCGTCTCCTATAGCCTATGAACAGCAAGTCTTCAGATCTGCCTTCACGTGGCGGGGTTGTTTAAAACTAAACGATCTAAGGCGAAAGCGAGTAACAGGCGCTTAAACCTGTAGCTCCGGGTAGAATCAACTCGTTAGCCTTGGTTGGCTGTGGTTCTAGGAGAAAATAACTCTGATTTTAAATTTCCACTGCCTTGTGGTTAAGTACTTGGTTGTACAAAGGCTATTGGTTTCCAGTCCTAAATGAAAAACTGGTTTGGCGCCAGGAAGGGCATCCGGTCTGTAAAACCCCTTTGCTTCTATTTACATTATGCAGCTACAAAAATACTATAATTGTCAAAAGTGTTCCCAATTGTATACTCTCCGGCATTTTGGGGCTAACAAAACTACGGAGAAAGATGTTAATTCAACGACGCTTTCTACAAAACAAACTCAATATTCTAACTTTTCTAAGAAACCCAAGGATTCGAAATTGTTTACGAGAGGAAAACCGATGCGTTGTCTTAGATTTGCGAGCTTAAATGTTGGTTCTATGGTTGGAAAAAGCTATGAAGTGGCAAACATGCTATCAAATAGAAAGGTTGCAATAGCGGGTGTTCAAGAAGTTAGATATAAGAACGAGGGGACAAAACTTATTAATTCCGATACTGTATGTTACAAGTTATACTGGTGTGGAAATAGAGATGGTACTGGTGGAGTTGGTATTATGGTTAAAGAAGAGTTTTTTGGCAAAGTTGTGAGTGTTAAACGAGTAAATAACAGAATAATATTAATTGAGTTGATAATTGAAGGCGAAGTCATCACCGTTGTTTCAGTGTATGCTCCACAGGTTGGTCTAAGTGCAGAAGAAAAAGATACGTTTTATGAAGCCCTTTCTGAGGAGATTAAGAAAATTAATGAAAGATGCATTATCTTGGGTGATTTTAACGGACACGTTGGTCGAGCAAGTGACGGTTTTGATGGAGCTCATGGGGGTTATAATTACGGCAAAAGAAACGATGAAGGAATGAAACTCCTAGAGTTTGCTGACTCTTTTGATTTTAGAATAGGTAATACATGGTTCAAAAAAGATGATGAAAAGCTTATAACTTATGAATCTGGGAACAATAGAACAGTTACTGATTACATTTTGTATAATAAACATAAAAAAGTGAAAAATGTCAAAATCATACCAGGAGAAGAAGTGCTAACACAGCATAAACTTCTTACCATGGACATGTTTTTCAAAACATGCAAATCCAAAGAGAAAACAATAAAAAAACAAAGGTAAAGACTTGGAATCTTAAATTTCAATCAGTGAAAGATAAACTGAAAACTGAGATAGCTTGTAAAATTGATAAAGAGAAAAAATGGGATGAAATAATGAAGGATTTATCAAAAGTGGCAAAGAATGTTTGTGGCGTTTCAAAATCAGTAAGTAGAAAAAGCAGCTGGTGGTGGAACCTTGACACAGTTAAACTTGCAATCAAAACAAAGAAAGAAAAGTATAAGATATGGAGAAAAGACAGGGGTGAAGAGTCCAGAAAAGAATATGTACATTCTAAGAAAAACGCTAAAAGAGTAATAGCCAATGCGATGAATGATGAAGTTGAAAACGAAATAGTACAGATTGAAAATCTGAAGGAAGAAGTGAAGATGAGGAATATATTCCGAATGCCAAAAACTGAATCTAGAAAGAAACAGGATATAATTGGTAGTGCATGCATAAGAGATAATGAAGGTACATTACATTCAACAACGGTCGCCAAACTCAAAGTATGGAAGGACTATTTTTCAAATCTGTTGAACCGAAAAAACACAATTGAAAGTAATTTAGTTATGAAGTTAAATGAAGGTCCTGCGAACATAATATCGAGAAAAGAAGTCTAAGACGCCATCATGTCAATGAAAAGTGGGAAAAGCAATGGACATAGTGATGTTTCAATTGAAGTTTTAAAGTTAAGTGGACTGGAAGATAAACTTGCAGACATAGGGAACCGAATGATGTACGGAGAAAACATGCCCGAAGGTTGGCGAAAGAGTGTTTTAGTGCCACTTTATAAAGGTAAAGGTGATGTAAAAGATTGCTCAAACTATAGAAGTATAAAACTGCTTGAACACGCAATGAAAATTTTAGAGAGAGTTTTTAAAAAAAGAATTCGTCGACGTGTTATAATAGATGAAATGCAGATGGGTTTTATGCCAAACAAGAGCACAATAGACGCCGTATTTATTGTTCGACAATTAATAGAGAAACATATGAAAGTTGGAAAAGATCTTTTCCTCTCATTTATCGATCTCGAAAAAGCTTTTGACTGCGTCCAAAGAGATGTCATTTTCTGGGCTCTTAGACAAAAGGGCGTTTTGGAGTATGAAGTGAGAGCTGTTATTGAAATGTATAACTATGCCAAAACTGCTGTTAGAGTAGATGGAAAAATATCAGAATAGTTTTCAACAGGGGTCGGCGTTCATCAAGGCTCGGTGTTGAGCCCCTTATTGTTTGTTATTGTAATGGATGCGATTTCTGATACGATTATTAAAAATCACAGAGAATTTTTATACGCTGATGATCTGGTTTTAGCTGCAAATACCTTGAATGATTTGAGTGACAAGTACGTGGCATGGAAAAAAGTTCTAGAAGACAAAGGCTTGAAGATCAACGTAAGCAAAACCAAAGTTATGATTTTTAAGACGAAAAATATGTGGAGAAATGCCATCAGCAACGTTGATCCTTGCTCTTGTTGTGGGAAAAGAGTTGTTCGTAATGCAATACAATGCTTCAAATGTGAGAAGTGGGTGCATAAGAGATGCACTACAATCAAGTGCTCTTTGCAAAACGTGAAAAGTTTTGTCGGTCGAAGATGTCAATTAGAAGCAGATAAACTTGAAAAAATGGAAAAGAATGTGAAGTTAGGCACGGATGAGGTGGATGTTGTGCAGAGTTTCTGTTATTTGGGAGACATGCTTGATGATTCTGGAGATTCTTCCAAATCTGTGACAGCCAGGATTCGATGTGGGTGGACGAAGTTCAAGGAAATTTCGGGTCTTCTTTGTGGAAAAATCCTCTCGTTGAAGCTGAAAACCAGACTCTATCAGGTATATGTAAGAAGTGCGATGTGCTATGGAAGCGAATGCTGGATTCTTAAAAAAACCGATACAAAAAGAATGATGAGTACTGAGATGAAAATGATACGGATGATGAATGGAAAAACTCTAAAAGACAGGCTTACCAATGGTTACCTAAGGCGAAAGATGGGAATGATTTGCATAGAAGAGTACATGGAAGAAAACAGACTGAGATGGTTCGGGCATTTGGAAAGAATGGACGATGTCAGATTGACTAAAAGTATCAAAAATGAAGTGGTTGAAGGAAAGGCGAAGAGGGGACGCCCCAAGAAGACTTGGATGAAAGCAGTAGTAGAAAACATGGCCAAAAGAAAAGTAAAAGCGGAAGATGCTCAATGTAGAAAAACATGGAAAAGAAGCTGCAAACAAATGGCCAACACTGGTTAGCTGGGAAAACGGCATTGCCCAGAAGGGCGAATGGATGATGATGATGATGATTGTGCCGATATTGAAGAGTTGGCTAAAGTTATCAAAGAGTCAAGCACTAATTACTTATATAATTTTTTTATTGCTAATTATAATTTTACTTATCATTGTATATTTATGTAAATGTGTATATAAAATTAAATAAATTATAAAAGAATTATATTAATTTTGGTTTGGATAAATATACATATGATGTTGGCACTCGAGATGATTTGAGAAGTGTTAAGTTGACACGCCGTTAGCATATCGTTGCCGACCCCTGGTTTAAGATTTAAGCTATTTATAGCTGAGGCTAATTTCGCTAGATTTACTGGAGGAAAAGTTTGGGATAACTTTAGGTATGAGAAGAAGGAGACATGTTCGCCTATAGAGTGGCTTACTATGTTATCGGATGTATAAGAATACTGAGGGAAAAACGTTGAAAGAAATGATGGGTTGATTAATGGATCGTTGGAAATTATGGGCGGTAGAAGTGGATTGAGTTGAGAAGCTTTGCGATTTTTGCGGAATGAATTAATCATCTTCCATTGATTTTTAAGAGAGGAGGAGCAGAATTTTTTCCAAGATTCTTTTTTTGCAGAATTTATTTCTCCTATATATCTATTTTTTATATTAAAGTAGTGTTCGATGTTGTTAGGGCTATGGTTTTTACGAAGTGTTTTAAGAGATTGTTTTAGGGATTTTTTAAGCGAGGTTAGAAAGGGGTTCCAGAAGTATGTGTGTTTTCTGCGTAAATGATAGGGTAAAAATGTTTTAAAAAATATTTATTAAATTTTAAAGTAAACATTTCTGCTTTCTTTCTTCATTTTTTAAATATTAAAAGTAAAAAATTAACAAACCATAAACAGTTTTTTTAATTAGAAAACTTACTTATTTTAAACTTCTATACCATTTTCTAAAAATTCATGCAAACGTCAATCTAAATTTTATATTATACCAAAAAAAGTAATAAAAATTATTGGATATTTATTATTTTATATTTAATCTGTCGACAAAATGTCCACGATTTTTAATTTATACTATGTCGAATAAGCTTCTATTATCTGATATAATTGCTCCCTTGGAAGTAGATATAACCTTTTAAATAAATATTAGTTTGTTTTTTAATTTAAATTCAAAAAACTTAAATATTAAATAAATATATTTTAAAAAAAAACAAAATATAATAAGACGTTCTAATTATAAAAAAGAACAAATTTTCATAATCTTAATTTATATTTTTTTTCAATTGTGTTAATTGTTATCTGATTGTAGGTGAAAATTTTTGAAAAAAAATTAATCTCACATTTTGTGTTCTTTTCAATAAATAATATTTAGTTGTAAAACAAGTAATTTTATAAAAAATTTTATAATTGATAAAAGTAACAGGAAAATGAATAAATTAGAGGTGTATCGGAGGTGATATTTTTTGTATCTCATAATTATTATTCTAAGCAAATGCAAGTTATACATTGCTTAAGCATAATATTATCCTAAAGACATTTATTATAAAAATTTTGTATTAAGCTAAAATTGAAAAAGACTTTGCAGTATATAGAAAAAAAAATGTTTGAAAATTGTCGATGTTGAAACAAATGATCCGCGGAGGAAGATGTTAAGAAGATATAAACATTTTTGCTGATAATCACATCTACGGATGAGGATATCTGATACATCTTTAGTAAAAATATTAAAAAAAATAGATCTAGCAAGGTTTTCTTTTCAATTATTTTTCAAATAGCTAAATTTAGAAAATCAAGGTTGAAATAGTAATGGTAGACAGTTGAACCTTGCTTGTGTTAGTGATTTTCTCACCATTAATCTCAAAAAATTGGATTGTTACTTTAAAATTTTTATGACTACATATGAAATTTAGCTGTATTAGTAAAATCCTATACTAGCTTCGTGGGAGTGAACCTAAAATTTTAACGAGAGATGTGGCGAAAATAGCTATACTATCAAAACGAGCACATTTTTTACTCAAAAGTACCACGGGCGTTGAACGAAAATGTTCCAATGCACAGGTATTTTTGTTAGATTAGAAATTAACAAATGACAGGCAAAAATTTATAAATAAAATTTAAGAACTTTAAATATTCAAAATTAATTTACCAGGTTACGATCTTTTCTTATCAATATTTTTAAATGTCAACTTTTTTTGTTTGTTGACCTTAATTAATTTTATTTTAACTGTGTTCCCACTAAAACCTAGCTTGTAGTCGTGATTTAAGTTTCATTCAGCCGTCAACCGTTTTAGTTCTTAATGACACATGTTTTGGTTGAGAATATGGGCATTTTGACTAGGAACTTTTAATCACCCCAAAAAAAAATAAATTTTACTTCATTGTTAAAAAACAATTTCACTGCCCCTGAGTCCATACTTTAATTAATTTTTATTTGAAGTCTTCTCTTTAAAAATACTAATGTATTGTAGTTTTATTTATAACTACCAATTTGAAAAAAGAACACCAAACTTTGTTATATGTCTCAACAATTCTATGATTTTGGCCGAATGTCTGTGATCATTAAAAGTGCTGCTCCGATTCATATATGTATTAGATCTATATAATCAATTATAATTGCATCTTATACTTCTGCTTAGCTTTTAAATCATCAACAACAAAATAATGATCAAGTGTCATGATTTGAGAAACTTCTATATATATAACCCAATAAATATATATCTACCTATGCAGTTGATGAATTGGATTTTAATTGAACGAATTAAAAACCAAAAAAATCAATTTAATGGGTACAAAAAATTTATTAGTAAATATTCTTTTAGACAAAAAAAGTAAAAACTAATTATAAACCGGATAGCATTGTTACTTGTCGTGTTTTCCCCCTGTATTACGTAACTAAATAGCAATAACGGAATAATTGCACTAATAAAATATTTTTGTAAAACTTAAAACAAATACAGTGAAAGCGCGTTATAAAGAACTCGTTTATTATGAACACTTCAATAATATGCACCAAATTGTCAAATCCCTGTTCATGGTATAATTTCACTAGGTAAAATACACCTTTTATAAAAAAACTCGCCTTAGAAGAAACCTCGTTTATAATTTTTGATTAATTGCCGATAAATCCCTCCTAGCTCATAAAATTTCTTTGTAATTTTTGACTCCTGTAATTGTATAATAATTGGTTCTAGGAGAAGGATGAGATGTCGAGAAGAATGATATTTTTTACTCTTTTGATCCTACCGCTTTTCTAAACACATGTATGCGAGTCTCAAGTCGGTGTAATTTTCCTCACTTCTAGTCAGCAATGGCTTGTGCATCACAAAGTTAATTGCAAACACCTGTGCGTTGAATATTTCACTAATACTTCTTTCATCTTTCTAATCTTACTTTCATTATTTCTAATATTATTGTTTTTATCTTTGAAAGCTGTTTAATTTTGTTCTTATTAACTGTTATTATGGATGCACCTACATCTTCTAAACTCAAAAGTTTTGATATAAGAACAAAATATCGTGCTGAATCTAACTTGAGATCAAAATCAACGATAGCTAAAGAGTTCAATGTACCGCTTAATATGTTAATATCTTCTTTGAAATGATCGTATGAAAAAAGTGAAATAAAGCGAAAAAGAAAAGTTTTTACCGATATTGAAGAGGCTGTTTTTCTCTGGTTCAAAAATGCCAAAGCTTAAAATATTCCCGTTTCAGGAGCTACACTCTCACCTAAAGCTAAAAATTTTCTTCAGATTTAAACCATCATGAGATTAAATGTAGTGAAGGTTGGCTTCACAGATTCAAAAAACGCCATAATATCATTTTTCGGAAAATTTGCGGTGAAGCAAAAGATGTTCTAGTAGAGTCTTTAAACGAATGGTTTGATAAAATTTTACCACAAATTTTAAACACATACGAACCCGAAGATATTTATAATGTTTACGAGACGGGTTTATTTTTTTAATTGTTACCTTCTTCATCATTTGTGCTAAAAGGAGAAGAATGCAATGGGGTAAAGCTGTCCAAAGAAAGGTTGACGATATTAGTAGGAGCTAACATGACAGGTAAAGATAAACTTCCTTTACTGGTGATTGGTAAATCCTTAAAACCCTGTTGTTTTAGAAATGTTAAATCTTTGCCAACAGAATATAAAGCTAACAAAAAAGCTTGGATGGATACTTCAATATTTCTTTCATTGCTCGAAAAACTTGACACTCGTTTTCGATCTGAAAAGCGACACGTTGTTCTTATATTAGACAATGTAGCATCACATTCAAAAATAACGTTAACAAATATAACTCTACAATTTTTGCCAGCAAGTACAACGTCCCGTGCACAACCGTTGGACCAGCGAGTTATAAAAACTTAAAATTTCATTATAGAGTGACTTTAGTTGAAAAACTGATTACAGCTGTTGACAAGCGCTCACCTATTATATCAACGTTCTCAATGCTCTTCATATGATCCGGCAAGCATGGTCTTCAGTCACTAATGAAACTATTCAAAACTGTTTTAAACACGCCGGCTTTGTGCAGTCTATGGAAGAATACACAAGTGTTTCAGAAAACTCAAAAGAGCCTCTTAAGTGGGACTCCAAACATCTTTTCACTTAGAAAACTACATTGCAGTTGACGATAAATTGTTCACTTCAGCTCCTCTCACAGATGATTTTATTATAATGGATGTATCCAGTAGGCTTTCTAATCCACAAGAGAAGAGTGACGAAGAAAATAATTTGTCAAAACCTGTGCCAACTGCCACTAATGCTCTAGAACATTGTAGTAAAGTTATGAGATTCCTGCAAACTCAAAACGCAGCCCAAGAAATGCTTGATTACTTATGAAAACTTTATTAAAAAGTGCAAAAACTCTTCTTAAATACAGACACGGATTTAAAAAAATAAAAATCAAATTTTCTATTAAAAGTTTTTTTTATTTTATTTTCTTGGGCAGTCATCCTTGATATAGCCTCAATTTTATGAGGTATATGTTTCAGATAAATTTATTTAAGGAAATAAAGGTTCAGTAAAAACATAGTTGACATTGTAATTGAACCCTTGGTTAAAACATAACTCGCTTTGTATGAACTAGAACTTGATTTCCCTCCAACTTCTTTATATCGAGGTTTTACTGTACTGCGTAATTTTAATAATGTATAAATATAATTTCTTCGAAAAACTTGCGTTATAAAGTAGAGAGCCTAAAAGTTACCTACGATGACATGGCTTTAAATTTATTTTGTAGGTAGAGATTGAAGAAATTATCATAAAAGTAAAGTAGAAGTAGAGCGGGATATGCACAAAAGTAGGAAAAGTGATGCCGATGAAAAATGATTACAGAATTATAAACGGTGATTAAGCACACAGGGGCATTCATAGTTTGTGGAGAATTTCTCTGTGTCCATTTTTCTTAAATGCGCTCAACACATCGTGAATGCGAGTCTATTATTCTCGAACTAACGATGAATTAGGCTACAGATGCAAATGTGTTTATTGGAGTTGAGCAATCTTTTCACATAACTTTCGATTGATGCTTTAGGTTTTGTAATCGTGAGGATGGGTAGTAGCGTTAGCCAGAAGTGAGAATTGCTGTCCATTGTATTTTCCTACATGCTTACAGTCAAATGTGCTCACCCTGTATTCTAGAATATATTGAAATAGAGGGGTAACATAATTGCAAAGCCTGTTTAAACATTCATAACTAACTTGGTGATCGCTCGTGAATTTTTCTAAAATGAACTTTTCCTGAGTAATCTATACACGAAAGCTGTCTAAATGAATGCTTATCTAGCTTGAGTATTACTCGTATTTCACTGCGATAATCGGAAACTGGTGGGAAGAGGGAAAGAAAGGAAGTTGGCTCCTTATGGCACAAAAAAGTTTCAGAACAAATTTTCATAATCTTAATTTAGATTTTTTTTCCAATTGTGTTAATTGTTATCTGATTGTAGAATTAGCTAAAAAATTTTGAAAAAAAATTAATCTCATTTTGTGTTCTTTTCAATAAATAATATCTAGTTGTAAAACAAGTAATTTCATAAAAATTTTTATAATTGATAAAAGTGACAGCAAAATGAATAAATTAGAGGTGTATCGGAGGTGATATTTTTGTATCTCATAATTACTATTCTAAGCATAAGGAAAAATTTGGCCTTGGCTCATTTATGATCTTTATGCCTTTAATTTAAAATACAGACATGAAAAATTCAGTATTGGCAAGCTTATTTCGTATATATAAATACAGTTGACGCTCTCTAATCTAAACCTTCCATAATTCGGATATATTATATTTCTTCCTAACATCATTAATCACGAAGGAATATGAAAATATTTAAACAAATGTATCAGATTACGCTCTGATAAAATGAAATTAACTTCGTAAACGTGTGTGAAAAAATAATAATCAGGAGACAGGCTTTGACTTATAAATTAAAATGTCAACATAAGTAGGGTTATACTGATTGTTGATTACTTTTTATTTTAAGTTAAGGCTTTCATACTATTAGTCCTAACTTTGAGAAAAGAAATTTTGAATATTCATCACTTTAACTTCTAATTAACGCGTATTTTGAATTATTTTATCATTTTTCATCTCATTTAAAAATTGTAATTCTTTCAATAAAATTAAATTTGTAGATCAAAACTAGACAAGTAAAATTATGAGTCAAATAAAGTTATTTTTGCCTGAAAAAAAACATTAAACCGGAAACAGAACAGTTCTGAAATAGTGATAGTCAGGTGTATTATTTGTTGCCAAGAGTAATGAAGTATTTATCCTTTGACAAAAAATTTCTCACTGGCTAGCTGATACTTAATTAATGAAGTATAGCATTATGTATGAGGACAGTGGTGGGATTGTAAAACGTAATCTAGGAATATAGGTCGTATGCTGTAAATTAATTGGTTACAATTGCTTAAAATTTATCGTAGAATAATATTTTACATGATTTTATCTTTCAAGCAAAAATATCTAGGTATAGCGTAGTAATATTTACTTGGATATGATGACTAAAATCATTTGGAGATATCTTGTGAACATAATGTTCACTTTTAAGGGACCTAATCTTTGAGAGTGGTGTTGTCTTTTTTAAAACGAATATTCAAATATTTTTCATCCTCAAAACGATGCAAATATCATTTTTAGAGGCTTGAGATAAGCGAATACAACAAGCATTGTAAACAAGGAAATAATGCGAAGAATGAAAGAAACTTTTCCACGCCAAAAGTATCATTTTTATCTTTTTTTAAATCTTTATTATTCTATAAAATCCTATTAGTGTAAAATCAACAGTAGCTGTTGAAAGTCTATTTTAAAATTTTGCAAAATGTCAACTCTTTCAAGGACATTTTGTTCATTTGAACTGTTATGCTAAAATGATCTACCTTTTTACAAGAATTCGTGAGATCTTTAATGCTAATGTCAGTTCGTGATTTATGCTTAGAAAGCGTGACTTCTCAGCATGATATTTGGCATGTACGAGATTGTATTAAAAGCACAAATAAACGCCGTTTAATTTTGTAAAGTCAACATTTATCTGCTCCAGTCTTTATCATTTTAATAACCTTATTAGAAAATTTGGGCCAGAGAGTCAGACACACACTATCGAGAAAGAGAGACAGGATCTTGAGTTATCATAACCATTCTTTCGTCCTCTATCTGATCCGATAGCAAAACTACTGCCCTGGCTTCCTTAGTTTTATTAACAGTTTTCATATTTTTCTAAGCGGGCTGAGTTATTAATATCAAGAAAAGGAAGGACTTTTACTTTGATTCCAAACGTTGCACTTAAAGTAAACTTTTGACTTTATTTTAACCCATTTGATTCCATCATCACCTTTAAATGACCCAGACGATTTCTTAAATCACATTGCTAAATGTCGTCCGCTTTTTCTGGAATGAGATTACTTATCGAAAATGGATCGATATGTTTAAGTAAGCATACATGTGAAAAATTTTGCCTAAATTCTAAAATATGAGATTAAATACAGCGTTGAGGCGAAAATAGAGCTTAAGAATTCGATAACTCAAAAATGATTTTATGCACTACAACATTCTTATATATTTTACAATAATTCCTTATTCTTCTTCTTTTGTAAATGCTAATTATTGGGTACATGAGATTTCGTATTATTGTCGACGAAATCTCGTTTTGTAAAAACTTGGACAAAAAATAAATTGTAAATTTGTAAAACTAAAATTTTAATTTCTATATTTAGGTTTCAAAAGAGAATTTTAACTTTTTGGATTCCTCTCTTTCAGAGTCTTCATTTGGAAAACAAAGACGATCTAAAAAGCGCTCAAATTTGAAAAGAGTATTTTTTTTATAAAAATTTTCATTTTTGAATTATAATTTTATTCTCTAATCAGCAAGGGCATTCATTTTTAAATTGTATACTAATTTTTCAATATTAAATGGATGCAATTTCATGGCATTAGTAAATCAGAGCGACTTTTTGTGGCCGGAGGCCCTTCCTGAGTCCAACGATTTCAGCGTTAGAAACATTTAGCCTTTGTTCCCCAAGAACTTTACGCACAAGGCAGTGGTAATTTGCATTCAGAGTTATTTTCTCCTAGAACAAGTGTTTATCAGAACTAAAGAGCTTGTTACACTAAAGCTATATGTTAAAGTGCCTATTTTCGCTTTTCTTCTCTAAATAATTTGGTTTAAACAACTCCACCACTCGAAGACAGATATCGAAATTCGCTATCAGAAGCTATTCGAGACGTTTGCCTTTTAAAACACTTGTAGAAGAACGAGAGCTTACCCTCATTTTCTGCTTCGGCATTAATAGCAAGGAATTTCGAGTTTTCAAGAATTGGATCTTAGAGAAGTTGATGCTCAATGAGTTGATTCTTGATTCAAATGGAGATAACGAATCATGGCTTTCGACACTCATCTTGGGGAGAATGTGTAGGCCCAGAAAGAAAGAAAATGGATGCAATTTTATTTTTTGGAGATTATAAAGGAATAAAGGTGCCTTGGAGTGTTAAACCGACACGATCGAGAATCAAAACCAGATTCTTGACAACCCTTCTGACACTCAACCTTATTTGCGTATTCAGGGGGTGGGGGGGGGGTGCATTGGGCCATAGCCCCATTCTTAAAAGAAAGAATTGATCCTTAATATTTTCTTAATACACCACTGTTCCACCCCAAATTTGAACCGTTTAAGTCATCAATAAACACTAATTCGAATAATTTCTGACTTTTGGATTCTTTATAAGCGTGATTAAAAAACACATTATTTGTTGCATTCGACTTTTTTTCATTTTTATTGATTGCTCATGTCAAATTTTTATTTTTTTTAGATGAAAAGCTAAAATAATTAGAGAATTTAGGATCAATAGAAGAATTATTTTCGATGATGGATTTAAAACAATTAAAAACTATAATTAGGGATCACCTACATTGAAATAAGCATTAATACCGATGTGTAGGAGGTTTAAGTTTTTTTCAAAAACAATAGCTAGCTTTGTGCTTAACCCTTTGAGGACAAAAATTTTAAAGACTCTCTACTTTAAATATACAAAATTGATTTAAGACTAAACAAAGCAGACAACTTTAGTAATTCATATTTAATTCCATTGAATGTAAGAGAGTTCTTCGGTGCTATCTCTAGCAACATTGGTCTTAAGTGGAATGAAAGCAGACGCTTATTCGTCAGGTCCTCAAAGGGTTAAGTTGAGAAAAGGGTCTCTTAGTATCTTGTTGAATGAATTTAAAATTACCAGATCTCTTCATTTTGATAAAATATCAGAAATCAAGAAATAGAATCTAAAAATAATTAATTTATCGTTATAGGTCATATTCTATACATGCAAATTTAAAATTATTTTTAGTTATTATAGTCTTTATATCCAAAAAAATTTAAAGTATATTTTTGAAAATTTTCTATAGAAGTGTAGTTGTAATGATTTATATTATTATTTGTTTACAATATATTTATATAAGAGCGTGTTGTTTGTATAGGCCTTTCGGTCACACTTGGGTGTAATATTCCTTTGCCCAAGATAACAAATATCATTTATGTATTATAATACGCATGTTCTTAACCGGATACCTGTCAAAAGGTGAATTCTTTTTAAACTTCAGTTAGATATGAAAATTTGGTTAATTAGATATTTGTCTTATTACCACTTATAATTTCTTCTATTATCTCTCTTTGAATGCAGAGCAAGTGACTTGTGATAACAAGTGTCAAAAAAAATTAATGTACACTACTACTGAACAACACCCCGTTCAAACTGCGAATATTTTTTCTTTAGGTATCGGAGTATGTTTTGATTTTTAAGAGTCACCATTGCGCAATAAAGATAGAGAAGTATTTCACGCTGTATTATGATTTGTATTAGTAGTTTTAAATCAATATGCCAAACTCTTTTATAAAAATGAAGTCCTTGTATGCCCTTGGCTTTTTCTTTTTCTAGATTAAAATTGAATAGTATTATTTTTATTAATTTTTTGCTCCAAAGTTATAGAAAGAATAACTGTAAAGCTAACATGTGGTGTTTTTATTGAGAAGACACAATTGTTTCGCTTCGGTCAAACTATGAGAAAATACTGGATTCAAACCCATGACATTATGGTATCGAAGTGAAGCATCTATACAATCTTAATAACGTTTCCCAAAAGATAAATGTTCTGTGCAATAAATAAATGGAATATCTTGTAATATACAATCAATAAATTGAATATTTAAAATATATAATTGGTATGAATAAATGTTTTCATCCAGCCACTATCGATAAGAAACTAGTTGGTTGATACATAAAAAGCTATTTTATCTACACCCAATTGTTCATAATATATTCATTTAATGTTAGTTTTTTTTATCTAGTTACTTATTAATGTTTCGTATAAGTGGACTTTTGCTTTGTATCTGAAAGTTGTTTAATATATTCTATTTTTATTAAATTTTATGTTGTATCAATTTATATTTTTTTTATTCCAATCTATATATAATATTTAATAATGTGATTGATTTTTTTCCAAATTGTAGTTTTATCAACTTTCTGTATATTGCCTCAATTTGTTTTTGTGAAATTAATTTTCGAATTATAATTCCTTTATACGTATCCCACGCTTAATAAATTCCTTTTCCACAGTTAGGCTTATTTTATACCTCCTACATACCCAGAATAATATGCCCTTATAAAACCTCTAAATAAAATTTTACTTTTGTTTTCGAACATTGCAAAATAGATTTGAAGCAATTTATTTTACAGCCAAATGCCTTTCCTGCCGATAACCATTTTGCATCATATATTGGAATCCTTATAGTTTTACTAGCACCTAACTTGCAATTTGAGAAAATGCCGCTCAAGGCTAATGAGCTAGTTCTTCGCTAAACCATAGGAATAAAGTGACTGTTTATTGCTTTAAACTTCTAGATTACATTTAGTTGGAAAACGTTTGCCCATGAAAAGGCAGGTCTAGAAATTTGCTATCAAAGCTTATTTGAGTCACTTTCCGTATGCGGCTTACTCGTAATCTCTGTCTCGGCAATAATAGCTTTCGAGCCTAAGTAAACTAGTTGGCAGTGAATAAATGCTTATATCTGCAAACCTTATCTACTAGACAAGACCATACAAAATTGCTTGAAAAATACAGCTTTTCAAAAGTTTTTATCAACCATAAACAGAATAGTTTATAACTAAATCTAATTGGTTTTTTCTCCAAAAACAATAATGCTCTCAACTATGTCAAAATTAGACAATGTTTAGAAAAAACTTAAAATATTGACAATGGGTCTAATTTATAATCATATCTTTATTACATTCAAACACTCGAATTAAATTCATTTTGCCACAAAAATAAAGAAACTTAAAAATATGTGAACCTATTTCTTGTCATTGCATCATATATAGTTTGATTATTATAAGTTTCGTTATTGCTATCTCACATAAATATTTTACGACATTTTAGATACAACTTATAATTATGATAGGAAATACATTTAATTCAAAAACGTCAATTTTAAAATTCGTACCTTTAGATAGATTTTAAATTAATTAACATGTTTTCTAATATTAAAAATATCATTAAAAAAATTAATTAAAAATTTGTGAAGAAAAGACAAAAGAGAGATTTGAGTTTAACTAACTTTTTAAACGAATTTATACTTTCGGAGAAGCTTCAATTCACCTTTTCCCCATTTTTCTGTTGAGAAATCTAGAAGTGAGTCCACGACAACTTCATTCTATTGAAAGGAAGGCATCAATTTCACCATATTTCTTTGAAATTTAAAAAAAATCGCTTTCCCCATCATTTGTCAACATCTGCAGAGAATCTTTTCCAGTCGTTATTTAAAGATATGAATCTTCCTTCATCATCGTTAATTACTAAATCAAGAGCCCGTTCACATCTAAATCAGTTCTTTTTTTATTCGGTAGTAAAATGAAACAAAAACAATAGCAAGAGAAATTTTTATTGAAAAAAAGAACCACTTTAAGTGAAACTCAAAGTTGAAAAGCTTTATAATAAAAATCTAGAGCATGTTTTTACCACATGTGGCCACTCGCCCAATATGAGCCACAAGAAATTATAGGTAGGCAGGCATAGGAAAATTATAATTCTTTGTCCACGGAAAAATTGAAACATTAGGTCTGTATATACAGACTTATTTACAAAAAATGAAAAAGGCAATTCGCCCTAATAAATTCAACGATGAGGCAGGATCAATATAAGTATACCTGTTTTAGAATTATCATATCATAACACAAATCGCATACATCTTAGTTTATGTGTGTCGACATATGTGATCGCTTGTCTACGTATATTTGAGTGCGCTATCTTATGTATGTGTGCGCCATAAATTTCTTGTTATCGTGAACAGACAGAATGTCGACGGACAAAATGTCGAACATCGCTTGAGAGGACATAATGTCGACACCAATAATGATAATGATAATAATATAGTTGCTTAGTTAGTTATTAATTTAGCTGAATAGTTAGTTAGTAGTGTTTACGGTTATCGACCCCAGTCGACATATGTCGACTTTACAAAAATAAAATCGTTTGCGTTTATCAATGCTTTTTAATACAACTATTCTGTTTTACATTAGATATCGTCTGATTATTCTGGTCGATAACGGGTTAAGTTAGTTAGTTGATTCAGTAAGATTCTTTGTGTCTACCTTATGTCCATCAGCATTTTGTCGAGCAAACAAATATACTACACATGCAAAATTGACGAGAAAATATTTAAGAAAACTTTGTTTTTCATCCTAAGATATTTTCGTGGCGTCGAAGAAAAAACCTTTCGAAATGTGGACCAAGAAGTAATATAGGTGTGGAAATCATGCTCTTACTAGTTTTCAGCGAAAAAATAGCAACAAAAGTTGTTTGTTTATTTAATAGTTTTGAGCTTTGCATCTGAGTTCACCTTCAAAACCAAATGTTGCAATTAAAATTATTTTTTGTACAATAAAAACAACTAATAAGCAAAAGAAAAAATGATGTGTAAAAATTCGTATTTTTCAAAACTTAAGCTTAATTTAGATGTCAATAATTCGTATGGTTCACTAAAAAGATACAATGTATTATTTCCTCATATTAAAAAATGTCCGATATAAATCTAAAAGTATTTATTATGTTAATTATGTAAAAAACTTTAAAAACAAACAATTAATATTTAAAAATTTCAAGAAAATTTCAAAAAAGATAATACTTACAATTGTATATTGTTAAAGTATATTAAAGTATATTGCAATATACTTTAATGGGCAATTCTAACACATTTGTTGTAATATGTAAGTTGTAGATTAAATATTTACTACTAAAATCAGATGGTGAAGAATTTTGGAACTTCTACAACAATAATAAAATAACTGTTTTTGATACTATTATACCCATTTTTAAAAGCATAATTACTTCAAGTAAAAAACTGTAAGAACACAATAAAAATATCTTTCACTCTTATTTTGTTTTTGAAAATATACGAGATGAGGCAATGAAACATTTTTGGAATATTGAGAGATGTGTAAGTAAAATATATTTGATGATATACGAAATTGAATGCCTTTGCAATTAACAAATATTTTTCTATCTCTTCTGTTTTTAAAGTAGATGCACAAAATATTATTTCATCTTTAACAGTTTCACTATTTTCGAGGTATTTCTTTCATCTTGATATTTTTAGTTTAATTGAGTATGTTGTTCATTTTTAGACGATATTATTGGACAAGGAAATGAGCAAGTTAACTCATGATGTTGTCATAACCAAATCGCCATCATCTTCCATCAATCAGTTTTCTTATTAATTTTTTCGTTTGCTCTTCTATTTTTAACTTTGTTGGATTTAGAATGCTTATGACAATTATTACAAAAAACAGTACAAAAGATACAACAGATGAAACTTTGGAAGATTTAGCCAAACTAGAGAAGAGTGCTAGCGCTGAAAGTGTACTTGTTGTTGCCAAAAGAAATATTCATAATGCAAAATTCAACACGTCAGTCTTGAAAACGAAAAAAATTGTTCAAAAGATATATTTCCTTATATTTAAGTTATTGTGATCACTTTGTTACTACTGACATCAATTCACTTGTCATTAATTTTATCCTAAAGTTGAAAACATTTCAAATTAATAAATGGAACAAAAACCCAGACAAAGTTTTTCCTTTCTTTATCCGTTAAATAAGCGTCATTCTTGTTTACGTTTATTTAGTTCACAAAGTATATGAAACGAATAGTTTTTGGTGTCAGGGAAGTTAAAAAATGGCTCTCCCTTGGTTCCATCCATGCAGTCATTGTGGCTCCAAATCTTGACGATTCTCCTTCATTTGGTATGATGTAATTTTACTTTGTTCTTCCAACTTCTTGTAGTTTGTTCGAATTTAGTGAGGACATTAAAGAAAAAGGTATATCCCATTTCAAAAACTTAATCCTTGACCGTGCTGTGCTTATAGTTTTTCCGATCCTCCCCCCCCCCCCCATATCTCTAATATTTTTTGAAATAAAAAAGATTTGGGTGTATACAAAAGTGTCTCTATTCTAAAAAACATTTTAAAGATTTAAAAAAAATTAAAAATATTTACGATCTAGGTTTGGCATAGTCTGTTATCTGGATTTTGTAGGAGTCTGCTTTTAGTAGGACCGATTATATATTCATATTGTAAAATATAAATTCTTACTCATAACATGTATATATGGGACGGAGTCAAATTCCAGGCGTAGTTTGTTCCTAGTCTAGCATTGACCCGAAAATTGTCTATATTTTTAACTTTTATAATAATAACATGTACTAAATATTATTTATCAATAACGTATAACTTATTGCATGCCTCCTCATTTTTGTGTTTTTTGTAGCATTTCTCTTATATTCTTTTGTTTAGGAACAAGCTACATTCCGTTGTGTCAGTTTTTATCCTCTTTTTCTTCCTCTGAAGAATTCAACGGTTTTTACGGTTAGGTAGTGCTCTGGCGACCGTATTTTAACTTTGTTAATAATCAAGATACCACTCTATTTCGATTGTTTCCCACTTTGGGGGCGTTAGCGTTAAGATTGTATCCTTCACTCAGCTGTATTTATATATTTGAAACATACATACTTGTAAAATTATATATATTAAGGTATAGTTATGCAGTAACGAGGGCCGTTCTTAGGTTTTAATGTGATGGAAAGTCCATGTAGACCCTGGATAGCATTTCGGTCGGGACCACGATATCAGTAAGGATGGGTCTTAGCTTAACTCAACACCAAACCCCTCAAAATGATGACTGATTTTTACCCGTTTTTAGCTAGCTGAGTAGAAGTCTCTTCATCTTCTGAATTTCTTTTCCTGGCTTGGCATCTTTTATTTTTCAAAATTTTATTTTTGGATTTAGCAGATAGGATTAGTTTAAATGTTTTCCTTTTAAAAAATTATCTTTAATTTTTAGCGTGTACATAAATTATATATATTCTTTATTATTTTAAAGACATGTTTTAATATTGCCTCTTATTTTTTTTAAAAAAACTTGGTTCGAACATCTTTTTTTTTGGTAAATCTGCTAATGGCTATACTGGCTCCCACTAGCACAGTGTTTCTCATACTTTTCTATTTCTTGGCACATTTAAAGTTGTACAAAATTTACATCGCACCTTATCACCATACACTATACGATACCTTCAATATTTATTTGTTTATTAACAATCTTGATTCTTTTATGAAAAAAATAAACAACAAAGACGAATATTTTGAAAAAAAAGTGGGATATAAACGCAAAAGTATCTTCATGATTCAAAAAGATAACACAATATACTTCACTCAGAAATAGCAACAATTATCTTGTAATATGAAAGTTTAGATAAATCATTCAAATAAAATTTTGAGTTTTTGTATTAATGTGTTATTGTGAAGCTTAAAGAATAAAAAGAATAGTGAGTGTCTTTTTATAAGTCCCATTTGAGAATTTCATGGACGCACCAGTCTGCCTGCGTAGACACTTCGAGAAACACTGCACTTGCAGAACCTTGCCGCACTATTGCGTTTAACTAATTGATAACAGAAAAATATCTGATTGCCTTAATTTTATTTATACAATTTTTTCCTCCATTCTTTTGTTCTTTTGTAAACATGTTATATTTTATAGTGCAAATTAATAGGGCTAGCCTCTTTTATTTCAAAAAAAATTGTAAACATAATTTTCAAAGTTTTGACTGAAAAAATCAAGTTTTTAATTATAATATTAACTTTTATTTAATTTTTTTTAATTATTAAAAGCATCAAACTAATTAATCAAAATTAAATTGTTATATCAAGTTCACTTATTTTTGGGAAAAGTTAACATTTCTAGGAATACGTGCACTTAAAATTTTGTTTCCGTATTTTTTGATCAAAGTAGTTTCCTATGTTAATTTTTAAGTTATTCTAAGGTGCGTAGATAGGATTGACCCTTTGGACATGGATTAAATTTTAATAGTACTTTTTTTATCATCACTTATTAAATAACGATGCTATCTCGATCCGACATTCATTTTTATTTGCTTATATATATATATAAATTTAAGGTGGCTTAAATTCAGAAATTTCTTCCATTTTCTCAATTTGTAGAAAATCGAACATATCAATCATCTTTGCTCTAGGCAAGTATGAAATGGGAAGAATATTTTTCAACAAAAAAATTAAAACAAGTATTGTGGGAGTTTTAGATTACAGTGGAGCTGAGGTTTTTTAAGATGATCTTTATTTTATTTTCTATTTAAAAATTACTTTTTAGACGTATTTCAAAAGTTTGTGTAAGTTGGTAGATCTTTCAAGAGAAGCTTATGCTTCAATTTTGGCAGAAGAATGTACAAAGGTTCAAAATAAAGAAAGCAATAGCGATGCTAAAGGTTTAAGCCTTCAGTCATATGAACGAATATGTGACACTATTAACATAGGGCACTGTAGAAATCTTTCTGCAACCAGTACCGTTTACAGTGAAGCTATATCCGAGCAAACTCAGTAATTATATGGATTCTATTTCCCTATTATATTTTTTTGATTACTGCATAATCTAAAAATGCATCTGTTTTCCAGCAAAGATAAATTTAATTATCTTTTTACTTGTAACACTTGCTACTTATAAAGTAGAATGCAATAAATTTGTACTAATTTTAAGTTCTTTACATGAAAACTTATCCATTGACCCTAAACAAAATCCTGAGACTATAAAATCATATAATCAGGCAAAGTTTGGTGTAGATATATTTGATAAAATGCTAGAGCAATATAGTGTTGAGACTGGTTGTAGACTTTGTCCTGAACATGTATTTTGTAATATGCTTGATATAGTCGCAATCAATGCTTGGTTTATTTATAAAAAAAATATTTTGGTTTAGTTTGCGAGTTAACTAAATATGAGAAAGAACAAGATGGAAGTGTGGAAGAAGATTCAACTAAAGATATGGAATAAGGATTTAATGAAGGAGTGATTAGAAGGCTCTGTATTTTGCCAAAAAATAGAGCAAACACCAAATGTCTAAATGCAATAAGTTTGTGGGAGATGCACAGACAGCATATTGAATAAAGACGCATGCAAAAATATGAAGGTTAAATATTTTTTACATTGAGCAAACAAACCTATTACGAAGTATAAAATGTCCATTTATATTTAAAAAAATTTCAATTGAATTTTCATCAATAAATTAAAATTAAAATTTGATTTTTACACAGTCAAATTGGTTTAGTCTTTTTAAATAGTTTAAAATGGGAATTTATGATATTTCCAAATATAATAATATAATAATCTTTTATAAGGAAGTAAATGATAGCCTTATTGCAGGAATAAAAGATACCACGTTTCTTAAAATTAAAAAAAAAAATTTTTTAAATAAAAACTTGATAACACGTTTCCTTCTCATATATGATCGGCATATATTAATATGCCTAAAAAATATACTGAAATAAAAATCTCAATTTGAGTTTAAGTTTTTGATCAAAACTTATATTTGAATTAGAAGTAGAAATAAGCTCTCTTTTTTATTACAGTTCATTCATCTCTAACCGAACACTATCTGAAGGACCGGTTTCGGTTATTACATTCTCTTTGTGTGTTCAAACCCATTTTAACAATTTTGTAGCTCTTTCCATGTGCTTTGATCAGGGGCGCACATCCTTGCAATTTGGGGGGCGAACTTTTTTTTTATGATTTTCAAAATTTATTATAAAAGAATTTTTGTCCAATGAACACACAACCATTATTACCCGACATTATACCTTCACTGTAAGCTCTTAATCCCTCCACAACAGCACAGATTTTATGAAGTCAAATTAACCTGTTTGTAATTCTGATTGCATCAACCTTCTAGCTCAGTGGTTTTCAAACTGGAGTCCGCGTGCCGCGAAGAAGTTCCATGGGGATGGAGAAGGGGACACTGAGTGAATCGTTTTTTCGCAAAATATTGCTCCCATATTGGGTCATTTGATGAGTACTATTTATTTCTTTTATTGCTAAAAAAATGAATATGACGACTCACACTTGAAATTTCGTTTTACTGCATTAACGTCTGGTGGGGAAGAGGAACATAAATGTCCTTAGTGTTCTAAAGTGTTAGTATCCACTCTTTTAAAGCCCGTAAAGTGAAGTTTGCGCTAGTAGTGAAGCACTCGAGTTTGGTAAACAAAATTATTGGTTGAACGATTGTGCAAATTCATTTTTGATAAATAACATAGAAATGTTTTTGCAAAATATTAGGTATGGTTTAAAAAGTTTCAAAAAATATCTGTTGTCAAAAAGTCCCACAAAATAGCAAAACAGTTCACATTACCTTGTGGAAGATATATTGAATGTGATAAGAAGTTCTGAAGTTGTAAAGTTGACGCATATGTTCCTGTCAAAAGATACCGTTAGAAGGCTAATAGGAGAGATGTCTGATGATATGTCAGACGTGGTTTTATTGATTTGGAATTCGATTTTCAACTTTTTTGCTCAAATTGATGAAACGATGGATGCTGCAAACTTATCTCAGCCTTGCGTTTACTTACAATATGTATATGACAAGAACCTAGTAGACAATTTTTTATTTTGCAAAACTCAGCAATAGAACAACTGTAAGAGAAACATTTGACAAAGTGATAAATTTTTTTATAGCAGATGGTATTAAGTCGGAATCTGTCTAAGCAAAAATCTCCAGATGTAATTGGAACCCAGTGCGCGGAGCCATAAAACCATACCCGATGAGTTAAAAAATGTTTCAATGAAGTCATTAAAAGAGTGTATTTCATTAAAGCAAATGCTTCAAATCTTGTTTGTTTTCAGATTTGAAAAACTCTTGTTGCACTCAAACGTGAGGTGGCTTTCCAAAGGAAAATTTTCCAAGCGATACAATGGAAAGAAATCCAGCGATTTCTGGATGGCAAACTAAACATGCATGTGAAGATATTTGAATATATGAATTCCTTTAACCTTCGCTCCAAGGAAAAGAGATCAGAGTATATCACTGTAATAAAAAAATGACAGCTTTTGAATTGAAGCTGGTATAATTGCATTCTTTGACAAGAAAAATTGTTGCTCGATTTTCGAACATATTTGTTGATGAAAATAAGATTTTCATTAATAAAAATGTCCTGGAGGCCATAAAACACCGTGTAGCATTCCAAGAAAATTCTCTTTATTTTCTTAATCTACAAAAATTTGAAAAATACTATCAATTTATCAAAAACCCCTTTATAATCTCGATTAGTAATCGGGCCTCAGAAGACAACTTAATTAAAGAATAGTTAATTGATTTGGTTAATGATTGATGAGGTGCACAACATGTTTTTCTGAAATATCTTATACCGATTTTTCGATTGAAATGAGAGAGTCCTATGCTTGCAAAGATTGCACTGATTCGATTTGACACTACATATGATTGTGAGCAATCGTTTTTCATTCTGCTTGCCATTGAAACTAAATCCCGAAACAGATTGGAGGTGAGTAGTGATATAAAAGTTGCATTGGTTAAAACAGTCAAATTTAGACAAAGCAGATGTCATCCATCCCATTGAGATTTGGATTGTTCAGACAATTTTTGAATAAACTATAAATATTTTTATCAAAAGTGTCAATTTTTTATTACAGTAGTTTAGATCTTGATTTATTTTTTTAAATGAGGTCCCGAGCTATTAAAAAAATATAGTTAGATGGCTACGCCGAAAATTTTTAGAAAGTTTGTGAACAACTCTTCAAGTTCAACAAGGGAACAAAATCATTTATATATCATAGATCACTACTCATCAGATGTAATTAAGTCTTTATCCCTCCTTATTGCCTTTTATCAGAACGGATTGTCACAGTCTACCTGTATAGTCTATAAGATATGCTATATACCATGACTAAAAATGATCTCTTGTAAATCTTTAGGAAGCCGAATTTTTGGTTGAACCGATTTTATATTTGGGTTTCGAAGGTTAAAAATGTCTTTGTCTTCTAAAGACAATATGCAAAGGGTTGTATTAGAAGACTCATTAGTAATACAGTCAGATCTCATTTATCCGACACCAGATTATTCGACAACCCCACTATCCGATGCAATTTTGATAAGTAGCTAAAAGATTTTTCTCAGCGTCTCAACTCACTAATTGTCAACAAGCCTAATCTTTATATTCTACTTACACATATATTCAGTCAGTAAAGTAAATTATTTGAAAATTTATTTAGGATATCTGTTTATGAATTGGAGGTATGTAACCGTAAATTTAAATTTGGCAATTTTAAATAGAAATTGAAGGTTTAAATTGTTGGAAGAAATATTCTACAAACTTTAAATTTATATAAATTAGCTATTCCAATTCTTAAGTTATATGCTAAAAATTACATGAAAATGACATTATTTGTACTAAGTTTTATTAACAAAAATTTTAAGCAAAGTGTAAAAACATTGCCAACTATTCTTAGAAATCTTGATAAAAAAAACTAAAACATTAAATAAAACGAAAATCTAAGGATAAAGACGCTATTTATTTGATTTCTAGAATAAAAGGCTTAATTGTTTAATTAAATTAGCCCCGTCGCCCACTTCAAGTACGGTGGGGGTGGCAAAAATGAACAAGAGGAGGGGCAAAACTGATTTTAATGGGGTCGGGAATATAAGAAAGTGTATATATTTGAAAGGAGTTTCAGATTGGCAAAATAAATCCTATGGGCTCAATAATAAGAATAAGCAGATTTTACCCTTTTTAATATATGAAGCCCAAATACGCTGAATCGATTAGTGGTACTCACTTTTGATAAAAAAAAAATATATGTTAATTATTCAGTAAATCAATCAAAATTGACAAAATCTGTCAAAATCAAAAAATAAGTCATATATCTACGCATTATAAAAAAACGAATATGAAAAATTAATTTAAAATAAGCTCCCCTTATTGACGGTCTTGGTTACAGTAATTAATAGGGATAAATTAAGCTATAAATTATAGAGTTCTTATATAGTTATGTGCTATAAAAAATATTCGCCTCGTTCAAAAATGCATGGGCTCTAATTCAAATGACTGGCTACTGCCTCTTATCAAATATCTCAAATGAGAATTACTATAACAAAGAAGTGGACATTAATGAAAAAAAAATAGATTTTATAACCTTAAAACAAGAAAAAGTAATAACAAAAATCTACTCAGAAGACAAAGAAGTCTAATAAATAATATAAAAAAGGTATATAATTCAGAAAATTGGAAATATTTGGCTTTTAAATATACAAAAGCCTTTCGTCCCCTGGAAATCACATTGGGGGGCGGGGCCTTCGGCCCCTCCCCCTCGTCCTCCGATGTGAGCCCCTGACTTCGATGATCTTTATTTACTTATGAATTGAAAGTATCATTGCGGTTTTAATTCAATCTTAAGTTACACACATTTCTCAGCACATATGTTGCTGCTGTTGGCTTAGTTAATTCTTATTGTGTATAGAAAATAGCATTATTTGCATTCCATATTAACGGCCATATCCCTCAAGCTGGGGAAAGCCGATATATTTGTTATGATAATAATCTATATGTTTGGATGTAAATTAATTTCAAATAATGAGAATATACAGTAAAATCTCGCTTTACGACCTTTTCACTTAGGCGACCACCTCATGATTGCGACCTTACTTTGTGATGTCACTTTTTTAACCATATATTTTTCGCACAAGTTATCTCGGTAGAGCGACTATCACAATTAGGCATTACGACCAGTTACGTTAAGCTATATAGTCTTGTTCTGTTAAAAGCGCCTCAATATTACGACGACCAGTAGCACATGTGTATTCTCATCCACACTAACTGTAAGTTATGTCGCGTTGCTAATGACAAACAGCCCAATTATTCAAAAAACAATTAGCATGTCTATTCTCATTAGAAATAAGGCATCTTTTCTAACATAGTTTCAATACATCCCTTTTGTAGCTCATTATATCGAGGTTTGATTGTATGATTTATATTGGGTCCCAAATATATAATGTCCCAAAGGTGATCATAATAGCGGGATTTTATACAATATATTTGTGTGTATTCAAAGTGTACTAGATGTACGGTGCACACCCAGATTAGAGGCGAGTAATCATTTCTACAGATTGTTTTGTTGTGAGGACAGCGAGCAAACGTCATGCATTCTATAATCTGTAATGGCTAGTGTTAAGATAATTTCATATACGCATTTTATACATCCTACATATGTTTATTCACTTATTGCAAGTTAAGCTATAATTTCAAGTTTGCTTGAATAATACTTTTCACTATCCTTTATTAATTGTGACAAGGCTTTCTCTTTATTCAATGCCGCCTTTGATATCCTATCTTTCTTCGAATTATTTGTTATTTTGCTCTAAGAAATTATACTACTTTCACTAAAAGTATGTTACATAAAATAATTTTGATTTAATTTGTTTGATTTATGCATATAATAATTGTGAGAAACAAATATAATGCTATGTATTTTGCATGTTTTGACTCATAATAGTTTTTTTATAATGCGTAGATATATGACTTTTATTTTTTGATTTTGACAGATTTTGTCAATTTTGATTGATTTACTGAATAATTAACATATTTTTTTTTATCAAAAGTGAGTACCACTAATTGATTCAGCGTATTTGAAAAGGGTAATATTTGGGCTTCATATATTAAAAAGGGTAAAATCTCCGGTTTTCGTGTGATGTCTACACAAATATTTTTGAAATTTAAATAAAATATCAGTTTTTAAAACAAATTGACAATGATGATTTCATTTTTGGACTCAATTTTATCATTTAAGGTTTGAAATATCTGTCAATGCCAATCAAATTTACGCTTTACGCCTAAAAATTCTCTTCAAAATTTTAATTTAAATATCATTTTTATACCAAATCAACCATACTAATTTTATTTCTCAACTCAGATTTCGCATTTAGAGGTTTTTAAAAGTCTGAAAGTGTCAATCAAATGTGCGGTTTACGTCTTATATCTGCCGAAATTTTTTAAAATTTAAATAAATGGAGATGTTGGTTTTATTTTTGGACTCAACTTTATCGTTTAAAGTTTTAAAATATCTGAAAGCTTCAATCAAATTTCCGCTTTACCCCTAAAAACTCCCCAAAAATATTTTCAAAATTTTAAATTAAATATCCCTTTTTATACTAGATTAACTATCGTTATTTTTTTCTATACTCCATTTTGTCTAATACGGTTAAAAAATATCTAGAATTAGTGATGTATGCCTGAATATCAGTTTTTCCAAAAATATCATTTCTGAAAATTTTTACAAAAAATTGTTATATATTGGCTATATAGTACAAATATATATTTTTTATATTTCAGTACTTTCCTCAATCATGTTGAGTATGAAATATTTATTTAAAAAAAAAGAAAAACAATACACATTATACAATATTTTGAAGATTAGTATGAGAGAAGGGAAAAACAAATTGAAAAGAGAACGTGTGATTAAAAGAAATAATTTTAAGAAAAAAGTATATATCTTGACTAACTGGAAGATCTACCATGTTCCAATGAAATAGAAAGTGGTTTAACGATCTGGATGCTTCAAAAAAGGTTTTGACTAAGAAAAAGAAGTTCCTCTTTTTCAAATAAAAAATAGTTAAACATATAGCTTCTCAGTTAAGATTACAATTATCATTTCACTAAGGTGGGTAGGAAATCTGAAAATTTTAAATAGGGCAGAGTTATCAAAACTGTCACAGGTGCTAATATGTGAAGATTTAGTAACTATCAAGATAATTTTTAATTTAAATATAATTAGTCCATCATTTTCCTTTTGCAAAGAGAGAGAGTCTTTTAGATAAAGTTAGAAAAATTTTTGTAATTGAACAATGAACATCACTAATGATTTCTTCAGTATAAATTTTTGAATTGGGATTGGTTGACAAATATTCAGGCTGAATATCTGTTTATATCACCTGATAATAAAATACAAGGTGTTGATAAAAAATCCTAAGATCATCAGATAAATTCTTTAATCAGAATACTATGAGAGCGATAAAATCTGTTCAAAATAAATCCTTAAAAAGATTTTTCTAACACATATTGCAGAAGATAAATTTCTGAGAAAGAAGAACTACCAAGAAAGGATCATCATAGAATCATTAGCAAAACTGCATGCTGTATAAGATATAGAAGGAATGACGCAGAGACTACCAAACGATGACGAATTTGTAGCCAAAACGATGAAGGTCTTATCTAGATACCTAATTTACTTGCAAATGAAATATTTTGAGCATACGCAAAAATTTAGTTTGTTTAAGAAAATATTTAACAGAGAAATACTGCAAGTACAATTTATTTTGGAGTTTGTATATTTGACATTGATGACAGGTATAATCCATTTTTTGACACATTTAGATTATCATAAATGAGCATCACCACTAAATAGGTCATACTTCAAAATAGTATATATTTGTAAAAAAATTTTTATAAATATTTCAATAAAAATTTTAATTTTGACATGAACTGTCAAATTCAATTGATTGGGATAAAAATTAACATTACCACTAAATTCTAAAATATATATAAAAGACTTTTTATAAGAATAAACTTTTTAATTTAGACATGAGCTTTCATATTTAAATAAGGTTTGACTAAATTACTTCATCAGTTAACTTAGCATACTTGAAAATGTGTATATATGTGTAAAAACTTTTTATTATTTCAATAAAAATTTTATTTATTACATGAGCTGTCATATTTGATGAATTTTTATGAAAAATAAACGTCACCACTAGTTTTAGCATATTTGAAATATATATATCACACTAAAAATATATCTAAACAATCTAAGGAAACAGGGGGTGCGTAAAACGCCCCCATCTCTTGAGCGAAAAATTTTGCCCATCTATAATATTTTCAAAAAACTTAATAAAAGCAAAAATAAGAGAAAAATAACTATATTATAATTTTTATATTATCTTGGTAACAAGTTTAAATAAAAGACTCTTTTCTTCAAAGAAATAAAAGAATACTCTTTTTTATTCCATTTTTCTTTAGGGTCGTTCACAATTGACGTCAACCTTTTTTTAATAAATTTCAGCCTCAATGGTTGTTAGGGTGTACCTCTCAGCTTAACAGTTGAAGGTCAGGGGTTCGATTCCCCAAGGCTCCCAACTCTAAAAACAAATTTACAAAACTGTGATTGATCATCTTAAGCATAATGCGAGCATATAGCCTTACGGCTGAAAGTGCTTTGATATCTCCAACCAACCAACCAACCAACCAACCAATCCCCCCCCCCCTTCATCTCAACTTTTAGATATATCATCACTTAACAAAATCGACTTATGTCAAGTTTGGATACCCCTTCCCCCGTTTTAGTTGACGTCAATTGTGAAAGACCCCTTTGAAGAAAGCAATGTTTGCCAAACTTTTCTTGAAGCGGGCCGGATTACCAAAAATTTAAATAACGCAGTTTCAAATATTAAAAAGTTAAATAACACTGGCATTATGAAATTCCTATTAATACTTGTTTAAAACAAAATAAAGCAAATTTTCAATGTTTTCCCTATAAATGTGACAAAGTGGAAATAATATATTTCAAAAATAATTATCTTGTAACACTATCAATAACAAAATTTAGCTTGCGCGCTGGATAAACTTACTTTGAGAGCCCACGTACCGTAGTTAAAATACGACTTCTTCCCTGGCAGGCGCTGCGGGCAGTAGTTTCGTGACCACTGCTTTAAATGATAAAGATTGAATTATTATTTTTTAAATCACCTTATCTTATTTTTCGATCATTTTTTCCAATGGGTGTTATATCATGAAAAACATCTATATTTATAATTATCAAAAGAAGAAGAGAAGTACACGCTTTATGTCCTAATAGGCGTAAAATCTCATTAAAATTTTTTATAGTATTAATTGTATCTAGCGATATAGTTCAGTTTTAAATGACTTGTTTTGCCACATTCTGTGTTTTTATTCAAATAAAGATAAACATAAAAATTTTTTTACTCCAGTTATAATTTATTAACGATTTCTTAAACTTCAATATACTAGTGTTGTTGGTTGAAATTAAGGCAGCTTATAAAATACTTAAGACTTGAAATAATTTAGACGTTAGTTAAATGTCATAAAGTCGAAGTCAAGAGAAACAACAAAAAAATGTCCAAAAGCAGTAATGACGGAATGCAATTGCGGGATAGTAATACTTTTTAAGATTTCTAATGAACGATTCACTTATTTTATCAATCTAGGGTTTCAAAATTAAATTGGGGAAATATTAAGAGTGTAGGCTTTGTTTTGTGAAAAGGTTGTACATAAATTTCATCGTAAAAATCAATTATATGGAAATTGTAAAATCTTTCTTTTATTACAACATAACTAGATAACTTAATCGATTTTTCATGTAAAAAATAATTTTAAGAATTAATTCAGTTTAAAATCGTCCTTTATGTAATTAACTTACAAATTGATATTACTTTTTTTTGCCAGCTTCAAAGTCCTTGCGTATCAATTTCAACCAATTAACTATTTTTTTTTACAATTTTTAATATTCTCATTTCATTCAAGAATTTAGTCTGCAATAACCATTGTTTTTCCAAGAAAACAATTTTACTAAAAATTAATATAAATGTTAGAGTTTTTTTTAAATTAATAATTTTACTCATGTTCTATTATGAGAATAGTAAATTTAATCACTCTTTTCGGTAATGAATTTTTTTTATCTATTTGCTTAATTTTTTTTGTTGATACGAAGGTTTTGATAAAAAAATAAATATTTCTTTAAATTTCATGTAAACTTAACATATATCTAATCATTCCAAAACGAAGAAAAAGTTTCTTATAAAATAAACCCAGAATATTTTTGAACTAAATATAATTAAACTCTGATATAGCTAAACACATATATATATCAGGGGCGCACATCCGGGGGGGGGGGGGGCCCCCCCCCCCCCCCCCCCCCCCCCCCCCAATGTGTTTTCAGGGGAGGGGGGGGGCGAAAATGACCTTCGCCCCCAATAATTTTCTATAAGTAAGAGTTGCTGCTTGTTTATAAAACATGTATGCAGACTTTCGAATCAATCAAACATCAGATATAGTAAAATATTACTTTTACTAGATTAGTAAAATATAAATTTTTACAGACGATGCGTGAGAGCTAATAATAATGATCAATTGCTTCAATATGCACACAATAAGTAAGCAATGTTTATCACAGTGTCTTCTCTTTGTAGTATTTTTGAGCACACACATGTTGATGATACGCTAGATTTTCTCATCTTCTGTCAAGTGATTCTATTTCTCTTTCTCTCTCCTCTGTTTTTCTCTTCCGCTTTTTCTGCTAAAACTCAATCATTCACTCAAGCTCTCTTCTTTCATTCAAGCCCTCTTCTCTTGTTAAGCTCTCCTATCTCATTCAGCTCTCTTCTCTCCAGTGACGTAGCTAAGCAGGGGCATGAGGGGCCGTGCCCACACTCCTATGTACCGCATGGTGCCCCATGCATCTTATGCGATATCAGTTTTTGAAAATTTCTCCAATGAAAGGATCAAGAAAGTATAAATAATGTTGCGCAAGTTTTTTGTTTTTAAATTGTGCCCCTTCTATCAACTTTTTTTGGCTACACCACTGCTTCTGTCTAATTTCCATTTAGAGTTAAATTAAAATAATTTTCAATCGTTACAATTTTATATTAATGAATTTTGTTAGACTCGCGCTAAGAATTTTTTCAACAAAAGTCACTTAATCTTTATCACTACGTTTGTTACATTTTGTAACATTTGAAAACTTTAATTTTTTCAAGTCAAGAAATTTTTTTCAATAGTTATTTGGGAATGAATATTTTGACTATCTATACAGTTTAAAAGCAAGAATACTCTATTTGCTTAATATTTGAGCAGAGATGTTTTTTACAATGTTCGATTGTTAAATTTTATAAGTAACACTGTACATAATCAAATCACTTTTTTTAAGAAAATTTGTTGATTATTATAATAAAAATATAATATCGAAACAAAATGTTTCAGTTGTTATAAATGTACTTGATCTATTTATGACAGCTGTCAGAATTTTATTTGTAGACAGAAATATTCAAAAAACCCAATGATTTTCCTTTCTCGTATACTTTGATTTATGTTAGTTTGGTCCTCGGACATTTCGCCTCATTATTTTCATAAGACATTTTGTTTCATGGACAATTCGCGCCGTTTTTTTCATAAGACATTTTGTCTCATGGACAATTCAGAGATAAAATAAACAAGAATATAAATTTTTTTAATAATTTTACACATATATAGCAAAGATGGATGAAATAAATAGCCTATGAGACAATTTGTCCAAGGGGCAAATTGTCTATGAGGCGAAATGTCTGTCGACCTTTCTTTATGCCTCCTATTATTTTGAAATTATTCTGAGAACAGAAGGTTCCATTTTAAAATAGTAAAAATTGCTTTATTAGTTTATTTTGTTTCCTTTCTCTCTTATTTTAATTATGTAGCAAATTTTTTAATTTTGAGTAAAAGGTAAGGTGCAGCGGGTGTATTTTCATTGACAAGGTACTGATGTACCGCTTATGTCAAACTGAACAAATTTGTATCGATGAGGAATCGAATCCAGAGGCTTCCGTGCTATGTCCATGATCTCAACCAACCTGCCATGCCACCCATAGAGTTTGCTGTAGGGGATACGTCAAATTAGTTTTCAAAAAATTTAAGTTATGTTCTAAAATTTTTTAGTTTTTGTTGAAGCTCTATAACTTTTTCTGATAGACTTTTTTTCCTTAAAAGTTATTATAAAAGGCAAATCATTGCAAAATGTTAAGTTATTTTACTTTTTGTAGCTTTTATCAATTTAGCTTTTAAACTATTTTTGAATAATGCTTAGTAAAATGAAATAATTCCATCTTAATTTTTTGTTTGCACAATTATAACTTAATTTTATACCCTTGCCCCTGAATCAATCACATTTTTTCATATAAACATCGCAGGGTGTCT
The DNA here is from genome assembly GCA_030549495.1 of Nectonema munidae. Classification (NCBI taxonomy): domain Eukaryota; kingdom Metazoa; phylum Nematomorpha; class Nectonematoida; family Nectonematidae; genus Nectonema; species Nectonema munidae. The sequence goes on from JAUIRK010000908.1 coordinate 985,139, forward strand.
AGTAGACTCTTTGCCTTTAGACTACATTCACTCATATAAAACTATCCAACCTTCAGTTATTTGTTTTCTCTATGAATCAAATATCGTTTCATCAATTCCTGTAATGTGCCTGGTAGACTACTTCATTTTTCAAATGAAAAGCCTATTCCACCCCCTAACAATTTTGGATTTTTTTAAACTAGTGTATATTCGATGGTTGTAGGTAAAAATGTCCCCAATTAAAAAGTAGGAAAAAATGCCCCCTAATTTTTGATTTTCAGGATTTTTTTAATTATATTAATATTATTATTTGGTACCGTTTTGAAAGGCTAAATTTCTAAAATTTCTTAATCTATAGGGTTTTTTTTTCTTTATAGTTCTTGAAAACAATAGCAAAGGTGCAGATTTGTGGGAATGTGTTCCTAAAATCAGTTAAAACACAAATTATATTTAGAAAGTGTTTGATACACACAAAGTCTAAAAATATTTGCTATTTTATATAAAAAAATTTTGTATTTAAAAAATTGTCGTATGCTGAGTTTTTTAGTTTACTTTAATTAAATTTTAATTGTTTTAGATGAAAAGCTGACTTTTTGTTTTTTTTACAAAAAATCTTTATTTGACATATCTTTAAAAAAAAATTTTTTTTTAATTTTAATTAATAATTTTTTGAATTTTTTTGTTTTGGGGCATTTTTTCCAAATTTTAAATTTGGGCATTTTTTCCTATTTTTAATAGGGGCATTTTTTCTGCGCACCATATTAAATATGCAAATTTAATTAAAATATTTTCGCTGCAAGTATAGTATTTAAATTCACCAATTTTGTAAAAAAAAAATATAAAGTAGTCTTATAAATTTAGGACCTTAGGTATGGGCTGAATACACTCTATTTTAAAGGATTGCTTGAATATTTGGTCTCCCGTGGTATTTCCAGACAACTAATTTTGAAAATTGCAACAAAAAATTTTCGCCCCCCTCCAATAATTTTGAGGATGTGCGCCCCTGATATATATATATATGACCTAATACATTTTTGCCCTTTTTAATTTCATTTCCTACTCGCTCATAGTTGAGTCAGCTATCCTGTTCTATAGAATACCAGAATTTTGTAATTTATCCGTAACCCATTTACGACCAATGTTCCTATTTTGGAACGTAAGTAATTTCATCCTCGTCTGCTTTTTTCAATGACTTTGTATATAAATCGTCTGCGTTTTTTTAAATATCGTCTGCTTTGCTTGGTCTTAAACGGGTTAAAACAAACGTTTTAAGGGGCTCCGTTTATTATTTGAGGGCAATTTTTTTTAAAAAGAATTTGTGTATGAAATTCAACCATAAAATAAGTAAACTAATATGGAAAGTCTACTTACAAGCAGTGACGTAGCTAGGACCACCTACGTTTTTTTTAAAAACATTTTCGCAACACAAAAATATAAGGTATTTTTGGTAACACTACTTTTATATGGAATATTATTTGTATGCATGTGATAAATACTATCCATCTTTTAGCATTCAAAGTATTACATAATTACATAGTAATATATTATTTCTTTTATTTTTGTGCAAAAAAACCAAAGTTTAGTGAGTAAGAGAGCGGCAGAGGATATAGGAAAATGCCTTCTCCAGTAGTCTAGCCAAAAATTTGAAACAAGGGGGGCATTGGCGGATGAAGGAATTTTCAGTAGGGGGGTATAAAGAAAATATATATACAAAATAACAAGCTAAAAAGTATTTTTCTAAAGTTGAAGTATGCGAAAAACGAACTAAAAAACGTATGATTGAAATTTAAAAGTTCAAATTAAATTTTAATACAAGTTTTATTTTAAAAAAAATCAAATAATAAAATCCTTTCTTGGCATATCTGTCAATTACTTTTTCAACGTCAATTTCGATCTCTGGGTGAATGTACATTAAAGCGAAACCGGTGAGCCTTTCGTCATTCATTCGGTTTCTGAGATAGTTTTTCAAAAATTTCATGAGCAGTACAAGTTGTAATTGGTATTGTGGAGAAAATTGTAATTAAACTTTTTATCAAATGCATACGATCAGGAATAATATCAAGTGTTTCGAGTGCTGTAGGTGGCTTTTCTTTCAATTTTATACAAAAATTTTGCCACTCTAAAAACTGTATTCTGATCATTTTAAAGGCAGAACAACCTAAAACATTAATATAAAATTCGATGGTGTTATAAATATCATGCCAACTCTTATTTATGACTTGTGAGGGCAAGAGTACTGCCATTTTATTAATCAATGCTGTGTGCGGCGAAAATTTAAATGTAACCTTTTAAGATCTATCATCATTGGGGGGGAGGAGGAGCATAAAAAGCATCCGCTCACTTTTAGGCACAATGGGGCACCAGTGTTCCAAAGGTTGTCTGCTTAATTTGTATAAAACTCATAGAGAAAGAAAACGAACTGAAAGGGTTAAACTATATAAAATTTAAGACCTGAAAGGGTTAAGATAAAAAATTGTAATAAAATTTTAAAAATAATATTTTTATTCTTGTAAGTTTAAAATATTCAGAAAAAGAATCGCTCAAAATTCTTTAATATCTACAGAATTTTACAAATGGGCATTCATTTGATGTCTATTCTATCAGCCATTGCACATCTGGAGCAAACATTTTGCTAATTTTGGCCACATATGATGAATACAAAATCATCACTTGCCTATGTAGCGCCTACGTCAAAGGGCGTCATAGAACTTTTCTTAGCTTATTTTACTCAAAAATTAAAAAAAAATGATTTTTAAAGTTCTAACTAGACATATCAATGAGTCCTTTCGTGTCATGCTCTTCTTGACGAGTTTCCTAAAAAATGTTTTATTATAAAGTTTTGCTCTCATGTGTCTTATTATAGCTGCGTATTATTAACGGGTTAAGACCAGTGTAATCTGACGATATTTGCAGATTTGTATTAAAAGCATTTATAAAAGCAGAAGATTCATATTTTGATAAAGTCGATAATTGTCAACTCATGTCATTAACCGGTTAATTCTCATTTGTATGGAATATAATTTAGCATTGCTCATATTTATTTGTTAAGCAAAGTCTTTCATACGTCTTCACTTCAATGCATAAATGTTACGAAACGCCTCCTTTTACCACCACCAATCATTTGGATGATTATAAAGCCTGTTACAAAATTTGGTGCTATACTCCTGGGCAAATTCACTCGCAAAAAACTTCAAAAATTGCCCATTGGCAAGTTTAAACACCTAAAGTATTTAGTTTTTCTCAAAAGACACAAATTTACAGGTTTTTTCTTTGCTTTACTTCACTATTTTTCATTCTATGCTTATTATCCCGCATATTTTATGTTAGTCTTACACAGATTTCATATGCAGTTAACTCTGTATATTTAATATTTTAAGAATTCCTAGAGATTGATGTGTGGTACATTTCGAATTTACCGTGTGATCACTTAGTTTTTTAATCAAAATTATAATTCAAGATTCCATTGGAAAAAACAAGAAGTATTTTTGGAAGTCACTAGTCTCTAGTTTCCAGTTTGATATTCATTTATCGAATATTATCTTACTAAATGGATACATTGCAAAATACATTTCTTTTACTGGCTATCACTATCAGTAATGTTCAAAGTATTTGGAAAGTTGTAAACTTGGAATAAGGGTGAAAAAATAAAATACTCCAATAAATATACGAAAAATTTAACATTTAAAACTTTACTATGCGATTTCTCTCTCAAACTTTTTGCAAACATTACAATTAATTGTATACCATAAAGATTGACTTATTAGATCAAATTTGTTCTATACTCATATTTTGACAATCTATTAAAGTTGAAATGAGTATAGAATCCAAAAGTGCGTTCATATACTTCACATACTATGCACGAACACATCTCAACTTATTAGTCTCACGTTGCTTGTATCTATATTACATATACTTCATCTGAGAGAATGAGCCTGATACGTCCAATAATTTTCTTCAAAATAATTCCATCGATTCTCTCTTGTGTAATTTGATTCGTTAAAACTAAAAATTATTAATAATTTTATATCCCACCATATCAAAGGGTTTGTTTGGTCATCGTGCAATTCGCGGAAAGCGTGTAAAAGTTTTTTTTAGTATCTTCTTTCTTCTGAGTTACAAAAGAAAATTTTAAAGAACACACGTAAGTATATATCACAAGGAATATTATACACATAACATAAATGAATTTTGGGTAGGAGTTAACGAAAGTGCGGAGAGCCTGGCCGCGTGCCTGTGTTTTATACTCGCCGAAAGGAAAAAAGGCGGGAAAGCCAATGATTGGCTTGACGTATGTTGATGGCTTTGAGGCTACGTGCCAGGACTATGCCAACATAAATATTTGTAATGGAACCATCGCATAATTTTGGAGATGGGAGCATCTTTGGTTATTTCGATGATAACTCCATTGGGAAACACGAGATCTTTCCGTGTGCGTAGCCCAAGTCGACGAGATGGTTCGTCGGCCAAATTCTCCTGTGATGGGATGAATGTAATGTGATCCTTAGCTTGAAGGAAAGCTTGCTGGAACCTGGTGGCCAAGATAGCAGCTATGAATGCGACGTCGGAGTCCTTTGAGCCACCATTCTTTACTGCCGCAATAGCTACTTGGGAGTTTGCCATATATGCTTCGCTGCCATTCGTGTTCATGATCAATACTGCCAGTACCAGAGTTTCAAGGAAGGCGATGTTTGAGCAGTTACTGACCTTCATTGTTGATGAATCATCGCTTGTAGCAAAGCATATGTTCTTGAGTGACGCATCGCTGTAGTAGAGTCTGTCTCGAGCTTTAAAACAGCCAACGTTCTCTACCCTCTATTTGGAAATGGCTAATGTACCTTTATTCTTTACCATATTTTGTATTGTGAAAATGGATTCACCGCTGTAAATAAAATGTTAAGTTATGAAAGAAACCCTATAGATAGAATATATAAATGTAAGGAGTGATATCAGAATTAAATTGATCAAATTCAACCAAACTTCGGAAAATTAGCAAATATACACTAAACTTAAAGGTCACATGGAAATAAGAATTATGGATCTTGCTCAGAAATACTAAATTTTGCAATTATATTTTGCATGCTAAAAGTTTTGATTAATTTTAAAAATGTTTGCATGATTGAATGCTATTTTATTTGTAAAGGGGCATTTCTTTAAAATGCTGTCGTAGATGGAGAGTTTTTTGAAAAATGGCGTCTAAGAAGGCGTTGAGAAGAAAAAAGTTGGGAAAGTCATAAAATTAAGGACCACGTTATAATAATTAATAAAAAAAACGCACTATAGTGAAGTTTTTGTCCTGAACTTTCTTTTGGATTACTTTTGTAGGGCTCCTTGTCGCTGCACCTACTACGCTTAATCTTATATTAATTCGTTATGTCATTTGTGAAGTACGTGGTGTTGATTAAGTGTATTTTTATTTTTAGTCTACACTTTGTCTCTTTCCGCTTTTGCGCTGTCTTATTATCTTTATCACATTGAAAAGACTCCGATCACTGGAAGAAAGAGGTTTATCGCCCTATCCCGAAAACAAATGCTCAACGTTGCCGACTTAGAAGCAAAAATGGTGCTGATATTTCTTGAAATCCTATTTTACTTTACCCAAAAATTTATTCAACTTTTTCTTACGCTCTAAATTCTAAAAGCAGTGGTTCCCAATTTTAGATTACTTTTCATACCATCACTGACATTTTCATATCGCAGCATTTATTTGCTATCATACACTCATTTGTGCATGAGATTTTCGCAATTCCGAATTGTACATTCGCTATTGTGAAATCTACATTTACGAAGCGATACAATAAGATTTGGGTAGATTGAGGTTGAAATCTAAAAAATTTTATTTGTTAAAATGTATTTTTTTTACTTTTTGCAATTTCATGGGTTCAATTAATCAGTGAACTCAATCATTATAATCAAGAGGAATATTTGAAGTATTATTTTCAAAGTTATAACTATCTCAAAGCATGATGTTTTCTAAGAATTGGAACCTAATTAATTCTTTTGAAGAAGAAAGAAGAAGAAGAAGAAGAAAGAATTTATTCAGCAGAATCAAAAAAAAGTACACATATAGATCCAAAAACCAAACTGTTTTTGAAAGAAAAAAAAACATGGAGAGTTCTGCAAGGGTGTGTAAAAAGCCTTGTGGCCGCTGGTATATATACCAGCATTATTCTGGTGCATTTACCAGAATTTTGAATAAGTTCTAGGAAACACTATTCTAATTCATTAAGTTCTTAACCTTTTGTCGGTGGACCCCTAAGGACTATGACGTCTGTGATGCAAATTTTAAAATGATATATTCAAGTTTATATAATAGATTTTCAAATTTCCATCCATTTCATACTATGTCAACTTTTCTTACTTTCCTTATCACATTGCCCTATTTTGTAACTCAAATCTTTTTTATATTTGCAACTTTTTTTTCTCTATTTTCATATCTCATATTTTTGCATTTAATAATTTATGAAAATTCATTCAAACCAAATTATCAGAAATCTATATTTTCCACCAATCATTTCGCTGCATTAATAAGATTGGCCTATCATAATTTTCTACATAATATATGTTTTATCGGGGGTTCGAAGTTGTCATTAGATTTTTAATGGGTCCAAAAAAAAAGCTTTTAGATGACGCGAAAATAGGTGGTAAAATTTTCTGTTTCCGATTTACCCACAATCTATATTAGCATAAGCTTTGTAGAGATTAAATGTCTATGTCTTTGAGTCAGATATTCCCTTTCAGCATATTTCTCCGGTGAGGAAGGAAGCATTATGTGCGTAAATATTGAAAACGAAACAGGATTTTGACACAAAAATGTTAATTTGTTCCATATTATATACGAGTTCTCTTTTAGGCATGTTCAGTGACTTGATTAAATTAAGTTTTTTAGGTTTGAGAGCTGGATTGCGTAGTCGAACGAAAATATCCGACTTCGCCTGCAAATACTTAAAAAATTTTAAATATTTAAACACAATTCATACTTAGGCCTTCGAATGGGCCACTGCATATGATTATAAAAATTAAAGATTTTTTTTATTTTTTTTAAATATTCAAAAAATCCGACTCCTAGCGTATATGATACTGACGACTCCTATCCTTTTAAAATCTACAATTCTACCGATTGACACTTCGTTTGAAAGTTTCATTTTAAATATTAGTTTGGCATTGCCTCAAAATTGATGAGTATTCAAAACCCTACAATTTAACAAATTCATAAATTTAATTTTTTGTTCAAGTAAAATGGTGATTTTTTTGCAATTCACAGCACTACGAAGTGAATAAGAGCAACTTTTTGAGAGAAAATCACCCACTGTATAAAGTAACGGAGGAAGTTGTAAGAAGAATCGCGGAAGCTAATAAAGAAGCGATCCCAAGTGAAATGAAGTTCAAAATACACGTAATTGATGACAGAAAAAAAGTTAATGCGTTTGTCTTGCCCGTAAGTTTAAAGACTTTTTTTGCGTCTAAATGTGTGCATACTGATTTACGATAGGGATCTAACAAAATCATAATCTGTACTTACTGCCTTTATTGAAGTCTTCCATAATCGGGAAGCTTTGATTAAAATTGCCAAATATGCAAAACATTTTTCGTAATATTATATCTATTCATATTCTATTCGGATTTTAATCAAATATTATTAGGCCTCATTAATTTATGATTTACGATGGTAATGGTACCGTAGGGTGTTTTCATCGAAAAGGCACAATTGCGCCGCTCGTATCGAACTATGAGTAAAGCAAGCTTGATGTAGGATCGAACCCAAGACTTTGAGTTATCGAATTCGGCATCTAACCAACCATACTCACGCCCGTAAATTATCATATTGATAATTTAGATTTATGAAATTTATGATTTGATATTTACTGGCCTCATTAAGCGAACAAACAGTGTTGATAATTCCACCCAACCCAAGAGAACCCAGCAAATTAGTTTTGTCCAAAGATATTCGTTTAAATGAATTTTTTCTGAAGATATCCCTCTGTTTTACAAACTTGATGTTTATTAAAATATTGAATTTATGTTAATTTATTTTTTTATTATACATTTATTATTATTATTATCCATTCACCGATTTACATATAGTTTGATATATAGGATATATAAGCAGAACATTGGCGCGTTATGAAGAAGCGCACAATATAAGTATACGCATAATTACTAAATTTGTATTGTTTACATCAATTCACAATAAAATTTTCATATTTGTTTCCTCTTAGAATGGAAATATCTACATTTATTCCGGTATCCTTTTCGCCACCGAAAATACCAATCAACTTGGTATTGTTCTTGGACACGAACTATCTCACGCCATTCTTCATCACTCCGTATGTGTTAAGTATTAAAGTTTAATCATTTTCACCTTTTCGTCATTCCTAAATCACTTTCAGATGGAATTGATAAGTTTTGCTCAATTTATAGATGTTACCATCTTTGTAGCGATGGCAGCCATATGGGCTTTTCTACCTACAGACGCACTAGCATTCATCACTACTTTCCTATACAACAAACTAGTCACGGTATCCACCATTTCAATTTCACATCCCAAATTTTAATTTCCTCAAATATATTTCAGCTTACATTAAGCATGCCTTATAGTCGTAAACTTGAAGAAGAAGCCGATCAAGTTGGCCTTTCATTTTGTGCCAAGGTAAGGCGACGCATAATTCTTTAATATAGGGCATCGTAAAAGGCAACCTTTAACCCCACGAATGATTATTATTATTATTATTATATAAAGTTTAAAAATTACATTAAAAATTTTTTTCCATAGGTAATGACTTTTAATGCTGGAGTATTCACTAATTTTTAAAATTGTGTACAGTTGCAATTGAATTCGGATAAGTTGAACTTGCTTAAGATTTTATTAAATCATTCATTATTTATTATTTCAGTATCTCTTTTTTTTTGTTTTTCACTGTTACAACTCATCTACAAAGATTATAAATGCGTACATTTAACTCTCTAACGATATAAAACTTTAGAATTTTCTTTAAAAAAGTGAAGCAAACAAAAAAAAACTTGAAGCAGATTCATTAAAATTTATTTTTACAATAATAAAATAAATTCGTTACATTTTTCTTTTTCTCGCTTTTATTTTCCATATTCGATTTTGAATCTGCGTGTTTTCCTTTTGATATATAAATGGAAGGATGATGCTGAAGCGCTTTCGTATTATGTATTGCAAAGTATAAACGAGGAATATAATAGGGTGATATGACAAATCTCTATTTAAAAGAATATTAAAGCCTCTATGAGTCTTTTTCAACTTAAGTCAAGCAGAAAGCGGAGGGAACGGTCTTCTTCAAAAGTTCATTTATATTTTCCATTTGATTTTCTTATTCTCTTCTTGAACCTCAAAAGGAATAAAGCTTGGTTGTAATGATGGGATGTTGTTCTGTAAAATCAAAAAAAACGTGGAATATCCTTTTAAAGAGAATTTCTTTTTGAGACTCGCACTGAAGTAGATAAATAAATGTTGAATAATGTTTAAGGCTATTAAAAAGGGTGGATAAAACCTTTTATCATGATGATCTCTATTAACTCTTTTCTACTTTTTAAACTTTTCTTGCATACTTTCTTCACTTTTCATCCTATTTTCTAATAGCGATTGGGAAAAGAGGATAACTGAGCTTGTTTCTCCTGTTAAAAACTTGAGTATAAATCGATACTTAATCGTACTAATCAAATCGATACTTGGGTGCTTGCGAAATATCATTTGCTTGAATACAAGTAAGCGATCCTTCGTAAAAATACGCTAATAAATGAAAAATTTTCACAGGGCATAAGGTGATATCAATATCTGAAATTGTCCTTCAATTATGCAAGGATGACGAGAAGGCTTTGCATTGATTAAATACATTTCTATTCATTGGCTGAAAATTGTCCAAAGATCACATATTCCAGCTGGATCTGGAATTAAAATAAAAGCAGATTTGTATCACCTAGAAGCAAGTAAAATTCAAGGTCACATTTTATAGCGCGGCCAGACAGTTTTCCCAACGGGCAAATTACGAATAAAAATTTTGGTTTCGTTTAATTTTATATTGCTTAACTTTTTCTTAGAATACAATTCATTCTTATTCTGCCTTCCTTGTAAAAATGCATGAATATATTTTACCCCTTTTTCTCCACGAGGGATAGAATTTTTGCAAAGCGCAAAGTCGGAGTCGTAATATTATTTCGAATCCCTCTCCGATTTCATGAATCGTTATTTTCATGTATGTTATATTAAAAAAAACTCATAGACACTATTTTTAGTTTAACGTTGCAAAAAAGCAACATAAATTTTGGCAGCTCATAGAAAAGGCTGAAAAATGCAATAAAATTGACGAATCAACTTACCCCATCATATGTGAAAGCACATACCTTTCTATAGGATAAATTCAGTTTATGAATCGTATTGTTTTATCTAAGATAAAAAGTTTATAGACAATAATTAGAAAATCTTTTTGAAGTCAATGTAAGAAAGACACTAAACTACAAATACAAACGAATAGAACATTTTAATAAATTATGTTGAAGAAATAGATCAAACATTTTGCTTGCAACATAAAGTAGAAATGTCTACAATTTAGGAAATCTTTCAATTACTATCTAAAATTAATATTCACAAACGACCTTGAAATATGGTACATGTCATCACACTTTTTGGAGATTTATAATAATATTTGAAAGATTAAAGTGATTTTGCATAATTATAAATTTTTAAAGTCAAAATCGCAAAATTATATATAGGTCGAGTCATTAATGTTAAAAATATACATAAATGGAGTTGCAGTCTCAAAAATTTCAAAGATTGGAGTCGGAGTCTAAAAATTATAAACAAGTGGAGTCGAAGTCGTCAAATATTTTTCCGACTATAAACTCAACTTGAGAGTCGAAGTCACGATAACACGGATAGCATGCAATACCATCTATGTTTCATCACTTTATTGCTATATAACAAGCAAGGCATTCACATAAGTGTTATTGCCTTGAAGCAATTGACAATGAATAGCCTAGTTTGAATGGTGGTGTATATACAATAAAGGGGGAAGGGATTATGCAATGTTGAGTACGTAATTGATATATTAAGTAATGATTGATATACGAAGATGATCATTTAAAAATATTAGATTTTGAAGAGGCCTGACACTGTATCCTGTGCTTTTTTCAGGCTTGTTTTGACGTTAGAGAATCTTCAGTTTTTTGGCGCCAAATGCACACACTGGGGCAGAGTGGCGTAGTGCAAGACATTCCTGAGTGGCTTTCCACACACCCTTCGCATTCTAAGCGCGCTGACGCCTTGGATTTGCTCATCCCAGATGTAAAAGATTTACTAATTCTACTAGCAACTTGGAGAAGCAGCCACCAAATTAAATTTATTAAAATATTTATCTTTCTCAAATACTTTTAATCACGTCAAATTTCATGATTTAGAAATCAAGGCCTTTTGAATTGGGAGAGGCGTAAGGCTTGTGCCTTCTGTTTCCACCCTTGATTAAAATCATTGATTCAATTGTAAAGAGAATCGCACAATTGAATTTACCCCTTTGACGACCAGTCTGTCAGCAGTGTCCCAAGAAATGATAACCGCCGGCATTAAATATATAAAATTCCACTGATAGCAGACGATTAGTCTTCAAAATTCTGGTCATCAAAGGCTTAAATTCATCACAACCAGGGTTGTGGTGTTGGAGTCACACGTTCTGAGAAGGAGTCGGAGTAGTAATATAATTATTGCAATTCATAGATACTCTCGTTAGCGCCCAACGTTATAAAACAACATAAAAAATATTTATCATTTTGGTCTAATGTTTTAGTTTTAAATATCAAATACTTTTAAAAAAAGAATTTAGGTTTAATTTAGTTTTTGAATGCTATTGTTTTGGATTAGATAAAAATGTTACTGCGTTGAACCATAAAGCAGAAGCGTGTAAGATTCAGGACATCTTTCAATGACTATCTAAAATCAGCTTTCACAAACGACTTTGGTACATGTCATGAAACTTTTAACAGTTATAAATCGGTGTTTTGAAACTTTTACGCACTTGCGACCCCTTGCCGAGATGCTAAAAGGCCTCGCACCCCCGTGCTATAAACAGCGTGCTTAATAATTTCATTTTCTGTGAAGGAAAATGAAAGAAACATATAACCTAAGAATTTGGGAGATTTCAAATTCAAAAAAATTTAGCTAAATTAGTGCGATAAATTTATTATTTTCCAAAGATCCGTGTTTTTCTTGTGGCTAAGTAAAACAAGATTTTTAGTAATCTTAACTATAAAGAACAGATCGACCATCAAATAAGAAAGTTGTTCATACATAACGATGTTTCCAAGAATGGTCTTTTGATGCTAGTTTTGTAGTTTCGGTTACGAGATTTTTTGAAAAAGGAGAATATGCTTTTCCTTCCTTCGAAATTTCAAATTTAATTTGTTCAAGTGATCAAAATGTCGCAATGGATGCAATATTTTTCTTAATCCATGCCTTATTTTTGTAAATTGTTTTAGTTTAAGAAACCATATCTTTCTTTGCGGTTTCTGGATGTATCGTTTAAAGGTGACATCCAAGTTTTATGCCATTTTTGACTCTGCACCCAAGCTTGCATAGCGGTTACTAATGCAACAAAATATAGCTTCAAAATTTCTGATGTTAAAAATGCATTGTAATGATATCAAAATTTGCTAAAGTTTATGAATGTAATGATGACAAATTAGTATCATCTAAAGTCTTTTCTGACAAGATTCGACTCTTCTACTAAAGCTCCGGATCCACCCGTAGGGAACTTCTCTTATAGGTTGAAAAACTAACTAGTGACGCAGTAATTTATATCAGTTAAAGATTTATAATATTTGAGACAGAAAATTGATGTTGCAGAATTATAAATTTTGAAAAAGTCTAAGTGCCATTATTATAAATAGATGAAGTTACCATTGTTAAAAAAAATTATACATAAACTAATTAGCAGGCGAAAAATTACCGATAAGTTGACTCGAAAAATTATAAATAGGTGGAATCGTCGTCGCAAAATATTTTCCCGACTCCACAATCCGATTCACAACAGTGGCGTAGGCCTAAGCCAGGGATGTCTAACTAAAACAAGCAGCGGGCCATTTAGAAAAGTTATTGGACACGGTCGGGCCGCACCTATTTAAAAAAATAACAATAATTTTTTTATAAAATATTTATCAGAAACTTTTTTATCCTGATTACTGATTATCACAATTTTTATTAAAATTAAACATAAAATGAGTAGTTAATTGAAAGAGTTATTTTTATTTATAAAAGCTGTCTCTCACTTTTACAAATAATTCAAATTCAAATTTTTCAAATGAAAACATTGGGATTAATGTGTCAATACGCTATTTTATATTAAGTGAATTAATACTTGTAATCTATTTACAGTTCACTTGTATCATTGAGAGCTTCTTTGACATCTTTTGTCTTTTGCCAAAACGTCAATTTGTGGTTTGATTTTATTTGATGCAGCTATCCGTAGAGAAGATTTTAAGTTTTCATCGGTCAGTCTTGTGCGCAAATAATTTTTGTTAAGCTTCATCAGTGAAAAAAATTTCTCGCATTTATACGTACTCCCAAACATACAAACTATTTTTTTGACCAAATGAATCAGCTTTGGAAACTTGCTTCCATCAAGACTTGAGTAGAATTTGGGAATACCCAAAGTTTCAAACGTTTTCTTCAGCATGGTATTGCATTGAAGATCAACTATTTCCATTTGAATATTTTCATTCAATTGATTAACGTCGAAATTGAAAGGATCTACAAATAACTCAAAATCAGATTTTAATGATTTGAGGTCTTTGAATCTTCTATCGAATTCATTGAAAAGAACATCAATGTAATCAACACATTCTGATAAAGCCTCTTCATTTATTACAGATAGAGATTTTAAAAAAGGAAAATGTTCCAAGCTCTTGTTTACTATGTATGTATGCTATTGAAAAATATGGTCTTAAAAAATTTTCTAGCTTTTAATAAACACGATCATTATTTTAATAAATTAATTTAATATAATTAATATTAATAAATCTTCACCATTAATCCTAAATTTAAATATAATATATAAGTAAAAAAACCTTGAAATAAAAGTTAGAAAAAATTTGTTTAAGCTCCAATGATATTTTAAAAATCATAATCCTATCTATATTTTGATAGAAACTTAAAGTTTTTATAACAAATTTGTTGAAATTTTTATAAACTAATATCTATATAATTTAACATCAACCTTATCTCATTTTCTTAGAGGGCCGCATGCGGCCCGCGGGCCGCGTGTTGGACACCCCTGGCCTAAGCTTATGAATTTGGACTAGTCGTGATAATCAGTATATTTATCCTTCCAACATTAAACTATTTAAAATATTTGCTGATTAGATTTTCATGCTTTTCTGTTAAAATACACTAACTAATGCCTTTTTGCCAAATTAAAATCATATGGATGTTTCAAGGAGCGTTTCAACTCTTTGAGAACATGTGCTTCTAACTTCATCTTTTTTAGGCTTTGAAGACTTACAACAGGTGCAAGTGTCCATCTCTCTCTCTCATCGATCCTCGTGATGCTTTAAGAAAAAGCTGAAAGCAAAACTTAAGGCCTTGATTCAGTTTATTTATTCCTTCGTTAACTCATATTTGTTTACAATAACTATATATACAATATCTTGAAATGATAATATAAAAAACATTAAATTATCTTATCCTTAATTTTACAGATTTTTTAGAAAAAATTTTTACCAAACACAAAATGACATTATTTATCTGCGTGCTCAAGGCGCACTTTTATGCTCAATTTGTATTATATAATAGATTGGTGGTTTTGTCATATTTCATACTACAGATAGGAACATACAAAGCAAAAAATGAAAATTCAAAATATTGAAGTAAACTCTACTTCAAAGCTATAATTCTTTTAAGAGAACCTCGCTAATCCTTCCTCATATAAGTTTCATATGTTTTCATATTTTTTGTGAATACGTAAGATGTAATGCGTATTGTATCATGCAAACAAAAAAAGAAAACGACCAGAGGCATAGTCCAATCTTTGCTTCAATCTTCAATAAATATTTCACCCATGTTGGGTCATTTTTACCAATAAGTCACATTTAAAAAGAACAATTAAGTTAGTCTTTGAATTGAGTACCACTTTTTTCTTGCTTTCAGGCCTAATTTGTAAATGTGTATTTTTCCCAATGATGAAATATGACGACTCACACTTAAAATTTTGTTTTAATGTCTTAACGTCTGGCCGGGAAGAGAAACATAAGTGTTTTTTGTGTTCTAAAGTATTTTTTAGCAACGAAATGTTACCAAGCTAGAATAGTAACATAGAAAAATGAATCATCTTATATAATCTTTATATTCTACCTAAACATATATTCAGTTAGTAAAGTAAATTGTTTGAAAATTTATTTAGGACTTGGGTCTATGAATTGACAGGTATGTAGCCGTAAATTTAAATTTTAAATAGAAATTGAAGGTTTAAAATTTTTGCAAGAAATATTCTACAAACTTTAAATTAATATAAATTAGCTATTCTAATCCCTAAATTATACGCTAAAAATTACATGAAAATGATATTATTTGTACTAAGTTTTATTAACAAAAATATTAAGCAAAGTATTTTTTTCGTATTAATAATTAATACTTTCTAATTAATGCAAGTTTGAGTAAGAAGACGCGTCAAAAACTTAATAAAATTAGATAAAAAAATGTAAAACTTTTATTGTGAAATATTATACCAGGCAAATTTGGTAAAGATAAATAAAAAAATAAGATATATAGCAAAGTTTATAATATTTGCATTTCATGGAAATAATGACATTTATAGCAAAAAATGGCTTTGGACTTAAAAAACGTTCCGGGATTATGCAGGATACTTTTATAACGAAGCAAGGCAATTTTTGTTTCCAATCTTCCTTACAATTTCTCTATGTACTGAAATTTTGTGACTGAATATAAACAAAAAAATGCCTGAATTTTTATTAAGATAAATGGCTTCAACTTTTTTTTATTTTTAAAATATAATTTGAATTTTTACTTTATATTTAGCGTTTTAATTTTTTAAAAGATTATTATTATATGATAATAAGAGCCCAAACTTGTATTTCGGTGTAAGCGATGGGAACAGTCATTGTTAGCTTGTCGACGCAGGGCTTCTTAACATTGCTCAAAGCTTGCTTTTGCTCCACTATGACCCACTTGTGGTATTTCAAGATTTTTGAACTTTTTGAAAAGGATTACGAGAAAAGCGTGTTAAAAGAAAACTTATAAAAGAATGGTACTTATTGGTCTTAAAATGTCTTATTTAATTAATTAATAAATTAGCTCTCTAACTACCAATTTTTTTTTATTTATCGTTTTAATAATAAAAATGATGAGTTTAGGTAAATTAACCGACTGTTAATTCACCTACAATTAATTTCACTGAAAAAAGATTATATTGATTTATTAATTACAAATTCATTTCATCACATTTTAATTTTCTGAATTGAATTCGGTGAATTTTAACGGATACGAAAAATGATGTAGTGATTCTTATATTTAACTTTTTCATAATAAAAAATGGAGAAGGGGGAGATAACCAATAATAACCGTTATGCATTGATAAAATATCACGAGTCGCCATTTATATAAATGCTGGCGAAATATGTTCTTTGTCATGGTCTACTTTTGCTGTTTAATAAAATGTAAACTCCCTTTTCGTAATGACACATTAATCAAATTAATGTCATCAAATTATTCAAATCACCTACACCTTACAGACAAAAAAGTAATTACAGTATTTCCGTAAGAAATATTGTATGAGATAAGAGATGTGTCGTTAATTTTATTTCCCACAAGTATGATAATGATTTTTCTGTAAAAGTAGAAATGAAATTTAAAAAAGTTTTCTACGTTTCTTCTTAAAGCAACACATATCACGTGAGTTGTTCATCAGAGTAGTATAGCCTATGGGCAATCTTTTTTGCTTGCTTTCTTTTGAAGGTATCGTAAAAATTTATCGAATTGGGATTCCATTTTATCATGCAAAGCTCCATACATCCTCCACAGAGGAAAAAGAGCGGACCAAATGCGCAGACTTTAACGTAAAATCTGACTTCTTTCGACAAAGCGTGAAATGCATTTAAATTGTATTTCATTCTTGATTTGGTGGCGCGGCAAATGCGAATCTTCAACTTTCACAAATCAAGGAGACGCTTTGGTTTGTACAGAATTAGCTCAAATTCTGAAAAATGCAAATAAAGGCAGGCATTTGGCAAATATTTAGCATGCCAATGACACATTCAAAAGAAGATTCTGCTTCAGCAATATTTCATCTTATAAGCCCTTTTTATTCGTCATCACTTTTATTATGTAAAGGTAACATGATGGGTCTTCAGTACACTTACATAGGAGGGGTATATGCCCAGCGGCGAAACTTCTCGAGGGGGGGGGGGGGGGGGGGGTGAATTCTAAAAATAGGTTATTGTTAAAAATGAGAGTAAACTCTTAAAAATTGCTAGCGAATTTGATGGCCTGATTGACATGGTGTCATTGAAAACTTTCCTCACAGATGAAAATGATGTAAATGTGTCATCAATAATAATGAACCTTGGCATTCATTTTGTAAGCTTATTATTTAAAAATCATATTTTCCTTTAATCATAAAAAAATTAACTGAGCGCAGGCATTGAACAAAGTAGTTGCAATTAAAAAATGACTTTTTACAGAAATACACCGAAATATCTTAGAAATTTTCAAAAAATTTTACTAAATTGATAAAAAATTTATTTTTATTGGTAGTTTAACATCAAAATTTTACCATTGACCTGAATCGCCTGTCTCTTTTTTAAATTTTATCATTTTTTTCTTTTCAAGGTAATCCTGGGAAATCTGCTGGGGCCTGGGCCCCTCAGTAAAATAGTAAATAGTATTTAAAATATGCAAGATAAAAAATACATTTAGTGATTTACTAAAATATAATTAATATTTATATAGTAAATTTACTGATTTAAAAATCTTTTAAGCATGTAAAAGCGATAATTATTTTTATCATCAAAATATTACAACATCTGTAAGAAAATGTAATCTTGAAGAAAGGAAGAAAATTTATTAAAATAACATGTTTTAATTGAATAATATTTTCTACTTTAGACTTTTTTTTAAAATGATTGCCAGATCTAAATCTAAAAACAATAAATATAATTTAAAAGTAACTTTCCTATTCAAGAATTAAAATACCAACTCAACTAATAAAGAGTGTAAACAGGAGGAAGAAAAAAGAAAGCCATTTAATTCTTTCTACTCCAATTTTTTGGCATAAATGAGAGTGCTGTAATTTGCCCACCTCTGGTATAACCAATGGATGCAAATACAAAAACATCTTTCATAAAGATTGAATTTTGATTTAAAAATTAATTATTGATTTGTTCAATGATTTATCCAATGTTCTTAAATCATTTACTATAAATTTGTTTTTATATTAAATATAATTCATGATTTAAAAATATTGATTAAAAATTCATTGATCACTGTTATTATTCTATTATATGTTTTTAATATACACAAAAAATGTTTTATTATTAAAGGATCATTAAAAAATTATCTTTATTTTTTTTCGAATTTTAAATCCGTAGTTTTCTACGAAAAAGTGTTTTAAATAAAAAAAATGTATAATAATACATGAGTACTTTTCGAAACAATTTTTTATATTGTGACGTTGATAACCCTACTTTCAAGTACTTTACCTAAAATATCACCCTAATAAATTTTAACATCAAAATAGATACCATTTATTATTTTTGTCAAAATATAAGCTCACCCTAACATTTTAGACTTGGAAATATCATCATCATCATACTTAAAATTTTAAATGAAAAGATTTGTTGTCATTTATGATTTTTGTCAAAAAAATTATTTGGCTAATATTTTTCAGTCTTAAATCGCTAATTATGTTCCAAAAAATATAGAAATTTTTGGAAATTATTCAAAAACTAAAATACCTTATATTGCATACAGATAGGTAATAAATATGTGAATTCCAGAAAAAGTCAATTTTTGATATTTAGTTTTTTCTTATTTTGAGGTTAATAACCCCGTTTGAAATTTTTCGACTGAAAATTATCATCTTCATAGTCTGCATAAAATTATAATGTGAAAAGATCTGTTATTTATAATTTTAGTCAAAAATATTATTTTGCTCCATTTTTCGGTTTTTATTAATGCCATTACTTCTACAAGTACCAAAAATTCGTTTAACCAAAATATATGATTCTTTTTCATTAAAATATATTGTATTTTCGATGACATCACTTTTAACTCTTCGTTTTAGAAATATCCCCACACAATCCTCAGTATAAAATTTTAATATAACTGTCATTTAACATTTTAGTCAAAAATATTTTTTTAAATCCTTCTTGTTTCACACTCTATTTTTTTGAAAAATTCTTTTAACTAAAAATATTTTATATACGCCATTTTTAGTTCCATTTTGTCTTTTTTCAATTCTACCCGAATTTGAATTTTTGATTTTGTTTACATTTATATTTTTTTGATATTCTAGCATTATTTTGGGACTAAATTTTTCACAAGAAAATAGTAATTAAATTATTAAAAATGTTTATTATTTCTTAAATAATATTTAAAAAAATTTTATTTACTTTTTTAATTACAAAATTTTTCTGCTTTAATTTAGCAACATCTTTTTCATTAACTTTTATTTAATATTATTATGTGATTATTTAGTTAAAATTGAAAAAGACGAAATAGAATTCTAAATAGACAAAATAGAATTGCAAGAGAACAAAATAGGATTGCAAAAATACAAAAGAACTAAAAATGATATATAAAAAATGAAAAATTTGATTAAAATTTGTTGCAATTTTTGATGAATTTGTTCAAGTTTTCACCCCAAAAATATCAGTACCATATTCAATAGAAATTTTGATAGGACATGAAGTATAATTTATAATTTTAAACAAAAAAAAATCGGTTTTGTTTAAAAATAATGACGTCGATGTTCTCAGCTTTAACTATTTTGTCTTGAGAATATCACCATCGTACAACAAAGCATAAACTTTTAAATTCAAATTCTCTCTCGTTGTAAAAGTATCATTACGATTATAAAATACCAATAAATTTTAGTGTATTCAAAAAATGCAGACTTTCATGTTGAAAGAAACACTTTACCCTCCAATAAATAGAAAACATGTTTAAATTAGCCAACTTGTTCTATTCATCTGACTTTTTTAAGATTTGCAAAAAATTTACTAATAAACATAGAAAAGACCTTTTTGTACAAAAGAGAAATTTTTTAGAAATTAAATAATTCAAAATTTTTGTCATTGAAATTTTTTAGGTCAAAAACAAATTGCCCAAGAGATCGAATTTTCTAAATGTCTTAAAGTTTAGCAGGATTTGTACTAGCATTACTTAAAAAGTAATCCACTCATTCGGTTTATTTTCATCTCCTGTATAAGTGAATCGAATCAATAAGAAAACAATGATCCTTCATATTTTCTTATCTTATAATTGTTAAATCTACTGAGTCTTTTTTAAATCTCACTGCATTTGCATTACGAGAGAATTACTTGTCTGCGCTTATTAATTTTGCTTTAAACCACATATCTGACGTTGGGAACCCTAATCTCAGGAATAGTTTTACCAAAAAATTTAGAAAAATTGAAACCAATATCATGTTAAAATTATTGTGCTTATTTAACAAAAATTTTAATTTAAAAATGTAAGTATTTTTAACTTCTCCATAAAAATTAATAAGACGAGATTAGCTTTATTCCAAAAAAATCGTTAAGAAAAGGCTGCCAGGCTCTAAAATATTATAAAGGAAGCGGAGAATTGATTTCATCAGAAGCCACCATTTTCTACTGATTGAATTAATTTTAACAATGTCCATAACAAATGTTAGTAGCGAAGGAATCTTAAAACTTACTTATTATGTCGAATTATAAACCCCGTCTAAGTTTAAAAATGACTCAAGCGAGATATGTTTACAAAGAACAAACTTAAACAGTAAATCTAAAAGACATAACAAATGAATTTGTTAAGTGTGATTGAACACAAAATTTTAGTTTTACGAAAATTTTAATACTTTTTATATTCTTATTTTTTACTTAGTGTTTTTTAATAAATAAAATCAAATAGATTTATTCGTATAAAAAGTATAGAACTTAAAAAAATCAAAGACAGCAAAAATTCCTTTAAAAAAGATTTAAGAGATCAAGTAGGGTAGTTCGCAAGAAATTTGGAAATCATACAGAAGTTGGCTCGTTTTAAGTGCACAAGCCTTGAACAAGCTTAATTTTTGATACAAAAAGAAAGACCTTTGGAGAGATAAAGTTTCGGATTTAAGAGAGTGCAATTGAAATTTTGAATGCTTTTGAAGAATAAAAGCTCTCCTAGCACAGCTATGGAAAGGAAGCGCACACTTATTATACAGTTTTTTAGTTTTAATCAAATGTAAAAAATTATGAATATTAATGAAATATATATTTTATTTTTAATTAGCAAATGTTATAGATATATTTTATATAAAAGCAAACATCTTTCAAATGGTTTTAAATTTCAAAGGTTTTAATTATTTTTTAAATATATTGATCTGTTTTACAATCTTAATGTTTGAAGCGAATAGTTTAAATCTCAAATCAAACTACTCTACAGCTTTATCATTACACAGTACGGTATATAAATTTGCGATTAAAATAAAAAAATATTTATTGATGAACGAAAGAGGAATCAGACCGCAACAGGCTGTTTCATGGCGTCCTTTAATTTAGAGAGATGACAGAGTATGGCCCCCTTGTCTAGATTGATGGTGCGAAAAATGGCATTTAATGCACTTTCATATTCGCTTTGGGTGAAAATGGCTCCATTCTCCACTATCTCACCCAGTACTTCTTCTGGGGTCTTGTACAACATTTCATAGTACGTTCTGCAATGCTCTAGTTCAGGTTGTCTACATCCAGTTAGTTGTGTTAGATTTTGTTGAATTGAAAAAATATTGAGGCACATTTTTTTGATTAAAGTGCTATCAATTTTCTGGATCTTTTGAATGTTGTTCATCAACAAAACACAGGTTAGCTGACCAATGCCATTCATGACGTAGGAGAGTTTGTGTGGAAATAAACTCATAGTTATTGTTTCTTCAGCACTACAAAGGCTCTGATTGAACACATGAATATCTTCATCGATTTTTCCTTCAAATGATACAGAATTATCTCCAACGGATCTTAGATAATAGAAACATAATATACGGATTTCAAGATGAATAACTAATAAACAAGTTTCACTAAGATCTGAAAAGTCTCTACTCAAAAAGTTCAATTTTTCCAAAAGACCTGCAGAAACCGGTAAAACAAAATCATCCTTTGTGGAAGATATTGAGAGTATAACTTTTTTGTCGTTTGTTCTAAGCAAATCTATGAAATTGTGCTTACTTGATAGCACAAAGTGGTTATTGTGTTTTTTAATGTATGCTGTCACTAAATTCAGTTTGTTGGACAGCCATTCTAAACTTTCATGAAGATGCGCTAAAATTTTGAAAGAATTGGAATCAGTTAGGATATCGCTATGCGTTATGAAGACATCTCGCAAGTTACTTGTTAAAATGTCAGATTCTTTCAAACTTCTTAGGCGTGTTTCATCAGGCGCTTCCATGGAAGAAGTTGAGAAAAAGGACTTGGAATGGTCTTCGTAGCGACGCATGTTCTGCCAGTTTGGCAGAGAACAGAAAAAGCGACGTATATCCATATCGATGGCCCAATTCGCGCTAATCACACACTTGTCTTCGTTATGATCACACTTGACAATCATGTCGTAAATGGAATAGCAACCAAGCTTGTAGCTTTGCAATAGATCTACCAAGATCGTAAAAAGATCCTGGTAGTAGTCAGGCAGGCTTGGCATCAGCTCAAAGATATTCAGAATCTTAGTGAATAGGGTGGCACAGCTTTGCAAAATGTGTCTGGGCATGAAAAGTTTATTTTGGTATTCAGCAGAAACTAAAAATCTCCAACTGTCTGCATTGTTTGTTTGAGAATCCATCTTACTCTGATAAAAAGTGGTGATTTCGGGCAAGAAAACCTCTTTCACGAAGTTGGAAAGAAATGTCTCTAGAATTGTGGGGGATTCTTCTGGCATCAATATTTTGGGCAGGTACGTCTGTGAGTTTTCTATCTCAGCAATAAAATTAGTGACCGGAACGTAAATGTGCTTGATATTTTTGATGGATGGACCACAAATCAGCTTAGAATGCTTCGGCTTGGCGCCAAGGCTGAAAGCACATGTGGACAGGGGCAAGGCGAAAGAGTTGTTAGTACGATCATCAGAGCAAGAACTCTTGTTCTGCAGAGAAAGGCAGGATTTATCAAACTTGAAGAGAATATAGGAGGCTTTTTTACGCGTGAAGGCGTCTTTGATGATTTGTGCGCTATCAGAAGTCGCGTATTGTGCAAGAGTGGGAGCAAAGCTCTCAGCGGCCAAGTACTCGCATAAGAGCGACTGCAGGGAATGCTGCATTTGAGCCCAAACTTGCATTTCGGTGTAAGCGATGGGAACAGTCGTGTTGTTAGCTTTGTCGACGCGGGGCTTCTTCGCATTGATCAAAGCTTGCTTGTACTCCACTATGACACACTTATGGTATTTCAAGATTAGTTTAAACTTTTTGAAAAGGATTTCAAGAAAGGCGTTTAATTTTAGGCCGTTTATTTCATCATCCGATATGCTTTGGTAAGAAAATTTAAAATCATCCAAATAAGTGAGTACGTGGGATGCGGTTTTGTTGATGACGTTGGTTAAATCATTAAATAAATTATCTTTTAGAACATGGAGTGCACAGTTCAAATGATCTAATACAACAAGAGCTTCTAAATCAGTCTTAATTTGAGCAAGTAATTCAGCACACAAATCACCAGCATCATTTTCTTCAGGAGTAGTAGATCTATTTTTAAAACTTGATTCTGATAACGAAAACAATTTATCTGAGGCCTTCTGCAGACTTATTTTGATTTTCTCATTTTCTAAAAGCATCTCTTTATTTTTATCAGACAAATTTTGCACGGACAATAGCTTGATTTTATCATCATCAACTCCATTCTCCTTTGTGTGGTATGAGACATTCTGAAGTGAAGAATAGGATGAGTTAGGAAATGATCTTTTGAATAAATGTGGTATCTCATCATTCATTTCATCGCAAGCAGCGTAAATATTGGAGGAAAGTGCATAAGTAAGTATTTTTTTAAGGCTTTCTTTCTTATCCAACAAATCTGCTTTGAGATCTCGTAAGCCATCAATGTTTTCGAAGATTTCAAATTTATGGTCAGCATATAAAATATCATTAGCTGCGTGAACATACAAGCCTTGCTTTATATAATTTTCCACATTGTTTGGAATTTTTTTCAGCACTTCTAATTCGTCCAACATTTCAGTGATATACCTTTGTTGCATCGCTTTAAGCCATAAATTTTGAATGCCCTCTTTCTGGCAATCGAGCAAAGAGCGGCAAGCGAACAAATTTTCTTTGACGCATGACAACTTACCGGAAATGGAGGAAGCCTTGGTAGAAATGGACTTGAACGCCTTAATTATATCCGAGAAGTCATCCACGTGCTTAATTATGAGGGTGTCGATCTGAGCGTCGCTTTCTTTGTATGCTTTTTCAAGGCGTTCTTTTTCAAATTTTCGCTGCTGAGCATTCTCGCTCGCGGAGAGCGTTCTAATCACATTCATCAAAAGTGATGTTCCCTCATTCTTCTTTCCAGCTGATGCATCTTCCATTTAGCACAACTTTTCAATAGTTTAGAAGATTTAAAAATAAAATGATAGATCTCTACTTACATCATTTTCTTGAACAAAAATCCTTTACTCCTGAAATTGTAATAGAAAAAATTTATAGTGAAAACTATATAATATTTTGTAATAAATCATAACTTCATAAACATATATGATACAAAGGCTTATAACAAGATAGATTATTTTTTTACGTATGAATTAAAGCATTAGCCTTTTGACTGTTAACTCTATAAGTGACGAATGGAGGGGGCATTTTCATGGTAGTTGAATGATCCTCTCATGTAGAAAACTAGCAATAAAAATGAAATGTACATTTTTTTCAACAAAATTTTGATATCATCATGTCTATAACTCATAACTTAGTGTTTATATTGGAACATATAACACTTATATATCCAAATTTTTTCCAATAAGCATGGAAACTTGTCTTCAAATATTTTATTCAAATTTTAAATAAAAAATATTTTTTATACTAAATCGACCATTGTGATTTCATTTCTCGACTCAGTTTGTGCAATTAGGGGATAATGATATCTGAAAGTGTCTATCAAACTTGCTGTTTATGCTTGAAAATTATATCTAAAAAGATTATACAAATTTTAAATAAAATATCTATTTTTATAATAAATCGAACATGCTGGTTTCATTACTCGAATCATGTCATGTGAGAACGTCAAACAAATTTGTTCGTGTCGCCATTCACATTTTAAATATAAATTTTTTATAGTAAATACACCATGCTAATATTTTTTCTGGGCTCCGTTTTGAACATGTCTGAGAGGAAATGTCTAAAAGCGCTAATCGAAATAGTGATGTATCCCTGAAAATTATATCAAAAACATTCTTTAATATTTTAAATAAAATATTTTTTATTACCATGCTGAATTCATTTCAGGACTTTTATTTTAGTAGTTAGGGTGTAAGAATGTGTGAAATTATTATCTATGAAATTATAATGAATAGATAACTTTATGTAATTGAAACAAAAGATTATGAATGATTTCACGCGGAACACTATTTTTGAATAAGGATTGGTTAACAAATATCCAGAGTGATATCTGCTAGTTCATATCATGTGATGATATTACAAAACATGATACTGATAAAAAAGCATTAAGATCAACAAGAAAATTCTCTTCAATAGGAAAGATAACAGATTGGGTAAATTTTTTGCAAAATAAATATCTCAAAAAAGGTTTTTTCGAACACAGATTGCGAAAAATAAATTTCTGATGAAATTAGGAATATAAAGGGAGGGGACCGTTCATAAAGTACATACGCAATAAAAGTAGCTCTTGAGTAGAAATTGATTCTGATCACCGATGATATTGATAAAATCATTAATTAAATCAAGAGAGAAAATTCTTTTATCAATTAGGTTAAAATATAATTATCAAAATAAAAGAATTAATCTCATATAACTATTTAAGCCACATTGGCATGTAATATTCATTTGCATGACAAAAATTCATAATAATCAAATAGAGAAAGGTCAAATTGATAAATGGGAAGAAAATTATTCGAAAATGATAAAAAAAAAAGTCTTACCAGAAATTAGCCAAAGATAAACATTAACCGATATTTAAATCTAGAATGACAAAAATCATTTCAGAATTAAATTGATTTACTGTGTATGAATATGTTATTTTAAAATACTGAAAAACCCTGTGAAAGAAATTTTCATCCCTGGCACATTCATCATAAATTACTTAAATATTTCTATAAAAAATATATTCACTTTAGTTAACCAGAACATAGGTCAATTTAAAAATAGATAAATTACTGCTAGGAAAAAGGTTCAAGTAAAACTACAACAAAATTTATTACTAGCTCTAAAAAAAAACTTGAGGCAAGTAAAACTTAAAATAAACGTACATTTACTCGATGGATAATTTAAAACTCAAGCTTCATTTTAAACTTAGTCAAATAAGTTCGAAAAAAAAATTTAATAAATTTAGTTCTTTTACTTTATTTAGCTTTCCAGATGATGAATTTAGATGCATTTGGGTAAAAAGATGCTCACGTCATATGGCAATAATTCTGTTTGTACAGATATTTATTATTGCTGCAAGGGAAGAGTAATGATGGTTTAGTGATGGGCGAATTAGAATTACTAATATGTGTGGTCTGGCAAGAAAATGGGTGACATAAAAATATATAACAATACTCTATTACCAGCCCTCGTTCAAACTTAAATATCTGTGTATCTTTTTATTTTAAGCATTTATTTAATATTATTTTTAATTTCAAGTTCTTATTTATAAAGAACATATTTGTCTGTATTTGGGTATATTTGGATAAAAGGTTTTATCGGTTTAAAACTAAAAAATTTAAAACTTATCAATTTTTTTCATGAGAATTACTTATCGATATTTAGAATTCTGAAACTTTAGTTTTTTATAATCAATTTGGGAGGTGCTCTCACGTTGCGATGTCAGCAGAGATCTCAAATTAAGAGTGCTCTTGGTCTAAGATTCACCCGTCCATATAAGAGAGATATTTCTTCCCCTGGATGCAAAACCCACTCAAAAAAATTAAATTATAAAAAGTTTCGAGTAAATTTTAAATCCAGTAAAATAGGTATTTTATGTGGAGGGGCCAACTTACTTTCCTTAAATCATAAAAAAATGCTGTTATATGGTTTTCTCCCGAACAAAAATTACTAGTAATCTCAACATATTTTTAAATGGTGTTCCTTTAAAGCAGAGTCGAATATTTCAACTATTTATGAGTTATTTTCACAAGCAATTTAAAAAATTAAAAAATCTTTAACATGAGTTTAAAAAGCTTCTTTATTAGGACTTTATTTATCCAAACTTTTCATATTGTAACCTAATTTGTGGTTCTTCATACTTTAAAAATTTTTAACTTCAACGCCTCGCTCCTCTACTGATTTATTTAATAGCATCTCCATTTATAGTATAAACCTTTTATCACACTTCAAATTTTACTATAAATCTTGTTTTAAAAATGGTACCTTTAAATCGATTTCGAATTTATTTCGAATTTCTTTAAGTCTCTTTAAGGAAGGACAATATTTAGAATTGCATATATGATTAGACTATCGCAATTCTTACAAAACTTATTTTCTTTATTATCACACTTACTTGAATCATGCTCTAGTTCGCAAAATCTACAGCTGAAACAAGTAGCTTTGCATTCATGAGCATAGTGGTAATATCCATTAAACTTGGTGCATGTTATAATATTGCTCCGTAATAGTTCAATACTATGTACAGTACATTCTAAAAATATATATATACGTTCAAATATTTTTTTCACAATATTATGATTAAATTTAACTCCAATATTACAAAGATTATTATCATGATGATTAGAAAATTTGAATATATTTAAAATATTGTCAAAAGTAATATCATTTTTCTTACTTATTGTAGATCGGATTTCTTCAATTGACATCATGTTATCAATGTTTTTTAAGCAGAAGTAAGGGCTTTTAACTGTTGAATCAGTGAAAGGTATACTTTCATTTTGGAGGGACGCTTTAACAACTTTCAGATTTTCTATGGAAGCTGTTTCAAGAATAAGACCTATCATTTGGCGTTTCATGCTAATTTTATTTTCACAAGGGTTTAAATTTATCTTGAATAGTTTTTTTAATATTTTTCTCATTTTTATTTCTGAAAAAAATTAGGAATAACAAGAGTTAAGGAAGGATTAAAGGCATTCACGTTTTCGCTGGGAATACTCTTGGTTGTATTATCACCAGTAAGTTTGTTAGTTGTAAGTGCTTGCGAATATGTAGGATTACAAGACTTTTCTTTAAAATCACTTATTTCTTTAGAAATAAAATAAATTTTCTCTTCCAACTTTTCAAGTTTCGTATAAATTATTTCTTCTTTGTAAAATTCATTCAGTATACATTGTAAAGTAGACTTCTTCTTTTTTTTTGGACAAAGTTTCTATTTTATTAACAAGATTAGTAACACTTTCATAAATAAAAGAATTCACTTATTCCATAACTTTATGAAGCAAGAAAACTTTATGAAGCTGGATGACAGATAAAATTATGAATTTCAAGTTTAGAGAGATAAAAATTCGGCATATTTTTTTTGCAATTTGGAGTCAGAGAAAATTATGAGGAACATAAAAGGGCAGCTTCAACCACTTCCCCTCTCTCCTCCATTTCAGAAATTGATAATGCAGCTCTAAAAACAATGCTATTTCATCGAATATTCTTGTCGACACTAACAAATTGCACTTATAAAAGAAAAAACGCCCACTTTTGCAATTCAGAACTTACCTATCTCATACTCGATATGAAACGAAATCTCAATATTATCAGAAAATCCCATACGCCTTGCAACATACTTTCCTATCAAAAAAATCAAAAGAATTACGAGTCTACACCTCAAAACGCTAAAAAAAACTTTCTGGATTAAATTTACGTCGTAAAATTAACAGAATCCACGGAAAATAATCACTAAAATCCTCATATAAAAAAATCATTTGATCTACCTCGATCCATTTACTGCTAATGAGCCTAATGAAATTTCTTTAAATATACCATTTCTTTCCTCAATCTTTCCACCTGATTCTCCATGTTCTGAAATCTTCCATTCATACTCGCTCTAGTTCTATTATCTCTGAGCTTGACAACATCTCCTATCCTCAAATTTCCATCAATGAAATTGCCGGTGTCAAATGGACTAAATTTTAACTCTTTCACAAACTTCCACCTTGTAACCCCTTCTCACATCATTCCACTTTTTTTCACTCACCTTCTCCTCATATAGAACTGTAGGTGAAACTTTTTCAATATTTGGATTTCTTGTACAAAGTTCATAAAAATTTTATTAAGGTTTATTTCGATTGCTGTTTTCAGTTATAATTCTGTGGACAGTGTTTCATTTCAGATCAAAATTAGGTTAACTGCATTGAACAAACTGTTCCCAATACCAGTAGTATACAAGGGAGCTAATTCAGAACCATACATTTTTAACGAGACTTGATCTTTTCTTAAATTTGAATAACTTGGTAACATTTGATATTAGCTAAAAAGAGAAAAATTATCATTTCTAAGAAATATTTTTTCTCTAGCAAAATAATTTTCAATTTAATCAACGGAAGAAACTGAAGATAATCTTTTTAAAGATGAGCCATAGTCAAAATTAGATTTTAATTGATTACACTTTAGACAATGGTATTCAAGTTTAAAAAAAAACTCACATTGTTCTGCAGACAAGTTTTCACAGGTAGAGTGGAAATGTTTCCTACAAATAGAACAATAGACGGGAAAAGAAAGGACAACATTTTTGCAAAGTGTGCAGATATATTTCACTTTCTAAAAAAACTATATATATTTGTTAACAATATAATTTTTAATAAAACGCAGTAATATGCACTCGCTTTCTTTTCCAGACCAATCCAAGACAGTCATATTTATAAATTTGCTTTTCTTCAAATAAATAAATAATATAGACTTAAGCTTTGGTATCCTGCCAAATCTTCTCAGTTCGAACAAATTATAAAAAAATCCTGGATAATATTCTGAATTATTAAAAGCAAAGTTAAACAAAAAAGACAATAATAGAAGAAACAATAAAAGAAGTTAAAGAAAATGGTTTTAGAAATTGTTATTTTCAAATGCTTCATAATATATATCTTTAGTCTTAATAGGTGAAAGATTTGATAATTATTTATCAATAAATTACATTCTTTTAATAAATTTTGTATATTTTATTACTTTTTACTGAAAATAATTTAAACCAGTTAATTTTTGATAAAAAGATTTTAAAAAGTTTAAAAAGATTTTTAAAAGTAATTTACTTTAATTTTATTTTATTAAAAATAAAATAAATTTTACAAAAATTTTTTTCATTAAATCAAGCATGGAATAAAACTAATATTATTAAGATAATTTAATTTTGAAACAAAATGTATTTTCGCTTAAAGTCAAAATAACATAGTTTTTATTTTTTTTGGATAAAAGTACCTATAAAAGTTGAGAAAGTTTATTATATTCAGCTAAAAACTCTCTTTAAATTTAGTTTTTTACTCATTAAATTGGAAAATTTCAAAAAAATTATTTTTCCAACACCCATTAATACCCAGCCTATGATTCCATCTGATAAAACATGAAGACCTATTGTTTTATTCATCTATTTACATCGTATATCAACCTCCAGGTAATAATTTTTTTTTCTACATGTAATCAAAAAATGGTCGCATACATATGTGTACACTATGCTTGCATATATGGATATATACCTTTTTATAAAAAAAAACCCATTGAATCTAAAGTAAAATGAAACTGTCAAGTATGGAAATTTATTAGCAAATTGAACAAAATTAAGAATTTTTGAGGGTATGGAACTTTTTGAAATGGTCATTATCAATCATAATGCAACATCACATTTTTCACATATAGTTTTTGTTTTTCTCAAGCATGAAGAAATGGCACATCGTCTAACTTTTTCAACATGTTTTGGCCAATGAGATCTTCCAAATAAGCGAATATTTTCATCAATTCTACAATTTCCTTTTCCTGTTGCTTTTCTATATGTCATCAAATATGAAGATGTCATAGATCTTATAAACCTCAACAAATCCTCATTTTTATTGTGATTTGCCATTTTATATAACTTGAAAGACCCAGTGAGCAAAGTGGAGAGTATGTTAGTCATATGAGGTACCACCATTTCTTTGATTTCACATGAATACGATACATGGCAACGGTTGAGTCTCCACATAGCTTATTTTTCCTCACAGTACAGGTTGTAGATAATAATCCAAGTTTATACAAACTTGACTGCAAGCATAATTGATTAACAACGCGATCATTGAGAAATTTACCAGGAGTTTCCATTATATCCTTAGCTCCAGAATATGGTATCAAATGGTAAGGGTACCAATTTTTTCCTGGTAAAACAAAATTTTTGTATCCAAAGTGAACTGATTTGCATCTAATTCTTTGTTTCGCTGAATGACGACCAGTATAGTGTATCATTTGCTCATCAATTGAGTAGTGAGTGTCAAAAAATCCAAAACCTTTCAAAGAAGTGTTAGCAAGATTATAAACAGTTCTCACTTTAGCAAGCTTATCTTTTTTGCACAAATGTTTATTATCTGTTAAATGAATGAAACTTGTTATACTTTCAAAGTCATTACGAGAAAAAACACCTGAAACAGAAGAAACATGAGAACTTTCCAAATACATTCGCAATCTCGGAAGCTTGTGAAATCCAGAAAAAAAAATAAAATTCAAACAAACTTTGTCTCCTTTTTTCCAATTTTTTTTGCAAGTTTTGAACTAATTTGAGAGAGAAAAATAATATCGTCAACTTTTTCATTTTCTTCATGTTATTTTGAAAAATATAAGTCTTGCATACAGTGATCAATATTCAGCAAACTCAGATCAGAGTATATGATGTTTTCAGTGGTATCGCTTTCTTCAAAACTACTTGATTGAACTTCCACACTTGAACAAATTTCTGGGACTCCAGTCAAGTCATCGGTCATCAAGTCTTCTAGAAAGTCGTCATCAATGTTTTCCTTGTCAGTTCCTTCATCATTTTCGCGAGGAATAATAACAATGTCGATTGGATCTGTATTATCACTTATTGAGTCTAAAGCACAATGTAAAAATTTGTGTGTATTTTTATCATGAACAGAGAACTTTTTTCTTTTTCTTGTTTTATCAAAGAAAAGTTTCCTCCGTTCCATTCAACATAAACAGCAAAGTCCTTTACTTGCTTTACAACACCACGCACTTTGGAGTTATTCAACTTTCCAACAAGATTTGAATATCCCAATCTTCTTTTTTTATAAAGATATTTGCAAACTAAGTTTGTAACTTGGGTACTCACAATGTTTCCTTTCATAAAATTAACCCTATTATCAACAGAACAATTATCGGTGAGAAACAATATGGATCCATAAAGAATGATGAAAAAAAAACTTAAAATTTTTTAAATCAACAGGAAATCTACTAAAATATCAACAAAATGACAAACTATAAGAGAAAGCTAAAAAGATGTGAAAATGAATGGAGACTTGCTTATGTACAAAAACAAAAGATGATTGATGATGAGTATGAAAAAGAAAACAGAGACGTAAATACGTAATGACAATACGAAATTTTTTGAAAACACGTCATTTTTATCCATTTGTGAAGAGTAAAAGGAACTATGATTGATGATCGAAAATAAATTGATGCAAAGAAAAAAGCACAAGGCTTTTTGTGTAAAGGCTTCTTTTGTATACATATGTGGACAATAGTCATCCCTAGTGTGCAAATATGTTGACATCATATTGTAAATACACAAAGAAAGAATTAAAAAAAGTTTACTTTCTCTCATTTTTATACTATTTTCTGAAACCTATTTCTAGAATGTATACAATATGAAAGTTTCAAATTTCAACAGTTTGTGAATTTTATGATATTCAACAAAATATATCTTTTTTTTTTGAAGAATTACTGAGAAATTATCAATTAGCTTTTATCAAAGAAAAATTCAAAAATCTTGAATTTTTTATGATTGTAGTAAAATATCAATTATTATTATTATTGATTTGGATGGTAAATTAAGTCGGAAAAAATTCTCGATTTTTTTTGATGGAGTTAATTTTTTTGTGTAAACATATGTGTACGCTAGAATATAATGGGTAAATCCTTTCGTGACCAGTGTATCATATATGATACATAAACAATTTTCCCTTTGTCCGCATTCCCAAATAGTTTTGTATATGAATCTTCTGCTTTTTAATAAATATCGTCTAATTTTTCTCGTCACGAAAGGTTTAAAATATAATAAAACTATCCAATTTGAAAATTTATATTTTTATATTTTGAGTAGTATATAGTCAGAAAAATATTTTTAACAAAAATTTTTTTTAAAAAGTTAACAATTAAAATTATAAACTAACTTAACTTTAGAAACTTTTTTATTTTGATTTTTTATGCTTTAAGACATATTTATACTTGTGCGCACTTGTGGACACCTGTGCGTACTTGTGCACACACCCTTTCTAAAATCAGTTTTCGCATTTAGAGGTTTTAAAGTATGTCATTGTCAATCACATTTATGGTTTACATCGGAAAACTATTTACAAATATATTCTCTCTAATTTTACATGAAATATATGTTATATATCAAATCAACCATATACTAGTTTTATTTCTGAACTAAGATTTTGTATTTAGAGATTTTAAAATGTCTGAAAGTATCCATCAAATATACGGTTTACATCTAATATCTAGAGAAATACTTTGAAATTTAAATGCAATATCTGTTTTTATAATAAATTGAAGATACTGGTTTCATTTTTGGACTTAGTTTTCGCAGTTATGGATTCAAAATATCTGAAAGCTTCAATCAGATTTGCGCTTTACATCTAAAAACTGTCTCAAAAATATTTTTAAAATTTCAAATAAAATATCTATTTTTATACTAAATCGACTATGCTTATTTTATTTCTGCACTCTATTTTAGCTAATACGTTTAAAAATATCTATAAGTGTCAATTAAATTAGTGCTATATGCCATGAAATTCTATTTTCAAAAAATAGTTAAATATTGGTTATATAGTAAAAATTATTTTTTTAAATATATTTTGGCTTATAATACTTTCTTCATTTATGTTGGCTATGAAATATTTATTTAAAAAAAGAAAACGTTTTATAAAATTACAGTTTTGGAGGATTAGTATGAGCTAAGAAAGCAATCAGAAATAAATAATTTTTAAAAAGAAGTTTGTATCTTAACTAAATAGAAGATCTACCATGTTCCAATGAATTAGGATGTGGTATAATTATCTAATATTGGGTGGTTCTAAAAAGATTTTGACAGAGAAAAAAAGTTCCTAATTTAGAAATCAAAAATCTTTAAATTTATAGCTTATAAGCTAAGATTACAATGATTATTTCACTAAGAAGGGTCGGAAATATAAATATTTAAAATAGGGCTCAGTTTTCTTTTTGTGTGAAAGTTAGTGTCTTTTGGATGAAGAAAGTGGAAAACTATTTGTAATTGGACAAGACCCGAATGATTTTATCAGA
The DNA here is from genome assembly GCA_030549495.1 of Nectonema munidae. Lineage (NCBI taxonomy): Eukaryota > Metazoa > Nematomorpha > Nectonematoida > Nectonematidae > Nectonema > Nectonema munidae. The sequence continues at coordinate 1,019,917 of JAUIRK010000908.1, forward strand.
AAAAAACTTTTCAACTGGGATTTGTTGATAAATATTCAGGCTGAATATCTCTCCATATCACCTGATAATAAAATGCACGATACTGATACAAATGCTTAAGATCATCAAGAAGTTTCTTTAATTAGAATGCTTTGAGAGTGGAAAAAAATCTGTTCAAAATAAATATTTTAAATAGTTTTTTAGAACACAGATTAGAGAAAACCTATTAATATTTAAATAATTTTTATATAGGTTTGACTGATTTCCATAAAAAAGAAATATTTTCAGTAAACTCAGCTTACTTGAAAATGGGCATATATGTGTAAAAAATGTTATAAAATTATTTAGATAAAATGTTTCTTTTTAAGATGAACTGTCACATATATATTTATTTTTTGACAGGTTTGAATGATTTTCATAAAAAAAAAAATATCACCACTGAATTCACAATGCTTGAAAATGGGTATATATGTGTAAAAAACTTTATATAATTACTTAGAATAAAAAGTTTATTTTTGAGATGAGCTGTCATATATAAATAAATTTTTTGAGGGGTTGGATTGATTTTCATAAAAAAATTATATCACCACTGAATTCAGCATACTTGAAAATGGATATATATATAAAATTTATATAATTATTTAGATAAAAAGTTTCTTTTTTAGATCAGCTGTCATATATAAATCAATTTTTTTTATAGATCTGATTGATTTTCATAAAAAAAAATATCACCACTGAATTCAGTTTACTTGAAAATTGGTATATATTTTTAAAAAACTATATAATTATTTAAATAAAAAGTTCCTTTTTCAGATGAGGTGTCAAATATAAATCAATTTTTTGAAAGGTTAGATTAATTTTGATAAAAAAGGACATCATTACTGAATACAGCTTAGTTGAAATGCATTCAGCACTTGAGATGGCAAATTTTACCCAGCACTAATAAGGTTAAAGAATTTCTCATCCCCTCTGATTTTATTTTCGCTATCACTGACATTCACGTAACCTATATTTCTTGGAAGTTGCAAAACGTTCATGTTTTTCGATCACTTATGAGATAGCTATCAGGAAACTGCCCGTGTAAAAAAATACTATTTCCCTATACATCTAAGCGAAAATCTTATCTGCAGATTCTGTCTTAAAAACATTGAGCCTCTTACTCACCTACTTATTTTCTGTCCCACTTTGACCCATCTCATTCATAATATTCTTTCCCTCTCCATAAAAGCACTTGGTCGATTATCATCCTCACTCCTTGACTTCACACAAAACACAAAACTGTTAATAGAACTAGATAAAATAATCCTCAAACTCGAACCTATTCTCAATTCATATCCTATGTTAAACTATCCTCAAACTTAAAATTTTAGACATCAACTTAATCTCGTTCAACCAAATCTTCACATAAATCTTTTACCCACCCTCAACGTTTCTAAAGATCGCTGTCAAATCTTTCACCCTTTGCAAACATTTTAACTTTATTCGGAAAGTGCTTTGACATCTCACCTACCCGACCTAACATTAAAAATTCTAGTTGAATTTTTTTTGATATATCCAAAAATCAAAGTTAACACAAGAAAATATTTCCCTAAATGTCTATAAAACTAGTAAATTTAAATTTAATATATACATTAATTTCTATAAAATATTATTAGTTTTCAGCTACAAATAAATTCTAAAATTTTGTATTTTTTCAGATTATTAAACTTTTATGCTAAAATGTCTAAAAATAAAATCGATATTTTACACAAGACAGAACCTGAGTCAGTTTTTGAATTCAAGTGTAAACATTATTTACTCTTTATTATTAATTTTTTAATATTTATTTAATCTAAATTTGATTTTTTTATATTTTAATTTACTTTTATCATTATTTGTGATAGTTGTACCGAATTCAGATTTGCTCTCCTCCATAAAAATTATAAATTTATCTCCAAAACGAATTGCTTTTAAAATCAAAACAACTGTTCCAAGCTTTTATTCTGTTCGTCCAAATTTTGGATTTATCAATGAAAAAGAACAAGCAACAGTTGATCGTAAGCTACTTCATATATTTACTTATTTTTTGGTTAAAACTTTTCGTTTCGATTAGTTTTTGGAACTATATTGTTACGTCTCTGTGAAGATATATACATTTATATTTTTATTTTCTAATAACTAATCCATTATTGCAAATTATTTCCTTATTTCTTTTTATTACTTTTTATACTAATCTATTATTGCATGAACTTTTGTACCTTTATTTCTAATAACTAAACTATTATTATAAATTTTTTCCTTCAGAAAATAGTTATGCTAAAGAAATATATTTTTTTAAATTTTAAATTGTTTTTTTGATTCATTTCTTACTTTAAAGTTTTAGGTATTCTTTCAAAAAGAAAAGGAAATTGAATTTTAACTCGTTCTAAACGATCACTTTTATTTTTTTAAGTATAATTTCATTGAGGCAGGCTAGAAACATTAAGAATTCTTATGCTTGAAACGTTTGATTATGATGTGAACTGATTTATTTTTTAGTTTCCTCACTCTGATTTTTTTTTATTGAAATGTACATCTATATTTTTTTGACCCAATCTTTATATAAACTTTTTAGATCCGAGAAAAAAATTGTCCCTTTTATCGTATTCGTGATATTTTTATTTACTCAGTGACTGAAATAAAACAAATTTTTTTCCTTAAATATTAAATATTTTTACAAGATTCTCTCATGAATCCACTAAATAATTGATTTCGAATTTGCCCCTGTCATTTATTTTTTTTATGAAAATCAATTAAACCTGTTATAATGCCAAATATATAAACTTAATCCATTTCATTTCTACGATTTTTTGCCTAATTACCCCAAATCATTCCATCGCCAGTTTAAACTGGCGCAAACAATGTCTTCATCAAATTACTTAATCTCGTCTACTTTCTCTGAGTTTCTAATTATTTTAAAATTAACTTACCTATACTCAGCAAATTGAACATACTCGATTTGATTCTAAAAATATTTTTATCACTTTAGATTTAAATTATGGTTACCGTTTAGTTTTGGCTAATTTGTGGTCAGATATTTTTTTATTATCATTTTTGAACAATTTTGTGTCCCATTTTACAAATTGATCTTTCTTTATTTCATCATGTCGGTATTTTTGTCAATCCATACACAGGTAATGAATATTACATTTCAATGTGGTTAAAATGGTTTATATGTGGCAAAATTACATTAACTTTAATATTATATTGCAACATTACCTTAACTTTAAGGGGCGTGAGTAAGGTTGGTTAGATACTGGGTTTCGATAACTCAAGGTCTTTGGTTCGATCCCGCATTAAGCCTACATTCCTCATAGTTCGATACAAGCGGCGCAATTGTGCCTCTTCGATGAAAACACCCCAAGGTACCTTTATCTGACCTTTAATATATTTAAGCCAAATCGATAAAATAATTTCCTCTCTTGATATAATAATTCTTATATCCATGTCAACAATAGGGATGAGACCAAATTTCTACTCAAGACGATTTGAGGTGATGCTTGTTAAAAGCTTATAAAAAAAATTAATAATAACCCTATAGATGCGATTAATATGATAACATAATCCTTTTTCAAAGTTTGTGTTCCTCATAAAATCATTCATAATTATCCTTTATCAATTACAAAAAGTTTTCCACCTTCATCATCTAAAATAATCTCTCTTTCACGCTAAAACAAAAATGATCATTCGATTCATATTTATAAAATTCTTTAGAATAGTTATATCTTCACATATTGGTATCTGTCATAGTTTTGGTAACTCTAACTGTTTGAAAATTTCCAGATTTCTTATCCCCGTTAGTGAATTGATGATTGGATTGAAATCTTAGCTGATAAGATAACTCAAAGATTTTCCATTCACAAGTAAGTAGCTTCCTCACAGCTAAGGTTTTTTTTGAAAAACTCAATACGAGCTTATTACACCAACCTAGTTTATTAGAAAACAGTAGATATTCCGTCTACACAAATTACATTCTTCTTAAAACTATAGATCCTAAAAGGACTATACATTGACGATATAAAAGCCAGGCCTATTGCACGATGAGTTAGTATTTCATTTTTCTTATGATCACGCTTTCTCATTTCAATGTTAAAATTATAAAAAAAAGTTGCCCCCATTTCTCCTCCAAAAATTTTAAGGATTTGCGGCTCTGATTTATATATAACATTTCACAGAATTCATCAAATCCCTATCTCACGTAGAAATGCACGAATTCACTTAAATCCTTTTGTCATTTCATATATTTATTGAAATAACACATTTCATTGGATAAGAAAGCAGATGATTAGTCTTTAAAATTCTGCTCCTCAAAGCGTTAAATCCCTACAGATTTTAGTTTTTAAGAGCCCAATCCAGGGACCTATCAAAATTGGTTTTTGTGGACAGGCGGTAGCTAAAACTGGTTAACAACCAGATTAATCAGATGACATCGGGAGAAATTGAAACTGGTCGTTATAAAAAGACGATCGTTCAATAGAGATGGTCATTAAAGCAGGTTTGACTGTAGTTGAGATTTTTTCAATAATACAGTGCTAGTGTATGTTGAGATATTTTATTAGAATGATTGTTAGCAAATCTATACAGTATACACTTCTTCGAATTGATTGAACGCAGCTTGGCTATTGTCTTTCTCCTCTTGGTCTTTTTCTCACGCATTTTTCTTTTTTATGGCCTTGAGCGCGGTTTCGCTTGAAATAGAAACTTTTTTGCTCTTTGTCTCTTTTTCTATATGCATGTATATATAATTACTATTTACTCACGAATTTATTTTTTTTTTATTTTTCATTTGTCCTTAAAAAAGGAAGTATAAAAATAAAGAATTTATCTAGTCGCAATTTGCTTACAATGAGTTGGGACGCCATTTATATGAAATTGGAAATGTGCAAAAATTTTAATATAACAAATCGCAAAGTTTTAAAATCTGAAAAAATTAATCTGGCCTTAAAACGAGCACATATCACATGACTACAAATCAAATCAAATAAAGTTTCACATGGCAAACATAATATCAAGACAATAGAAAAAGTGATGCTTATAAAGCCTATCTCACGTGACATTTTTTCTAACGAATAGTGAACAAAAACAAAGCTATTTTATGAATACTTCCAAAAGGGTATGCCTGAAATACAAATGGTCATATACACTCCCGACACCCATAATATAAACTCTCATTTGTTCATTGGCTCGGCTCGAAAATCCGTATTTATCGGAAAATTTACGAATGCCCATTTTAAAAAATAGGCCATTTGCTATCGATGCTGAGCCAATGGGTACATCACTGAAAATTACAACGAACACTTATAATTTTTTTACAGACGAAAAGTAGAGGAAAAATTTCAGATTCGATTTTAAGTCTAATTTGTTAATAGTCCATGGCGTTAAAAATAACCCATAAAAATTCTTTTGTGAGTAAATTTGCTCCAAATCTGATTCGAGTTGGTAACGCTTGAATTGTTGATTCATGAAAATGCTTCTTGAGCATCTTACTGACTCTTTAACGATTTTAAGCCTAATGTGACATCAGTGTTCCATTATAAAAATAACATGCTTTCATTTTTATAAAAAACTTGTTGAAAAGATAAGCAGACGATTAGTTTTGAAATTAACCCATTTAAGACCAAGCAAAGCAGACGATATCTAAAAAAATGCAGACGATTTATATTCAAAGTCATTGAAAAAAGCAGACGAAGATGAAATTACTTATGTTCCAAAATAGGAACATTGGTCCTAAATGGGTTAAGCATATAATTCAATGAAGATTCGTTTTTTGAGGGCATAATGAGTGTATCATTTGCCGTAAAGTTACTACTCTGTAATAAAGATGTGTCCAAAATATCAGACTCTTTGAATAAAATATAAGAACGTAAAACATTCTAAACTAAATTTATGTATTATATTCGGCATTTATCAAATTCTTTTAGTCACTGTAGCCAGTAGTGATAAAATTTAAAATTATAGAAAATTCTCTCTATCAATTGAACACGAAATTACTTAAGAAAACTCGATTTCAATGTATCGATTAAGGCACTTTGCATTGAGAAATGAAACAAAGAGTAATGATACAATACTTTTATTGATTAATTCATTTTTTAATGGTTTTACTTTAATTAGGACACACACACAGACACATCAATATTTGCACATTAGTATAAACACGCAGATGCACTTTTTTTTTTTATTAAATACAGTCTTTTTATGAAAAGTTGTTATTGGAGGGAAGGGACGTGCTATTAGCGCTTTGACCGGGCATAAGAATGGCCGTCCCCAATATATTTATGGATAATTGCATGTCATCTTTTTCTTCTGGCTTCAATAAAAATGTGTATCCTTATAAAAAATCATAAAAGTTGACTGAATGGATAATATGACAAAATTCCGATTCTACGTTTATTCGTATTAAAGATAAATTGGAATTGACACAAACAGTTTGCAACTATCTTTATTGGTAGTGTGGGTATTGTCGTTAGCAATATTTAAAGTGGCGAATTTTATTTGTTTTTTGTTGTTTAGTGGTTCTGCATGGGAATAATTCTGAAGAAGATCTGTTTGCTGCAAAGCATAAATTTAAAATCATAACCAAGGTCGTTGAAGATTCATCCCTCTCTATCGATCAAGTCGTATACCATTTGTTTCTTTTCTTTGATATCTTTTTTATTTCTCCGCAATCAATTCCGACATTTTCCGTAATGTCCAACGTATATGACCTAAAATGTCGTTATCAATCGAGTGAAGATTATAGGTCCAGATTTGTTTGTCTGAGGTTTTATCTTGAGGGCCTTAATAAAACACTATAAATGAGGCATGCTATTTATCGGATTAATTCTGAGATTGGCCTAATTACATCCGGGAAAGTATTAGAGTTATCTATATTCGCATCAACTTTCGCATTATATAAAATAACATTCCTGCCTTTATGAAAAAAAATTAGAGTAGGATATGTAATAAAAACATTTCCTTCTGTGGATTATTCATGTGTATTATATACTATTTATTATTTATATAAGAAAAAGGTGAGGTTGAAGAGCTGTCATTCTATACTTGAAAAATATCAAAGAGTAAAATGGTAAGATATACCACAAAAAAAGGCTTTTCCACCTCTTTCTGCTTGACTTAATTTGAAAAAAAAACTGATAGAGTCGAAATACTAGTTAAGGATTTATCATACTATCTACATTCCCCTTTCATTTATTATTTATATATACACTATTTTTTGTACATGCAAAATCATGAGCTGTATTGCAAACACAACATCCGAGCTAATGTTTATTTTTTTGGCATTTTTATTATTATATTGCTATACTTAGTTTTTTTACAAAACTACCAAGGTGTTTTGACTATTCCAACAGAAGACCTGACTAAAATAGTGATGTATGTGATTAATTTCGTATCATTCGCTTTAAAGTTAAGATTTGCATTTTGAGTTCGCCTTAACTTTTTTACTTTTTCTATAAATTTCCAATTAGAAGTTTTGGCTTAAAATAAAGTCAAAAGAAATATAATGATGTTTTTTGAAATAGAGTAATGCAAAAGGATAACTTTCTTTTTCCACTTTTTTGTTATAAAAGACTACTTAACATGATTTAAAAGAGGTAACAATTTAAATACTGCAGTTTGAAGAAAAAAACATTAAGACAAATCTTGAAAAAAGTATACATTGAAATATTTCAAAAGTTTTTCTTCAATTTATATTTGCATAGCTTTTGTGACAAAAGAAAAAATTTCTTCAGAAAACTTTGATCGTCGAAAAATAATAATAAAATAACATGAAATGTTTTTTTAAATTTATTTCCTTGGAAATCAGGCGTATCACATCTGATGCGCTGGCCATCACTTGGTAAGCAATCTTCAATTCAAACTATAATTAGCGGCAAAAATTCAACATGTATCATACTTTTTTCGTTCTACCTCACTAAATTAATCTTCTTGCATTGAAGAGATACTTCCATATTTTTCACGTTGGTTTTTTATCCAGAGTAATTCTTTCTTAACCCATTTAAGGCCAAGCAAAGCAGACGATATCTAAAAAAAAACGCAGACGATTTATATTCAAAGTCATTGAAAAAAGCAGACGAAAATGAAATTACTTATGTTCCAAAATAGGAACATTGGCCGTAAATGGATTAAGTAGTTTCATTTTTAATTCACAATTACAAATACGATGAGCAGAATCTTTACAATTTACTTTGCAATAAGTATTGTCTTCTTTACAAAGAACAATAGGACATCTACAAAAAGTTAAATCAAATAATTTTTCAAGTTTTGGTTGCCAAAAGTTTTTTATAGATTTTTTAGCTTTATTTTTGGATATTAAAGAAAAAACGGACCAAGCTCGATTAATTCGTTGTTGGATGCTTTTTTGACTACAAATCACCGGTTCTTTAAAGTCACTGTTTGATTCAGACCATCGTTTAATAATTTCTTCAGCTATTTTCAAATTTTTTTTATACATGATTGAATTTCTTAAATTTTGATCTTGCATGGATATGAGATTTTGTTGTATAGAAATACATCTTAAAACATCCTTTAAAGTTGGAAATTCTGAAGAAAGAAAGTCCTTGGGATCTCTAAGATAAATGCTGAGATTAGTATTAAAAGAAATGAGTTTTTTTGGAACAAAAGCAAACATATTTAAAAATTAAACACAAAATTCTAGAAAAAAAAGTTTTTAAGATTTATATTTATAAAATTATGCAAAATATGTAAAACAAAATTGCATTTCCCGGTAGCTAAAATTTTTTTTCCCAAAAATTTTTTTACGTTACCATATTGCAGTAACTAATATACATTAGAAAAGTTACACACCAAACCATAATTTAAAAGTGCATTAGTATGACATACCCTAAATTGCGGATATCAATCAAATTTGACATCCTATCGGATGTGGATGTCAGATTTAATTTTTTAGCCGATGCGGATTCGGATATCATCATTGCTATTATAAGCAAACATAAGTTTTATACTTCTTAAACATTTAGAGAGAGGATGCGTTATCATAAAAATTTTGGATACAGTAAAAATTGAAAAATTTCGAGAAAAACTTCGGTATATAAAAAAAGAAACATATTTGAAAATTGGGAATGCGGATGTAGAAACTTTAATGTTAAGAGGATGTAAAGATTTTTGCGAAAGCGCATATCCGATACATCTCTAATCTAATGATACGGTTCTCATAGTAAACCGACAACACTACCTTTCTTCGTTTACTCTGTTCTCTGCATTGTTGCTTACACCAAATGCAGCATTGCACTACTTTTTCTTTTATCCTAAACTTTGATATTGATGAAATTGAATTGATTTGTTGTATCACAGAGAATTATCTTTTGGATTTTCTCTCTTCACAAAACAATAATAATTTTTTTATGGAACAAGGTATCAAAAAAATTGGTTTTGGTTTACACAAAAATGGTCAATATTGCTTATTTTGCACAGCTAAACTTGAACATGCAGATATTGGAAAATTAGTAGGCTAATTTAAAATGTCTTTAGAATTTTAACGCAAATATGAATAGAAATCAGGGTAATCTTAGGAACCTAGACTTTTAAGATCCCATTACATCAGATATTTCTAATAAAAAAGTTTAGTAATCCTTCTTTATTATGCGAGCAACATACAACAAAAATTTACATAAATGCAATATTTTTTCATACTGAAATTTCTTTATTCTTTATAAATTAATAATAATCGATGGTCACCATGCTCATCTAAGCTTTTTTAATCGATCGACCGCCTCTTTCAAATATTTTATGGATGCGATTAATATTGTAAATAAACAAAATAAAAATAAGTTTTAGCAAGCGTGAGTAAGCTTCGATACTACAAGGTCTTGGCTTCGAACCATTGTCAAGCCTTTTTCTTAAAGTTCAACACAAGCGATCTAATTGTGCCTTCTCAATGAAAACACTCTATGATAACTTCACGTTATTGTAATGAGAAAAGCATTAGAAGAGTGCTTCTTGACTTATTTGGGCACGCTGTTGGTTCGGAATGATTTTTCAAGTATACACTTCTCTTTTATATTCAAATCTATACCACATTAAAAAAACAATAAAGCTTATATAGCATATAGATTTGAGAGATTTCAAAATTATTTTTTATCGGTATTGTATATAAATTTTGACACTACTGATTTTATTCTAATCAAAAGCGTGAAATATACATAAATTCAAACTGAAACAAAATAATAATGGTCTTCTTCATTTTAATTTGAATACATTTTGGGGAGTGTCCAAAATGTTAATAATAACTGCGGACTTGAATATGATGCTAAATTGTTGAATATTGAATTATTGTGAAGTGAACTAAAAGTTCGTTGTAGTGGATTTCAAATTTGTTTTTTCCACAACCCTGCTTGCTAATGAAATCTACTAACTTCTTAAAAATAATTTCTAAGTGCTTTATAAAACTTTTTTATTTGGAAAAAAATTTTTTTACAGTGAAGCCCTTCTATGTTGAAGATCTCAGTGAATCAATAAACTAGGTCAAATTATAACCCTGTTCACTATAAAGAGAGTACATTCATTTACCCAAATGCATTGAGACTGGAGAAATATTCACTGTTTAGAAGTGTTCACCAACTATACGTGCTCATTGATAGATGTTTTACCGTATTTATAAATTTGGATTAAAATTTTGCATAAAATCGGGTAAAATTTTTTGTAGATGCTTATATTCCCAAATAAAAGTAATTCTATTTAAACGAGGAAGTATCTCAGTACTCCGACAATGTATAATAATAGTTTAATAGGCATTTTAGCGTTTACTTAAATAAATAAATAAATAAATATGAGCCATTTTTATTCACATCATCCCTTTATTTCTTCATTAGTGTAAAGAATAATTTTTGAATACTAAGTCTTTATGCTTTTATTTTTGGCGCTAAAGTGGAAAATAGAAGGTGCGGAGCAGAACACATACAACTGCACATATCGCGTATTACTCATTGACGACTTTGGCAAAGAAATTAAGACTGGACGCAAAGCAAACTTGATAGAAGTTGAAGACCATCAGCAGACATCTCCCAGCAGCAGTGCTAAGATGGAGGATAACAAATTCGTATTATTTTTTTACATATAATTTTGTTCTTTTAAAAGTACACATTTACATCATTTTTCACTCACTGTATTCCTAACACTATTCTGTTCATTTTGTAATCAAAAATACGGCCATTTTATTTTCCTATGTTTTTTGTCTGGATCAACGGATGGGGGCAAAAACATAAACTGATGAGATGAGATATATATGACATATTATTACTAAGCAACTTATGCGAATACAAATTATATTACTAAACGTGTCACTATGCTGTCATTCACAATGATTGGATGAAATAAAATATGCTGTTTGTCATTGCATGATTAATCCTCCTTTACCTTGTATTTTCGTCTATCTCGAATAATCGAGTACAGATACCACCGTGTGTTATTTGCAAGAGGATCTTTGTCAAAGAGAACATGAGACCTTAATTTAAATTAACACGTTACCAAAGTTCAAAACTGGTCAGCATGAATTTGGCATCAGTGAACACCTCTAAATTGGATTGTATAAAAAGAGGACTCTCAAGATAACTCATCGCATTCATGACATTACTAAAATATTAAAATTCAGGTGATGAAAAAATCAGAATATCTCTTCTTTTGGGAATCCACTTGATGAGACTACAGACTTGCGTATCTTCACAAACTTTTCGTTTTTGCTTGCTTCTTGGAAAATATGATTTAGTGGGGATTTCTATTCTACACAGATTGAACGCCGTTGTGAAAATAGTTTTCAATTTCTTTCAAGAGCAAAACGTGTATATTTGATTCGTGTGTGCATGTTTTGTTCTCAAATTTACCTTCCAAATCGTGCTCCTTATTGTTGATCTTATCAAAAAATGGGTAGTCGATGTCAGGCTGTTTCTTCAGTTTTATAAAACAAGATATCTTCACGTGAATGTATCCTTTTTATACTTCTGTTGGTAGAATGTCAAAAGACAGCTCTGTTGAAATACAAGTATTTCTTGCACACTAAAAAACATATTAAAAATGGCATTAAAAATTGTTTTCAAAAGGATTTTTTTAGGATGCGCTCTTAAAAGTCACAAGACTCTTCACCTTTATTATAGCTGCATGTTTTGTGTTTTACAATAATGAATTTTTTTTTCAATTTTTATTTGTAAAAAACAATTATAAGCTTATGTGGCTTCTCAGAAACGAAATTTCGCGAATCGGAACTTAGCGACAAAGTTAACGAGAATTTAATTTCGCAAATGCACATGCATTTTTGTAATATTTATTTTATTATATTATATCTGGGTAAAAATATCTTTCTTCTTTCAACACTTGAAATTTCTTTCACTTTTAGGAACCTGACAAGATGGAGCACAGCACTGCTAAGACAGGAGCGGAAGGTGTTGTACTCACCACTAAAAACGAGCATGGATTCGTCGGCAACTCTTCGGAAAACAAATCTATTCGGCAACGCATCGTTTCCTCCGAGAAAGAGGCTTTACCTGCCAAAGTCATTCCAACGTCATCACTACCCGCCTATGAAAATATCCTTTCAACTTCTCCTATGTATCAACGTACTCAGAAGGGGTCTTATCCGATATCTTATGGCACTTCTCAATGTAAGTTTTATTTTTCCCTCCTGTTTCCCCTCTTAATCTTAATTAAAACAAAAGCGCGGTGAAAAAATTTCAAAATAGAGTGAAAATTTATTCTATAACTTTATCAATGTTAATTTGAATATAACAAATTTATTATCAAGAAGTGTGAAAATCAATAAATTTTTAACTTACTGATACTGGAGTAACATCAATGTTAAAAACATTAATTTTTCCAATTTACTCTTAGAATACATTTTTCAGGGCTTCTTTAAGCACACCCATTTTAAGAACTTTTGTCCTCCAACTGTCACATAAAGTACTTACAAAGCGCATTGACATTAGGAAATGTTTTTAAAGAATCATATAGACTCAATATACTTTCATACACATTGTGTGTAAGCTTGCATATCTTCTTCAGAATTTAGATTTGATAATTTATAGAACTTTCTTAGTTCGCTTACATTAAGAAGTGAGTTTGGTGGCACTATGTATAAAAGATCAAGTGCTTCAATCTTTTTATTAAATCTTTGATGAAAGATCAATATAAGCTTTCTAAATAGGGAATAAAAAGTGTGTTGACTTAAAAATCAAAAGGATCATCTAACCCTTTATTTTTTTTATGGTTGGATAAGTCATCATCATCATCCATTTGTCTCCAGGAGGAGAACAAGGTCTTATATCCCGGTTAGCCAGGGTCCATCTTTTTCATTTTTTGCAGCGTCGTCTCTGCCTTCTAAGTTGTGCATCTTCCAGAGAGAGTCCCCTTTTCTCCATATCTGCTTTCACCACCTCTTCCCATGATTTCTTGGGGCGCCCTTTCTTTGCTTTTCCAGTCACAACTTCGCCTCTCACCCTCCTAAGCAAACTTTGTTCATCCATTCTCTCAAGATGGCCCAGCCAACACAGTCTTTGCTCCTCGAGATATCCATTTATGTCTTCAACTTCTGACATTTTCCTGAGAACAGCATTTGGGACTTTGTTTAAGAGCGTTTTTCCACAAATCATTCGCAACATTCTCATTTCCGTTGATTGCATTCGCCTGATATCTGATTTTTTCATTGCCCAACATTCACACTAGGGATATAACTTTTTGACTTTTTTTTCTAAATTAAAAACCCTGTCACACCATATGATGAAACTTTCCATTTGGTTCACAAAAAATGTTATTTTTGATCATTTTAGCGCCAAAAAGGTGGCGCGCATCGCTGTTTGAATATTCATTCATTACTTCTCTTATTTAATTATATTGATTCATTCTTTTTTTTCTCTTCATAATCATATTTTTAATCTTTTTCATAAAATTTGAATTTTTTTTCAGATTAATAAAACAATTTATTTCAATTAAATGAGTAATAAAATTGTGTCAAGAGAAGGCCAGAAATTCCTCTTGTAACTACATGTTTATTCCAACCAATAAACAAATCATTGGAAGATATTTAAACTTGTTCGAGAGCCAGAAGAGTAAGAAAGCAAGGATCAAAATTTTAGCAGAAGAATTAAGTCAACTATGAAATGAGTTGAACTTTCCAAAAATTTCGAATCAGCAAGTCGTGTTGAAAGTTGGAAAAGTTATTAATTTGTATATAAAGTACAGGAAAAGAAAGACTGAAAAAATGGAGAAGGAGATCAAAATTTTGTTTGATATGACTAAAGCTGACGGTTTTTGGCTGAGTTCAGAGGATAAAGCCCTTTATCACACCCAGATTGCAACAGCGGGTAGAGTAGGTTATTCAACAAGATCTGAGGCAAGCATCACATCAATACATCCTTCGAAGCGCGTTAAAGTTTCGAAATTGTCTTATACTGAATCGACATCTTCGTGTGTTCCGGCTGAATCAAACTCTGGTTCTGAAAGTTCTAGTCTTACTGAAATTGAAAATGATGATGAATTTGCCCCGAATGAAAAGAATGAAACAAAGAAAAAGTATAACTAAACAAAATCCTCCGCTAAACTTGTAACACAGCATTGTTTCTCTAGCAGAAAGTATTCAGTAGTATTTAGTTCTCTGAAACTTGATGGAATTTATATTGAAAGTCCGAGTCAGGTTGTGGTGTAGAAAAAGGTTATTAAAGAAACTGAAAGTGTTAAAGAAAAGCTTATGGAGGTTTTGAAATCGGAAATGTTTTGTTTACATTATGATGGGAAAAGTATTAAAAAGAAAGAGTATCAAGTGGTGTGTCTTCAAAATAGCCAAAGGAGAATCAATTTTGCAGTACTAACTTGCAGAAATGGTTCTTCTAAAGCTATTTTTGAAGAGTTGGTGAAACTTATGGATGATTTTGACGCTTGGCAGAGTATTAAAATGATTATATGCGATTCAACAGCAGTGAATATCGGTTGTTAAGTTTCAGAGAATGATGAACGAGAAGGAATACGACAAGCAATAATTTATTCCATGTCAACACAAATTCAAGCTTTGGCGGTTCGACCAAAAGTCTTCACTTGAATGATTTCTTAGTTGATATAATAGTTCAAAATTATGAATTCTTGAAATCAAATTATATTTCTGATTGTCATCATTATGGAACTTCCAAAAATACTGGCTCGAAGGATAATTTCAAGTTTTTGTTCGAACTCTGCGAGGCATTCAAGTTCCATAAAGAAACTGGCAAATGGTCCAAAATAAGCTGGAAAAAGCTGCCATCTCTCCACGACGTCAGATGGAATTCACGAGGCTTGTATGCCTTAACGGTTTATTTTTTACTCCCTGAAAAGAGGGAAAAGCTCGAAAAAATTTTGTTTTATTTCATTTTCTTGGTGTGACTTTTGGTTTTTTGACCAAAAATTTGAAGTTTCGACTTATGGTAAACTAAAACAAGCTATAGTTGAACAAAATTTTACGAAGGCCATACCCACTTTCCTGAAATTTTTCAGTTCTGAAAATTCATGATATTCCTAGAACAAACATCTTTGTCCAACGTGGGGTTAAAAAAATGGAAGAAATAGTGAAAAACTCACGCTCTGATAAATATCTAACATCCAAATTTTTAGCTACTAATGCTTTATAACTTTTCATACGTTTTTAATATAGTTTTGAATCAATAAATTCGAATTTTTGTTTATATTTTTGTGTACCTTTAGTTATTTGTTAGTGACCCTACTATTTAATTAGTTTTTTACCTCTGCGCGCCAAGGTTTTTTGAACATTTTACGCTAAAATTTGCATTTTTTAGTTTCTAACAAAATTATTCATCGGAAAACAAACACAACAGGGTTTTCAAGTTAAAAAAAGTTATATCCCTAATTCACATCCATAACTCACAACACTTTTCACACATGCTTTGTACAGTCTTCCTTTTAGCTTCAAAGACAGCGCCTTCTTACAAAATACTACAGATATGTCGTTGAATTTTTTCCAAACGAATTTTATCCGTGATGTCACAGATTTTACAACATCCCCATCTTTGCTAAGAACGTCTCCTAAGTACCGAAATTCTTTTACAACATTAATTTTGTCTCCTCCAAATATGACCGTATTTTCATTTTCTTCATCAATTTTCTCTTCTTTGCAACTATAACAAACAATATTAGAGAAACTCTCTCTTACACTTTTCAACACATCAGAAAGTACATCCATAACAATTGCAAAAAAGTATTGGGCTAAGCACAGATCCCTGATGAACACCGATTTCAACTTTGAACCACTCTGATATTTGTCCTTCAACTTGCACTACAGTTTTTGCATCGCTGTACATTTCCATTATTGCTTTACTTCGTACTCTGGCACACCTTTTTTTCTCATAACCCACCAAATTACTTCTCTTGGAATGCAATCAAAAGCTTTCTCAAGGTCGACAAATACACCGCACAAGTCCTTATCCACTTTTTTGTGTTTTTCAATCATTTGTCTTACTGCAAAAATTGCATCGATCGTGCTTTTACCGGGCATGAAACCCATTTGAATTTCATTTATCTCAACACGTTTCCTAATTCTTTTTTCAAAAACTCTCTCCAATACCTTCATCGCATGTTCAAGAAACTTTATACTTCTATAGTTAGAACATTCTTTTGGGTCGCCTTTGCCTTTATAAAGAGGTAACAAAACACTATTTCTCCAGCTTTCTGGCATCTTTCTCCCCATCATTATATCATTTCCTATTTTTGCCAAAGAACCCTCAAGTCCACAAAGTTGTATTACTTCTATAGGCACACCACTTGGACCTGCTGCGTTATTAGTTTTCATCTGTATCATCGCTTGATTCAACTCTTCTCTTGAAATTTCAGGCACAGGGCCTTTGTTTGGCAGAACTTCTAAATTCCTATTCCAGATATTCTCTCTATTCAAAGATTTGCGACAGTGATCCTACCAGAGTTCTAATCTTTCTTCTAGCTTCAGCTCTCCATTTTGGCCATACGAAAGATGTGTCTAGGAGCGTTTTTCCACAAATCATTCGCAACATTCTCATTTCTAGTAAGTATAATTAATGATCTTCTGAATATATTTTCAAAGGAATGTTCAATCCTTTTTTTGTAACAATTTAAACACCTACATTATACTTCCAAAATGCTTCGTTAAAACTAATATATCCCAAGTATCCTTGAAGCTTAATCTTTTAAGGCCCAACTTTTTGAAAACTTCTTGTCTGATTTTTTTAATGATTTTATATCACTTGAAGCCGACGAGTTTTATTTTATGGGACACTCGTGTCTCATTCATCTCAAAATAAGAAGAGCATCGAGCCAAGAAAATTGCATAGATTTTATGTTTTTGGATGAGATTAACAAAAGATGATTTTTTCATTATACAAGATGAATTATTTTCTTTTATTATCTGAAAACAATATTATGGTTGTAAATTTTCGGATAAATCCTTCAACAGGCGTGAAAATAAACTTGAATAAATAGAATTGAATATAAAATTATACCTTACAATATGTATAATCATATGGGATATTATAACTAGAAGGATGGATGTACTGACAATAAAATACGATTAATAAGTAATTATATTTACATTTACCTTCAGTCGCCTTCACCGTTATACAGTATCACAATAGCCAACATTTGCTGCAAAATAATAAAATGTTCTGGTGGATAGCTTGCATAAGCATATAAACCTGTACATAACATTGCTAAAAATGATGATAAATCCTCTTTGAAAAGACAGAACAATTCAAAATTTTTCTCAAAAATAATCAATTGATGAAGATGTTTTTCGTTTGGATATAACTTTTTCAAAACTTTCTTCTGAGCCTGGAGTATTAAAAATCAGAAACAATTTAGAAATAAAGGCAAAGTTTTTTGACTCAAGTTCTTGGTTTCTTTTGTCTAGAAAATATTGACTTCTGGAAAAATGTAGCTTATCATTAACAACTATTTTTCAATATACTTATGTGAATCTAAATATCTTAACAGACCTACCGTCTGGTTTGCTTTTCATAATTGCTGGATTTCTTTCATAGTATCGCTTCAAATCTTTTCTTTGGAAAGCCACCTCACGACAAAATTTTGTGCATCCGGGAAAGTAAGTTCTTCGAGAATGTTGCCACTAGAAGACCGATAGTGTCCTCGGAGCGACAATCTTCTCTGTGGTTCTTGGCCTGTAAGAATGCTGAGCGGTCTTTATTTCCATGATTGCCGAAATAAGTGCTTCGTTATTTTTTTCGGCTCCTTCATGAGTCCTGCAATGGCAACTTACTGTTTGTGGGGATGATTTCGATGGCTAGTGCCATTGTCTCCAAGAACTCTATGTCTGATTCTCAAAAAACTGTCATTGAGCTGCTATCTTCGTGCGTGGCAAATCCCAAGCTGGAGAAAGAAGCATCACGGTAGTAAGAAATGATAAAAAAATACTCATAGATGCTGGACGATCTACTACTTGTCGGATGAAATATCACGTCTTCTTAATCAATATGTTGTCGTCCGCAGAGATATTTTTTCGATTAACTTGAAGAAAGTTGATGTCAATTGCGGAACTCCTGATAGTGTGCCAATGTAGTAGTTGTATCCATTTGGGCTTAGCAATTTTTCCCGTGAGATGAGCTAGTAAAATGGCACAGAAAGATGATAATACATCTTTTTGTCTGGCGTTATCAATTGAAAACTCGCAGTTTCCAAGATCCATGTGCACCCCCAAGAATTGGATTCGTGTTGACAGGATTGATGCCGGCTGTTCTTTGTTGATGAATATCCACAAGGATATTCCTGTTGCAGAAACTTCACAAATGTATTCGTCTAGATTGTGGCAGTGCGTTCCTTACGCAAATAAAGCAACCAGTCATCGATGTACAACGCGATCCTGGTGTCAGCTCCATGTTACGTAGCTAGATAAACACCTTTAAAGGTGGTCAGGACGAATTAGAGGATCGCAAGTGAAAAATTTGTAACCATCTGGAGACCGTTTAAGGCTTCTTTTCTTTCGTGTAAGGAACGGTATTTTTCATGCGGGCTTATCAAAGATTTACCTCTATAAGAAATTTTCAATACTTTCTTTAGTCAATTCTGATACAGCATAGCATTCATCTTTAGTATTGTCTTACTTTCATCTCCAGAAAGGTGTCATTAATTTTTCTTTGTTTAATCTTCTTTTTTATTGTTGAGTACTCCTAAAACTGAAATACTAGTAAACACCTTATTCAACGTGTATTTTTATACCTTTAAATTTTAATAATATATTTTTAGAAAGATATTCACTAGAGATTGGGTGAATGTGGGTTGACAAATATGAGATTTCCAATAGGACGACTCCAAAATTTGAATTCTCGAAAAAAAAACGACCAATGTATACAAATTCATATTGTGGTTCATTTTAAATTTTAAATATTTCAAGTCTAAACGAAAATTTTTAATTCGTTACTTTATTAGGTGGAATCTTTTTTTATATTTAAAAAAGGCTTTTTTAGGTGGAATCTTTTTTTATATTTAAAAAAGCACCCCCACCTCTCCTTTAATTTTAAGGATGTTTGCCTCTGATATATATACCGTATATTTCGGTGTATAATTCGACCTTTTAGCCCACTAAAATTGGGGGTCGACTTATATAACAGTAACAAAAAACAATCTTGTGGCATATTGGTGCAGGAAACCAGGCCTAACCGTAGGCTAATAACGACGACAGCTTCGATGCGGTAACTACCAATGTAAATACATGTAGCTACTAATGTAAATAGAGATTTTTTTTAACTAAAGTAGACTTCATTTAAGCCGGACACCATGGTGAAAAAATAATTGTCTGACTTAGAACAAAGTCCGAATTATGAGTTATAAATATTTTTCAAAAGAATCTTGTTATTCCTAGAAAAATAAAAACTAAGAAAATTTATTGAAAATTAAAGAAAGATTTCAAAAAAAAGTCCTAATATCACTTTGTTTAAGATTTGATAATTTTTCATTTAAAATTGTACGTTCCATATATTCAGAGTACTCAAAAACTTTGTTTATGTTTTCCAAACTTTTCATTTGAAAAGAGTATTTTTTAACAATATCTATTGCTGCTAATGCTTCTTTAGCTTTAATGGTTTTTAATTTTATTTCATTGTTTGTATAAGTTATTTCACAATCAACCTCTATATAATTGTTCACGTTACCCAAATCTTTGTTTAAACACTATGAAAGGGTTTTCCAAATATTGTTTGATTCGACACCGCTGTTAGCATTTAAGGTTTGCTCTCTTTCATTAGAATCCACTGCAAAATAACATTTCTTGAAGCAATTTTTTATTGTATCTTCTGTAACACAATCCCATGCTTGCTTTGCAGCAATCAAATCATCCAATCGATTCCAGCTTAAAGTCAAATTCATTTCTGCTGCGTTCAATCTATGTAAAGCTAATGTTTTACGATGATGAGTTTTAAATTTTTTTTATTTCTGCATCGAGCTGCATGTTGATCCTCTTGCTAAAAACTTTAAATGGATATTAGACAAATTTAATTTGGTATGTGCAGAACAGTTATCTAAAAAAACACATACTTTTCTATTTTCATTCAATAACTTTATGTTCTACTTTTTCATAAAATCCTCAATCAACATTGAAGTCATCCATGCTTTTTTATTTGAAACATAGTTTACAGGTAAATGCAATAAACCTGTAAAAGCTCTTGGTTTTTGAAAAAAACCTATTGCAAACAAAGGTAATTTTTGACTCCCATCCATATTGCAGCAAAGAGCTAAAGATAATCTACTTTTGAATTGCTTTCCACCATGATATTCTGTAGGTTTAAAACCCAAAGACTTTTCAGGAAGTAAACTCCAAAACAAAGCCGTTTCATCAAAGTTAAATATATTGTGTGCATCATAAGTCAGAAGAATCTTTTTTATATCGTTTGTAATCCATTCATCAATCATTATTTCATTTGGAATTCCTAATTCACCACATTTTTGAACTATTTTGCTTTTGTGACGTTTCTTAAACCTATCAATCCAGCTTTGAGCAATCAAATTAGGATTTTCATAATCTAAATCTTTAGCAAACTTTTTTGCTTTTTCAAATAACATTGTTCCATCTATTCTTAAATCAGGTTTATTATGAATAAACCATTTTAAAAGTGCTTTATCAACTCTTTCAAAGAACAAATTTTGATTCGTTTGGTAGAGGTAGAAGCATCTGAACCATTTTCACATATCTTTAAAAAAAATTCTTTAGACTTTAAAATATCTGATAGAGTTTGCTTTGAAAATTTATACTTCCCACAAATTTTCTTTCTTTCTAACGAAGGATTTAACAATTAATCGAAATATTTCGAGTTTTTCTTTATAACATTTTGTTACCTTCTTTTTTACAGTGGATATTTTAAATTTAAGTGAGAGAAAATAAAAATAATTAACTAAAATTAAATGAAATATAAAATAATTAGATTTAAAAAAAATTGAATTTTAAAAAAGTTTTTGAAAATTTATAAAAGTTAAGTCCGACTTTTTTGAAAAATAATTAATACAAAAAATAGGGTTGAATTGTCTGATTTATAAGAAAGTTTATGAAGAAAGAAGATTTATAAGTTTACTGTATAGAGATTTATGTTAATACTAGCTTATATATTATTTCATATTGTAGGTAGAACAACATTTGTAATTACATACCGGTAGTCTTTAATTAATGCCCGGTGATTTATATATCGTAACTTTTACACTGCTACTTAGGCTATCCGATAACTTAGGCGAGTTTCGTATTTCAACTTTTCCACTGCTGCTTAGGCTAGCCTATAATTTAGGCGCGTTCTGTATTTTAAAGGTTGACACCTCAGATATTAGCAAAAAATCAAAAAAAATTACTTTCATTTTGGGGGTCGACTTATACACCGAAATATATCGTATATATTAATGTGTTTTTATTTTTGACAACCGTGTTTGCCTATATAATATTAAAGGCGAAATTACTCGTTGCGTTTTGAAAAAAATATTTCTTAATGACGATGCACCGTCTATTTGAATATTTTAGGGTCTATATAATGTTTTTTTGGAAAGTGAAACAACTATTTATAATTTTTATGTATTTTATAACAAAACAGAGGTGCTGAAAAAATGTTGGTTCCAAGAATTAAAATTTGACTTTTCATTCAAATATGGCCTTTGTCAATCAAAAATGCGAAAGTTTTCATGTTAACGAATCATTTAATTGCTTTAGTAAACTAAAAAAATCTTCAAACTAAAACCTGGAGTTTTTTAAAGATGTCTTATAAAAATACTTTTATACCTCTAAAACTCAAGTCATTTTCAAAAAATATCAAATTACTTAAAAATCTATTTTCAGAAATTATTTGAAAAAGATTCTCATACTTTTAATTCATGTTTCCCTTTTGATGGAAAACATATTTTAACAAACTAAAAACTATTATATTTTAGTGATATCTAAAGCAGTTGAATTGTGTTATATTAAAAAACATTAATTTTTTATATTTTTGATGTACATGTGTCATTATTCCTTAGTCTGTATTCATTTCTTGTTTAAAATAGTCTGTTGTTTGGTCGTTTTCAAAAATGTGCTTCTACAAAACTGGAGCGCAGTTGCCCAACTTAACAATTTGAATTCAAAGATGTATTGTATACTTTTAGTTCTAAAATTTTTTATTTTAGACGCTCCTTGTCATGAGTTGTGTTGTGCGTTCTCTTCCAAAACATTTGTAATCCTTTTAGCCATTATTTCCTTCTTAATCGGTGTGTTGTGTAGCAAATTCCTCTTCTAAGAATGACATTTACTTTTTACCATTTCTCCATTCTGTGTTTTTAATTTTCTCTAATTAAAATATTAATAAATTTCTTCTTACTAATTTGAACCTTCACACATCGTATTTATTTCTTTGAAAAAAGTAAGTGGTTCTTTTATTTTAGAACTAAGTGATAATCAGGTATTTTTATGAATAGGTAACGGTAGCATGGGGTGTTTTCAGCTATGCAAAATATCTAAGCAGCTTTATTCACGGCCCAATAAATCTTCATAAATAAACATTTATTTTCTCAAATTAATGGTGAAGTGCTTATTAGAATTTTTTTCAACCAATTAATACCCAAAATGGCATTAATAAACCAGAAAACGAATAAATCAATTAAGTATATATTCAAATATTTGTTTTTAACATTCTGCCTTTTATATATCTGATCCTAAAAATTATTATTTATCGTAGTTGAAGAAGCTGTGGATGAAGTTTTTGATTTTGAGTGTGAAATTTAACTAAATATTGTGATTTTATATTTTTCAGTATTTTCAGATACTGAAAATGGTATTCGTGATGCTAATTAACCCTGTATTCATTAACCGATTAATTTGCGACTACTTGAACATGAAAATAAGGTTGCGCAATGTCTTTAAAAAACATCATATAATTACACCAGTCAATTTTATTTGTATAGTTTAAAAGTTATTATATATGTAAATTTATTATGATATGCTAAATGTTTTGTGAGTTGGATTAACCTGTGAATTACTGTTCGGTTACGGTGAATTAGTCAGCATTGTTCAGCGGTTAATTTTCATGCAATACCATCACTAGAGTACAGATTTAGATGAAGACGAGAATAGAATTACTTGAAATTCCTCAAATTTTACTTTAAGATAATAAACTATTTTCAACATAGAAATATCTACTAACTTTCTTCTTTAAAAATGTAAAAGAAAAGATTCCATAGTGATTTATGTTTAAATTTTCTAATAAATTGTTAGGTAAGATACTTCTTTCTAACTAATAGCATGTTTCTTTTGAGGCTTCCATCACTCTATTGAGGTAGGCTTTTTTTATTCGAGGATGCAAGCTTTCTTTTGTGGAAAGCGAAAATAAAGTGAAGGGTGTAAAGTATTTTAATCGGAAGGCACATTTGCACTGCTCGTATAGAACAACGAACAAAAGGTGGCATATCAAAATCAGACATCTTGTACATGAGTTCTCAAACCTCTTATGTTGATGATATAGTTAACGACTTTTTCAATGACCTATCGCATAAATATTTACTACGTAAAAATCATTATATGTCCTTATTTTAAGAGCAAAGAATCGGAATAATTTTTGAAATCAATTTATCTAAAAAATAAATTATTTATAAACTAAATTTTAAAATGCTTTGAAACAAGATTGTTAAGTTTGCGCCTCCCAAAATAATTTTATTCGCCTTTTGAATGGGGTTTCTCTATACATAATAGATATGAAGTCAATATATCATGTTGAAAATCAGGGTTGCGTAGTCGGAAATTTAGCGATTGCAACACGAAATACTTAAGAAAATCTAAATTTTTCCATCACTTTTTAAAAATATAAGGATTTCCCTAGTTCTCTTCCCATATTTGTCCCATCAAAACTAAGAAAATTTTTATAAAAAATATATAATTAAATACCCAGGAAAATCTAAATATATTCTAGTAATATGTAACTCATTATAATGTATAATTTTGTTACGGGTTGTTGCTGGATAATGACTAAAAATTATGAGGTGTAGTCTCCGGTGTCTAATCTCTTGATATTTTAGAAGATATGAACGAATTAAAATAGGCCTAGAGATTAACAAATATCTTTCATTGAAAGTGCAAAAAATTTAAATATTTACAGTGTGTTACATCTGAAAATCAATAAGTGAAAATACCAGATTTTTAATTTATCAATGGAGAACAGACTGAGATAATAACCATATATTCAACCTCTTCCGATTTCTACGATCATTTAACTATTTTTTAACTTTTTCTAACGCTTACCACTTTGAGTTAAAATTCTGCTACTTTTTGTTAGTGCCTGCTTGAAAGTTTTGAAGTATTATTATTGTACAGTGATCAAAAAATGTTATGTAAAATTACTTAATTTACTACAAATGATTCTTCCACTTAAAAGTTTTTATTTCTGTTTCGAACAAGTCTAGTTACAGGTATGAGAAATAACCTATGTTGAATCCTGGCATTCTAGTTAAATATTATTTTGCTATATTCCCTGTTATGACTTGGCTTCCACATCAAAGCTGCTCTCTAAAGCGAAATCTCCGCATACCAACATTCGTGGCATACGGTACATTACGTTTCGAAATTACTTACGAAAAAAATAAAATTTTGCTACAATTTCGATCTTCGTACGTTAATTTTATCTAATCTCGTAGTTGGAAATATCAAGTTGAAGACCGTTACTTGAGTGATAGCATTCCGGTAGATAAGTTTATACGATCTTAAGTTCCATTTACTTTAAATCACTTTATTCGAACATACATGTAATATAATCGATAGATAATATCATTTATTATACATATCAGTCATATAAAATTAATTTAGAAAAGAGAAATATAGCCAATAAAAATAATGCAAGAAAAAAAAATTTATGCAAACTGTTTTTTCGATATCGTGTAAATATACAATTAAATCTAAAATATAAATTAATTTTGTATATTTTATATTAATTTAATTTTATATTTGGTCTGACTCTTTAAAAAGTAATAAAAACAATATAAACGGTAACGCCTGATTTGACCTATACAAAAATATGAATAGTCTGCGTTAATAAATGCTTTTTAATATAAATATTCTGTTTTATATTTGATATCATCGGATTAATCTCCTCGTTAACCGGTTAATGTGCAATGCTGTGATTTTTGTTCATATAAAATTACTTTATTGCATTTCATTTTTTTTTTGAAAATTCAATACTTCTTTAAATATCGTATTTTGTATTCCTATGAAGCTAAAAATAAGACATTTCTTTTCTAACCATATCATAGTTCATCATTGTATACCAGGAGCTTGCTTTAACAGCAAAATTAGGGTATTGATAAAATATGCGCACTGATGTATTTTTAAGCGCATGATACAAAAATTAGTATAATGTTTGAAAAAACTTGTAAATTTTTTTTAAGAATATTTAAAAAAAAAATTAATTTTATTTTAATTTTTTCTTATACTGTAAACGAGGATTTATAATAGATGATAATGTAATTAAGAGATAAAAAATTGAATCTTACTAGTTAAAAGTATATAAAGATGCTATGCGATTATACCTTATAATGTGAATTATAAAAATCTAATTCACGGCCATATTTAGCTATTGATTTTTCCTATTGAAAAAGATGATATAGTTCTTCATGTGAATATATATTATAAATATTAACATATATACACATTGTTTGCTTCGCTTTATTATTTTTGTAAACTCTCTTTTTTTATAATAAAATTCTCTTTCTCTCTCTCTCTCTTATGAACTGCAAACGTGATTTATTTTAATTTTTTTGGGGCGTGAGGATTATTGGCTAGATCGTGGGTTATATCCTCGCAACATTGCAGGTCCAATCCTTGATGTGGTCATCATGAAGCATAGTTCGATATCATCCTAGCAATTTGTGCCTTCTAGATGAAATAACATAATGTGCCTTTACCTTTTATAAGCTTTCAGTATTAAAATTTAAATATTACCTTCCCAAGGAAAATATTTTCATAAAATTTTTTTATCGAAAACATATAATTCAAGAAAATATAATGAAAGCTTCAAAATTTACTGATTATTTATAGCTTTTTTTTATAGTTTGGCGGTAGGTCTTTTTTCATATCAAAAAATATCCCGAAAATTTTTCTAATAATATCCAAAACACCCAATTATTAAAATGATGTATAAATCAAACATTAATTTAATTTAATAAAATTAAAAAAATTTTTAAAGTACATTGTATTTTTCAAAAATTTTTAAATTTTAAATCTAAAAAAAGCGAAAAATTGATTAGCTTGGTTTCAATTGTACTGTTCAAAAATGTTCAAAAAACTCTCAGAAAAAAGTTTTTTAAAAATTTATATTTTTTTGAATAAAACCTTTTTTTAAGTTTTCCAGTTTTTTTTTAAAAAAAAATTGTTTTTTTATTTAAATTGGCTAGTGGAATTGGGAAATACATCAGTGCGCAGTAGGGCGCATATGCTCATAAGGGCGCATATTTTAACAACACCGGCAAAATGATACGTCAAAATTGAAGGTTACCCTGGTATATTAGTTATCTATTCATTATATCTTTTTTATCTTTTATTAAATCTGAATTATTATGTTATTTTCAGTGTATAATTAGTCCCTTATTTTAGTCCTCTTACATAGTTATAAGTCAGCAAAAAATACAACTTTATATAATTCACATTTTCATACATTAATTAATTTCGAAAGTTATTTTAACCTTCGAGCGTAAAAAGACAGCCACATAATAATGAGGCTTGGATATTGAATAATTCATTTAACGTTTTCCAATATTACCAGAATATCGATAAATTTGTATACTAGGTATAATAGACTAGTCACTTTTTACCACGGATAGGGAATCAATACTTTTTTACTATCTTTAGCTATTAGTTTATGTTTATGTACAAGGCTTAAACTCTTTATACTAATACTTTTCGAATCTCTGTTATTTTTATATACAATGATTGAAAGTTTTTTAACTGCAATAAATTTAATTATTAAATTTTATTATTTAAATTTTCCCATCTCAAACAACTCTTATTTCAATGGATACTTCGATTTCTGCTTTTCATAAACACTTAGATAACGTGTATCCTTATTAATTAAAAGTTTTATTTAATCTATACAAATTTTAATAAATTTATTTTCAACTTTTTAGTTTTTTTATATAGCTTCTCTTTACAGTAATAATTTTGGATTTTAACTAAGTTTAAACTTTTTAGTATTTTTTTTTATATATTTGCTATATCTGTAGGCGTAAGTAACGTGGTCTAAATACCCGATTTATATGTAACAGTCTTGGGCTAAAATATATCATTATCTTATTTGTTTATAGTTCACAAACAGTTCATCTATTATCTCCATAAAAAATCATTGATATCTTAACGTTTATATCGAAGATTCAAAAATGAAATTAGTTTAATATACTCATTGCAAAAAATACATGATTAGCGAGGTATTTAATGAAATTAAGTTTTAACACCCAAGCTCTGATGAGGAATCAATGTTCGATTTGAGGCCTATTCTTTTAATTTTTTTTCAGGTTAATTATTTTTACAGAACCTTAGAGCTTTAAAAATTATATATTAATTTAAATTTAGATAGAATTAAATAAAAAACGGTAACAGACTTTTCTAAATCATAAACAAAAGTTTATCTCTTAAATTTTATTGGGATCTGAGAGGCTTATTTACTTTTTGAAGTTTTAGATGTGATGTTTTAATTATTTAATTTCCAGAAGAGCTTAAAATGTGATCCATGTTTCAATAATATGTGCAACGAACATTCAAAAGCCAATCTAATATGTGATTTGTGGGACAACTATGCATACGTTGAAAATATCAAGAAGTTTTGATCCAAATTCTATTTTCGTAAAAACAGATGAATATTAATTTATGTTTACTACCCAAGTATGAATGTAAGTATAAATATCCACAATTCTTATTTTGAGTTTGGCCTCCATCACTTTTGCATAATTACATTTATTCCAAATATAATGATATTTGTTTTTTGTATGAAACAATCTTTTTCTATTGACAGCTCTTTAACAAGTATTGGGATTCAAATACTCCGAAAATAACTGATTTTTAATTTTCTTAATGAATACTTTTATGGTCAAAACTTTGTTGAAAACTGACACGTATTTCCTTTTGGTCTAATTGGCTCAAGTTACTTATATACAAATAAATAAATAAAATCGTACTTATTATTTTAAGTCAACAATTTTTTTATCAAATAATTTAGTAGTCTCTATCATCATCAGCGCCACAAACACAAACAAGAAAGTGAGGAATATTGTTTGTCTTTCTTTCACCAATGTTGATAAAATTTACAGAAAAATTTGATAATAATAGTTTTTAATTCGAAAAAGTACCAAACTTATCATATCCCACTGTATTTGATATGCATGACTGGTGTAAACATTAGTAATACTTAATATATCCATTTATTGTGAACATTGATACACTGGTTAAACTAGTGTAACTTCAATGTTTCATTCTATTGTGTTCTTTTGTATATTATAAAATAAATGATACAATCATGATAAAAATCTAAAAGGATAGGGCTGTTAAGAAATATACATCATTCACTATTTTTTGTATTCCCTTTCATTCCTGTACACATTCTTTACACACAAATTTCTCATCACACAAACACTGTAAATGTGAAAGTTCATTTTTTGATTGTTTTCAATTTCCAGAATTTGTTTTGCAATCCTGCCTGCATCTATTCTGTGTTTTCTAGAATCTTTCATTTTTTACTTTTTGTTAGTTACTTTTCTTGTTCTCAACAAATCTCACAGTTTTGCATTGTTGAATCGGATATGTCTTAAGTAGGAAATGCATCTAAAAGTTAGGATGGTATTTCTATCTTTGGATCGCGTTCGTATCCTGAAGGTGAGATAAGTTTTGTTGAAAATGAAGTTTCTTTTGAGTTATCAAATGAAAAAATTGAATGGAAAACTCAACCTTTTTTATCAAGTGGGCGACTTTCTATATCAAATATAATCTAGGTGAGACCTAGACCAACACGATACACAATTTCAAAAATTAAAATAAAATGTCTTCATTTTTATTATTTTTTCCTTAAAAAAATAGAAAAATGGTTATGGAAAACATCAACAGAAAAGGCCATGAAAATTTTAAATATAATTGGCTGAGTTTAGATGACACAATTGAATGCGTTTTTAGGAGCTTTAATTCTGCTGGGAGTTTACAAACCATCAAGCTTCTCATATTCTTTTCAGGAGTGTGAGTAAGGTTGGTTAGATATTAGGTTTCGATAACTCAAGATCTTGGGTTCAATCCGCATCAAGCCTACTTTCTTCATAGTTCAATACAAGTGGCGCAATTGTGCCTTCTCAATGAAAACACCTCACGGTACCTTTACCCTTTGAGCTCTGAAAATGGACGACCAACTTTCGCGAAGATATTTGTTCAGCTCTCATAATAATTACATTCTTTTTACTGAAATAAATTAAACTTGGAAACAAAATTGCCCATATAAACAAAGATTATTTCTTCACTACTTATGTAATCAACTTGCCAAAGAACACATAGAAAGGTGAAGGGCTCTATCAAGTCAGATTGAATCAAATTTATGTGTAAAAAGAATTCAAGATGAGTTCCATTTCTACATTTTTACAAAACAATAATGGAAAACGAAGAAGAGGTAAATGTCATATTTGTGAGAAATCAAACCCTCTCCCCCTATTGACGCCCTGCTGGTGCCCCATTGGTCCTCAAAGGGCTATGGCGAAAATAAACAATAGGAAATATTTTAATTTTATTAATACTGACATGCTATATGTAGTTGTTGAAATATTACTTTTTACCATAATAAAAAATGTTTAGATTCAAGTTGTTAAACAGTTAAATGTAAATTTTTCATTCAAATAAATTTTGTTGTTTTATCTAGCTGAACTCTGCCACATAAGTATTAATGAAAATAAATGAAAAAACTTGAAATGTCTTAATTAAACCTCTGCACAATAGTTACAAAATTAATATATGGAAAAAGTGTCGGATGCACTTGGCATTCAGTCTTTTTGAGAATTTTTAAACTGAACATTTAGAAAGAAAAATTTGATATTGAAAATTTTATAAAAGGTCTAAATTTTAATCCGAAAAAGTGTTTAAAAATAAGTTTTAGGTAAAATATTTCAGATTGATTGCTTCAGCGATGCTTGTTTTGAATTTGTTGTAATTAATACGATACATACCTTATTGCAGGCCCATCACCTATTTATTTAACCTAAAGGTAAACTCAAAAACGTCTTTTCTGAAGTTTTCAAACGTCTGCTCCTAATCGAGGATGTATGTTATCTTCAAAATGCGAAATATATATAGGTATCTAGCCAGAAAAAAAAATATCCAAGGAGGGGCGGAAGTCTAAAAATATTTTTCTTAATGATGTCCAAGAAACGTGAACAATAATTCTGGTTATCTTGAGCAGAAATTTCATTCTATCCTTATTGATGATTAGTTATGTTGAGAAGAGAAACAATTATTTTATAGATTTAGTTGAAAATATATGAAAAGAAATTTATTTCTTCTAGCTGGCACATGCATAAAGAATATGTGAGGATACTTTTCACGCTTTTCATCCTGTTTGCATTCCGATATCTGAAAATATTTTGTTTACATTAAAAATAATATAGTTGCTTGATTTTCCAGTCATAAATTGATAAAAAAAAACCGTTATTTGATAAGAATATTTAATCCAAATGGAGTGAATGATGTATATATATGTATATGTCAATGAGTGAGTCCGAGTTGACCTCTTCGCCAAGAAGAACGAGATGGGTCGAATAAAAATATACTTTAAAATTTGAATTTTTGATAAATAGAAATTTTCAAATATCTTCAGCCTTTTCTGAATCCAAATTCATTCTTTTGTGTGTAGTAACATTTGATCCTGAACTAAAAATTCTTTCTGATTTTGATGTACTAGCCCTTTTAGTAGTATTTTTATTATAGTAATAGTATCTCTTGAGAGAGCACTTGAATGAGCTTAGGCCGATAATAGTTTGTAATTGAGTGTTTGGAACTTTTTTTTATAAATAAAGTTATGTTTGAGAATGGAAGTTTTCTCAGACTTTATATATTTATAAAGTCGGCTCTGCTTGTTAACCGGTTGAATATAATTTGTTCTCCGTTGTTTAATTATATCTCCTTTCTGTAGATAGTATAAGAGTGATAAATAACGTGGTTTGGTGCACTCACAAAATAGTATACAATGATTATTTTAATTGGGGGTCTGAAGTGTTTTCTTTGAAATTTATAACACGTCCATTTTAGAGAACAACTCAGCTAAGAAATCTTAGTAGATGGGGCAGAAAATTGGGAGCCCTGAATTTGGCCCAGTTTTTTGCTCTAGTTCTGTATCTGGGTTCACACCTGAAAAAGCTTAAATAAACTTGATCTAAAGCATGACAGGGAGAGTGAGTCTTGCGAAAATAACTCACACAGACTTCACTTTTCTGATTTTCAATCAAAGATATTATGTTTATATATAAAGAAAGAAAAAAACTCGTATATATCTTCATATAACTAAAAATATAGTCAATATCATAACGACCAGGGGCGCACATCCAGTGGGCGAGGTGTATTTTCATTGACAAGGCACTGATGTACCGCTTATGTCAAACTATGAACAAATTCGAAATTCGTTCAAATTCGAAGTATCGATAAAGAATCGAATCCAGAGGCTTCCGTGCTGAGTCCATCATCTCAACCAACCTGCCATGCCACCCATAGAGTATGCTGTAGGGGGTACGTCAAATTAGTTTTCAAAAAACTTAAGTTATACTCTAAAAAATTTTAGTTTTTGTTGAAGCTCTATAACTTTTTTTCCTTAAAAGTTATTATAAAAGGCAAATCATTGCAAAATGTTAAAAGTTATTTTACTTTTTGTAGCTTGTATCAATTTAGCTTTTAAACTATTTTTGAATGATGCTGAGTAAAATGAAATAATGCGAGCTTAATTTTTTGTTTGCACAATTATAACTTCATTTTATACCCTTGCCCCTGAATCAATCACATTTTTTCATATAAACAACGCAGGGTGTCTAGTAGACTCTTTACCTTTAGACTAAATTCACTCATAAAACTATCTAATCTTCAGTTATTTGTTTTCTCTATGAATCAAATATCCTTTCATCAATTCCTACGTAGACTACTTTATTTTTCAAATTAAAAGCCTATTCCACCCCCTAACAATTTTGGATTTTTTTAAACTAGTGTATATTCGATATGCAAACTTCATTAAAATATTTTCGCTGGTATAGTATTTAAATTCACCAATTTTGTAAAAAAAAATATAAAGTAGTCTTATAAATTTAGGACTTTAGGTATGCGCTGAATACACTCTATTTTAAAGGATTGCTTGAATATTTGGTCTCCCGTGGTATTTCCAGAACACTAATTTTGAAAATTTCAACACAAAAATTTCGCCCCCCCCCTAATAATTTTGAGGATATGCGCCCCTGATAACGACTTGATAAAAACAACATTTTGAGTATTTAACAAAATAATAGTGAAAAAACAAGTGTTTGCCATGATGCATAATAACGCACTACCTGAGAAATTGGAAATCCTTCTTCCCTCGTGACGTCTGATACGACACTGTATACCCCATTATTTTAACTTGGATGCATATATTAACCAATTAAATTCGAAGTTATCTTTTCTAGATGTACTAGCCGGTCCCGTGGTCGTTTTGGGGGTGTGAATTTTTTGTTTGTCAACGTGTGAAACTGCACTGCGCAGATCTCTAATATATGTGCATTAGACAATTTTTAGTTCAATTATCAATATTGACACATGTAAAAGAGTAAGAATAGGAGAAAATAGAGTAACGATATAGTTAGTAACTAAACACAACGCAAAAGGCTAGCCAGAATTTCATGGCTACTGACCATGAAAAGTAGCCTCTCTTTATATAACAATGAAAAGAAAATGAATATATAAAAATTATAACTAAATAGTAACTTCGACTAAAAAAGTACAACTCCATGTTTACAAAAATTTGATCTTACTAATAATATACCAACTTGCGAACCTGAATGTATACATTTTATTTGTCACCTTTATATTTTGTTCTTTTTAATAATTACCCAGACGATTTCTTGATGTTGTATCAAGTTACATACTGTCGTCTGCTTTTTCTGTGATCAAATTTTAAACTATTTTATTATCAGTTGTCTTCTTATTTTTAGATCTTCTATAGTTGAAACGTGTGAGTGGGCTGTAGTTGTTGACAAAAATGGATTGTGCATTGATAGTAAAAAATTCATTTATATCATTTTTTATTTCAAATTTTGAAAAGTAAAGCCACCATCTTATTTCTTTTTTTAGATCATGGAGACAAAAAAGGAGAAATTATTTGCCCAGAAATTTCACAAATCTGCAAATTTTCTTCATTCGTTGATTCCAACTTTGACAACATCGTTATAACTTCTAATGATTGGTAATTTATTTCTTTCCGTAGTTTTAATCAAAAGAGAAGCGTTGGATGTGTTGTCTCACCTGGTAAAAATGTTAGTCAGTGGTCCTAGAAAAATGAGACGTAAAATTATTAAAATATTTGAAGAAAAGTTTGCAAATCAAGCACAAGTATCATTGATGGTTCTATGAAAGAAAAAAATAATGTTGTGTATGTAATAGGATGTTATTATTTTAAAATTTTTATTCGATTAGCTACAAAATCTGAAGGTCAATACCTGCTCAAGCAATCGAGTTTAGTTTAGAACATAGGTTCTCTTTCAAGATAGCAAAATCGCTGAGGCTTCGAACAAGAAACTCCTTTTTATTGCAAAGCAAAAGAAGCCACATACGATTGGTGAAAAACTTGTATCTCACATGATTGAGGCTGCTTGTTGTGCTAAATCAAAAGTGTGTCAACAAGATTAATCAGATAAGTGAACAAGATGGTTATCGATGACATGTCCCACCGCATTAATTTCACATGATGGAGAAAACTTTAATCTCTCTCTTATTTGCCATCCAAACTGATAAATCCACAGACGTCGCTAAGCTTTTGGTTTATGCTCTGAAAATCATGTAAAAAAGGAGGTCTTCTTCTGCAGCCCACTGATAGGAATTCAAGAAAACTATTGGGGAAACTTGGTTGGTGTCTGAACGGATGAGCTCTCTACATGCTCTGCTCCCAGGATTCATGACTTTGGTCAAGAAGAAGAACTTGTGTGTAAGTATAACACACTGCCTAATTTACCATGAGACTCTCCAATACATTTCATGCTTATTTTAAGATCACCGGATATTTTGATATCATTCGTGAACCATATCAAAGGAGGGGCACTTAAGACGAGACTGTTTCGCCAGTGACCCCGGGCATGGATTCTGTCCACAAAGGGCAATGTTCTCGCTCCTGTATTTGAGTTGTTTGATGAATTGCAAATATTTCAGACAGCTCAAGGGAATATGACGGAGCAGAACATTCAAGAATCACTTAAATGTAATCTTGTCTACTTGGAAAACATGTTTGACTGGCAAGTTAATTCTATGGGAGAAGAAATTCAAAAGGGGAAATGTAGCGAGGAGTTTGATTCAGGTCGTTGGTCAAGAAGCACTATCGGTGGAGCTCCACCAATAGATTAAAGAACACTTGACAAGCCTCTAAGAAGAGTTTGGAAGCTATTTTCATGAGAATGATGCAAATGAGAAGAATGCACAGCTGACACTAGAGCGAAATCTTTTCTGCTGAACTTTGGGCTACCTTCCGAATGACATACAAGAGGAATTCTTAAAGCTGATCAATAGCAACTCTGCCAAAGATGAGTTTAAGGCACACAAGTTTAGCATCTCAAATACTTTCGGATTTCATCAAAATCAGCGAATTCACCTTGAAAGTTTTCATTCTTTTCTTATCGATAATATATCTAAGCTATTGAAAGAGAGTACATTTTCAGAAGGCTTGTAAACGTGAGGATTATGCTATGTTTTGTACTACTGAAAAGGGTCACAATTTCTGTACATTTGTCGTCTATTTTTTTCAAAGTACAGCAAGCCTTTCTTCATCATACACCCATTCGCAGCGTTTGTGATTTGGCGACAACTTGTGATAGCTTACTAATGGAGAAAGAAACTTGTGAACAGCATATAGTCAGTGTGGTGAGCAGTTGAATAGTTTGTGCAGTAGAACTCATGATGAATGTGCAAGAAATCTTCAATACCCCTTCATTAGCTATTCGCCTCCTCCGATAATTTTGGATTTTTTTAAACTAGTGTATATGAATTATGTAAATTTAATTAAAATATTTTCGGTGGAAGCATAGTTTTTAAATTTCATCAATTTTGTAAAAAAAAAATATAAAGTAGTCTTATAAATTCATGTATGCGCTGTATACACTATATTTTAAAGGATTGCTTGAATATTTGATCTCTCGTGGTATTTCCAGACCATTTTTCAACTTATACCCGTCTCTTGACTTATTTATTAAATGTATACACGTCAAAGGGCTGCACTAGGTATGGATAAAGATTTCTTAACCACACCCGTCATTTCATAATCTGTGGCGTTCCGTGTGTAATACGAGAAATACTCTAATCGCGACATCTAGCAAACCTAAGATACGGCAATGTTTAAAACGCGTTGTACGCAAGGAAAGGAATAACAATAATGTTTACTTTATTTTCAGCCAAACCGTCATCAAGCCCGTGCAGAATGCCTACTTTGCTATACAAAGAAGGAGCAAGCCTGCAAAAGCGACGCCACCCACCTCCTCATCCACTTGAACAAGAACTCTTTTCAGCATTTTGTAATAAATCTTTCCCTCAATAAAATGCCTACATCTTTCTCACACTTATTTCATGCATCCTGCGCCTAACTATGCCAATTTTGACGCGATTATACCAAAATTGCTAGATAGAAATATTCGGGTTTCAATTCCGCGATAGAAATTTTGGTTAAAATCCCTCTCTGATTTTCTAAGATGGGCAAATTTATTTTAAAAGCACCTTTGCACTCGATCGCAATTATAGTGATAATTATTTTTGAAAAATTTATAAACTAATCAGACAAAAGTAATCACAATATTCATGCTTCTCTTTTTTCTTTTTAATTCAAGTTTTTATGTTACTCTTTTCTATTCTGAGAATGATAGTAAAATGCGAATAAATTCTTTTGATGTTTTTTTCATAGAAAAAAATGAGAGAGCAAATTGCTTCAAATGCAAAATCATTAATCCTCCCCTTTAATAACGCAACTGCTATGTTCAGTGCCTGCACGTAGTTGATTTTTCACCATTTTGAGTCTTACAAAATGAGAAACATGTTTCAGGTTGTGCAATTATATAATATTTTTGTATTTTACATGACAAGAGTTACCCTCGTTTGATGCAATCTATGCCTTTTTGTGCATTCAATCTCCAAACGTTAATTACCAAATTTTTAGCACAAAAATCACATTGAAAACTTTGAAATAAAATGCTGATATTCACTCCCATATAAACTCAACTAGTAAAGAAGCTAATTTATAAAAAACTAAAAAAATAATTTCATAGCGTTAAATAAAAAATTTATAAAAGCAAATTTATTACAAGCAACTTTAGAATGAATTTTGCAAATCATAGTGTTGCATTCCTCTCTGCCTTTTGTTGACTACATCTACTCCACCTTTGAATTTGTTGTACGAAAGTAGGTTAGAGGTTTGGCATTATTATGTCGGGAGGACATAATGTAAACAACTTCAAAGTCCCACGTTGCATGTCTTTTAGAAATATGTGCGTTCAATGAAACAGAATAAATAATTCGTCGTTCACACTCAACAAGCTGATGTGGAGAAAGAGAAAAATTATTCCTAGGCTCAACAAATATCTTTTAGATCGTATATGAACACACAAATTTTATTTTGCTTATTGTAATGTTCATTGCCGCAACACTATAGCTTTTGCTATAGTGATCTTCAATGTGGAAGAACATTCAATAACTATTGGTATGAAAGCTTGTCGAATAGCGAGTGTAGCGTAACCGATAACTACACTAACTTTCGTTTGAAAGTGGATTGATCTGCATAAAGTTCATTCAATTTCAATAAAGATATTGGAAGATATAAATTGTTTATATAATTCAAATACCATATTGATACCACTACAATAAACGGTGAACATACTGGTAGTAGTAGAGTATTGATGTGACAATATGATCATCACAATCCACGAAATATAATTAATACGAAAAAATGTTTACATAAATAAATTTCGATATTATAACAAAGATTTGTGAGCCACTTTTCTATTCGCATCAATTGTTCCCGATATCCACTAAAATAATAAAATCAATGAATATTTTTCTCATTATAGCAAAAGCGATAGTGTTGCGGTAATGAACATTACAAAACGCAAAATAAGATTTGTGTGTTTAATTTCTTTACCATATACGAACGAAAGGATTTGTTGAGTCTAGGGATAATTTTTCTCTTTCTCCGCATCCGTTTTGTGTTGTCCCCCAATTAAGTATAACAATTTATGTTTTCTCGTATGGACTATTGAGGTGAAAGATTAAATTATCTTAATTCAAAAAATTATATGTAATTTAATTTTATGAAAAACGCATCGCATTATATGGGGCCCAATGGCTTTTCTAGTGTAAAAAACCAAAATAGATGACGTTAAAACAAAGATGTCCGTCAAGCGAGGGTGTGCCAAAATTCATTTCAAGTTTTTTCTCATTTCTTGCAATTGACGTGTATTCTATGTGTGGCATGGCCATGTACCACCTCTGTCTCCCAGTATGTGATTGACGGTTATGAATATACCGAATTGAAAAAAACCTTTTTCTCTCTTGGTCTTCTATACAATAATCTATATTTATTTTATATAAAGTTACACAGTTTTACAATTGAAAATTTTAGATCACTCATTTAAAAGAAGCTTTTTAAAATCACTTTAGTATCATTTATTACATCAATTTAAGTTTTTTGCATGGAAAAAACATCTAAACAAATTATACTTAAAAATAAGGTAGTAAGATGAAATTTCAAATATAATATTATATTTTTTAGTTAGTACTGTTAGTAACAAAAATCTATAAGGAATTAAGTTTAAAAGAATTCTGTATTAGATTATACTCATTGCATTAAATTTTAACCACAAAACCTCTATTTTAAACTCACTTCACTCAGTGTTTCCCTAACTTTTCAAGCTTCAACTCATTAGCACACAAAAGAGCTTTTCATCACCTAACAAGAATTGATGAGCTTTGAATTCATATAAAACTTGAGTGTCACAAATTTTAAAGATTATGCGTGAATTCACTGATTAAATGAACTCATAAAAGTGTTGAAACTATGGAACCGAAGAACGTTTTGTTAATTTTTTTTATTCATTTTAACAATTAAAAATTTTTCAACTTCAACTCCTTTGACTCATCGCAGCTTTACTCTTGAATGCCTTATAGATTTCTATCTTATTTAATTAAAAAATTAAATATTAAGTTTTAGGGGGTATTGATAAAGTTTGGTGAATTCGGATTTGTGCGACACAACATGAGAGAAAAGTATAGCAGACACGAAGAATGTTTGCACCGAAATGATTATCTCGAATTAAAATTTATTAATTACTAATATTAGTGTAAAGTAGAAAGAGAAGAAGAAATGGGCATGTGATACACAAAGAAATAATATATACACACACTGACAATCCGTTTGACAGTTAATGTAAGAAAGTGAGAATCTTCGCTCTCTTTACAAGCCAAGTGTTTTTTTAACGAGTTGGCGCGCTTTTCTGTTGAATGCTTCGCGGTCATTCCTCCACATCTTGGCGGCATCGACGTTTGCGGCACTTTCATCATTCGGTTCTGAAATAGAAGAACACATAAATAACAGCACATGAAACAGAATTGACACTAAATTCTGCGATTTTTATTTATTTTAGCCCATATCACCCCATCGTTAGTTCAATCTGATACAGGCGATGGCAGCTCTGCCTAGGTAGAGTCTGAGTCGTAGCCATACTTTGTTTCTGGAGTTGGAGTCAAATCCAGAAAAATAACACCCACTCAATGCTTATGAATGTTGTATAGCCTATTTCCTTTAAAAAAGCCCGCCCGCCCGCCTCTCAAAGAGCGCTTGAACATCAAAAACTAGGCACTGTAAAGTAAGACAAACGACAGGTTGAACAAAAAACGGAAGGATGAATGATAATGTTTATAAAGTGGAATATATTGCGCAAAAGTGCGAATTGAATATAAAAGTAAATAAAAGAGTGCAAATAGTCGTTGAATGAATGAATGTATCAAATCACATGAGGAAAAATCTACCCCTTTTAATTCTATTGACCATTTTTTCATAAATAAAAATTTAGACCATTATAATTTCAAAAAATAACGATAGTCAAGAAGCTTACCTGCTAACATACTTATCACCGACAACAAAATCTTTTCTATACTTTGCACAGGACTCCATCTCTCAAACGAAGATTCATAACCGAGTGGGTCATCTCCCGGAGCGTGTAAGATGGAAATGCACACTTTGCCATCTGGAAAAACTGAAAAAAGAACACATTTACATGTAAACAATAAACGATACATTCAAAACATATCATCTATATGTGTCTCGCGTCTGGAGGCATATATTTTAACAATATTTTTACAATATCTTTGCTAAGACTAATACACATAATTCATTGGTTTTTAACCTATCACTCAGAAAACAGGTAAATTTGGCAATGAAAAACTACCTACATAGTATTTTTGTGAAGCTCAGAACCATATATAATGCCTCCGCAGCTTTGCCAAGCTCGTAGAAACATAAATCAGGAGGAGAGCTATCCTCAAATTTAAATGGTAACGACCTCTTTTAAGTTTTGTCACATGAGAAAAGGCATATTATATTAACATAAAAAACCTCTCACTACAAAAAAAGATAAAAACCCAACTAACAGCTAAATAGTGATGCAAATCATTTCAAACTTCTTACTTTACATAAATGAATTCTAGAACAAAATACTCAACTAAATATAATAAATCGGGGGTTCTTTTTCACTGATTGGCCAAGATTCGAAGAACTGAAACTTGACTTTTTATATCTTAAATGTAGAGTATATAAAAATTTAATCTTATCCACGTTGTTATATATATATGTACATATCATAATAGCTAGTTTAATTTTGGCATATTTATTTATGTTCATATTGTCTTTGTAAAAAAGTTAATCAATCTAATCGTAAAACCCAAAAAAAGCTTTACAATATACAAAATACCTATAACTAATCTATATATTTCTTTAAAACAGCTAAAAAGCCTTTAAATCGTTGGAAATTGAAAAGACTAATAAAAAACTAGTAAAATTTCATGTACTCGAACTAAACTTTTTTCAACTCCAGTACGAAGCCAAGTGCTATACCAGAAGGTTCGAATGATAGAGACGAAAAGGTAATTGCAAAATAGAGTTAAAAGACAGTAAAAATGTACAATAGCTGTATAAGTGTCTCGATATCGTATAGTGTAATGATAATAGTGCTCTTTGTAGAGCTAATAAGATCGAGGTTTTCTCAACACGCTCGGTTGTGCAACCAGCCAGTGCATTCAATAAGGATTTATCGCGACCAATCTTTATAATCCGAAAATAGTTCGCTATCGACCGCATGTACTTACAAAATCGACACAGAGTCCAAATCCGAATATTTAAAAATTTTAAATATTCTAGATCAACTCTTCCTTCCGGCTTCGACTAAAGAAGCTCGCACAAAAATTCATTTTTTCGATATATCAATATAACATACAAATTTATTTTAGTTGTCAGTATGCCAATTACTTGCATACATTGCGATTTTGCGCACAACATGGTGTGTACTTATTATCATAAAACAGCGATGTATTGCATTTTTTTTATAATATCCACGTCATAAAATTTCAAAGATATAGAACTTTAATCTATTCGCTAAAAAATCAATACTTTTATGATAACTGTGCATTGAGCTTACCTTTAAACCTGGTGAACAAAAAGACAGGGAGAGAGAGATAATGTTTTAACACACAAAATTTTGTACACTTTAAAAGTTAGTAAACTGAAGTAGTATACTCATGTAGCGACAAATAGATTCACGTCTCCACAATGGCGTACTTATCTTTAATGCCGCCCAGACGGATGTTAATTTTGCCCCCCCCCCTCAAAACTCTGTAATTTAAGTCTAAAATATCTTGATTAAATTTTTTATGATAATGTATTAATACAAATAAATTCTGCGCCTGGGACAGACAGTCCCTCCGGACGGCGTCTCCAGCCAAACTTGGGTAGCGACACTTGTTCGAGAAGCGCTGCGTTTATGCGAAAAAATATATATATAAAAAGAACTTACTATTAGGATGAAATATTTCGCATTTGAATTTCATTGTGGGAGGAGAAAGGGG
Organism: Nectonema munidae; assembly: GCA_030549495.1. NCBI lineage: Eukaryota > Metazoa > Nematomorpha > Nectonematoida > Nectonematidae > Nectonema > Nectonema munidae. Next base: position 1,061,699 of record JAUIRK010000908.1, read on the forward strand.
ATAATCTGAGGGAAAACAAAGAACAGATGGAAAGATGCCTCCTTCAAAGCAAGTGCTCTCAGGACCTCTGTCAGAAGAAAGGGATAGAATTACACACACACACACACAGTTAAATTTGCCTAAGTCGGTTTTAACTCTACGATTACTAAAGAGAATATACCTTTTAATTTTATAGCAATCGGGTCAATCGACAGCAACTACTAAGTTTGATTTCTACATATTGCTTATAAATTACAAAATTAGCACTTAGATCTTATTGATTCCCAACCTTTTCGAAGTGATTACTCCAAATGCAATTTAGGAATTATCAATTACCCCAGCGAAGATATATCCGTAAATATCAGATGTTTTATTTCTTTGCAGTTACGTGATGAACTGCACAGGTCATATAACCAGTTATTGGCCCTATATATTAAGGATGCAGCAGCATCAAAAATGCGAAGCACATTTTATGCTTGTTCTGCTATTTGAGTCTGAGGGTTAAGCTTACATTAACTGTGCATTTTTTTTCTATACTCGGTTTGTCACTGAATAGGCTAATCGGGCGTCAGATGAAATGTTTAGTCTTCTATGTTTCTTAGCCTCCATACCCAAATCTTGACTGGTGAAAACCCTATGAGAATTTGCACTGTTAGAGAGGGTGTCGGTTTATTTTGTATCAAGAGATCTAGAAAGTACTTGGGCAATTCGGGATTATACATAAATGACATCTCGCAAAATAAGTTTTTAAACCCCCCCCCCCCTCCCCCTGTAGTAACTTTTGCCACTCCTGCTTTATTTTTTATTACAGAGCATCTAGAATTAGTGCCCCCCCCCTCGGTAGGGGACGTCATATATGTATGATCCCTTCTCATCAGAAATGATATTCACTCACAAAAGGATTTCATATTCATTCACTGTTGGGACCACTGAAATCTTGAAAGTACGCCAGCATGTTTTCTAAGAGGCTGGCCATGCAATCTCTAATGTCTGTCTTCATGTGATAATATCTTCAGAATTCAGCGTATCAAGAATGTCATCCAAAGTAGATAATTGTGCAAAACTCCCATTCCAACACATCTAATTCATAGGTGCAGTTCACACAAAAGGAAGCGATGTTTACCCGAATTTCTAATGACTTGTTCAGTCTCCCTTGAAGTTCAAAACATCTTTTGCCATTCTCATCAGTCTCTTCAGTTTAAATCTCACTGACTACACTAGAAGTTAAGAGTATACATATAAATATTGCATATATCAGCATAAACTGTGAAACAGGGAGTGAAGCTGCACCCCCTAACCAATTTTGGGGCTGCGAATCGGTTTTGCACAACCTATATTCCGGTTATATTTATGGAGATTTGACATTCAAAACATAAAACTTTAAAAATAAAACATTTAACTTTAAAGCTTTCAGCTTTAGTTGCCCCCAGAGAGAGAAGTTTCAGCGCATGTTAAGAATATGAGAACGCAGTACAACGAAACAACGCCGTGTAATTAATCGTGCTCGTATGCATACACATAAACGTTCCCGTGTCACTGTATATGAGGCATGGACAAGCTATGGGCCGCCTCTTAATTTTTTATGCCACCCAACTATCATTAGAAATTCCGTTTTCAAGATAAAATAATGTGATTATTAACATACTTATTATTTTTTGCATTTGTCTATCGCATAATAATTCTTTAGCAAACAGTTTGACTTCTACCACACACATATGCAATTTCTGAAAGAATAGAAGTAAGTCTTCTAACATTTTCCTTACCTATACTTTAGTTTAATATTATACAACTAATATTATGAGTAATTGTAATTAATAACTGTAATGACAAACTAATTAATTTTAAAACAAACTTGTCTTGAACTAAACTTTTTATGAACTGAGGGGCATAATGGCATTGTAAGTCGTATATTTATAATGGGTATTTTCAGAAAACAATTGTTATCAGTACTTTTGAATATATGATCTGACTGCCATCATATTTATAACACAATTATTCATAAGAAAGAATTTTGAACATTTTTTAATGTTAACTAGTTATAAAGCATATTTTGAATTGAAAAAAACTGAATTAGTAGGCAACTTGCATATTAGTGTCTGAATATCGCGCTTATTATTAAGGCATGTACGTACAAGGTGTGCTCCGCTCACATATATATATATATATCCATTAAAAGTTCTATTTTTGAATCAAATTTTGAACTTTAATTTCATCCGTTTATTTGAGAGTTTTATTACAAGTTGAATTCAACACATTTCGATTCATCAAATATTATTTATCTCAATATTCAAAAATATCTTAGAGTTATTGAGTTAACCTGAAAATTAATATCATTGCATTCGTATTGTTTCCTCGCTTTCTAAAAAAGTTTTAAACTTACGTAACAAGAGCTTCCCAAACAAAGAAGTTATCTTCGGTTACAGGACCAGCTATCACACCTTCTGGAGGATTGTGAGTCATTTCTAAAAGTGAAAAAAGAATTACGAAGAATGATACAAAGGTGTAAGCGCATCGTTAGAAAGACAAAAGTCAAATATGGAAGCAGAAAATTTTTATTAAAAGGCATTTGCAAGCGCTGACAAATTTATTTGTGTATTCGATTAGTCGTTAACAGGTTATCTAAAAGATCATATAAGATTACGCGACGAGTGTTTGGACTTAGAACTTTTTCACTTATTTCCGATACTCCACCGTTTTCTAGCAATCTTCATGCTACAACACTTTCTCCGATCATGCTAGAGTTATTCAGGGCAAACAATTTTTGACCTAAAAATTACGAGTTTTTTTTTACTTTATGTCCTTCAAAATTTTTACTTTTTAACCTAAAAATCCTAAAATTTTGACTTAATTTTTTTTTAATTGCAGATTTTCAAACTAATGAATAAATTTATTGCACAATACTCATTGCATTCGCACCCGAAAACAAAAAAATTTAAACATTTGAATTAAAATAAAATAACATATATTTAACAATGTTATTCGCATTGAAAGTACGATCTTTAGCCAATAGCTTCCTTTTCAACATCGAAAAAGATCTTTCAACCGACGTTGTGGTCGATTGGCATTTTTGGAGAAGGAGATACTCACTGGGAGAAATATTATGATTTTCCAATTGCATAATTTTGGAAATGTCATTTTTTCAAACCTTTTTTTCATATAATTCTTATCGATCGCTTCACAGTTGGTTAAATAAGCTTTTATTGGCTCATCGATCGAGCCAATTAAGACAAAAAATTTGCTTGTTTGTTAGTTTCTCTTTGAGCTCATTAAGATTTTCTTCGGCGAGTTTATTCAATACAAGTCGGCTAGATGATACTGATGGTATATTGTAGCCTAAACTTTGAAAAAACTTGCGAATGAAAGAATGTGAAAGTTTGTGTAAGGGTATGTTGGATTCTAGAAAAGAAACGATGACACCTTCAGAAAAAGTTTTTTAACAGGTGTAGCAAAATTTTGCATAGACGAAGTAGAGGAAAGGAAAGCCAAAAATTTCTGATGTTTTTTGCTATTTCTATGACTTTCGACGAAAAAAGATTTTTTCTATTAACATTGACTTTGCAAAGTTTGCAAAACAGCTCTTTATTATCGATCTCGAATTCTTTAGGGTATTTCGAAACTAAAGTATTGACTTTCGATGAATATGTTTTTGCAGGTTTAGGCATGATTGACAAAAATTTATATGAGTCTTTAATATAAAATAATAATTATTTAATATTGATATTTAAAACTAATGTTAAATTTTAATAATTTTTTCCATTTTAGGTTAAGTGATTGCGAAAAAAAAGCTAAAACTGGGTGTTTAAGAAATTTTTTTTCTTACTATTGATTTTGTGAAAACATTTTTTCTCAAATCGCAATTTTCGTTTTTTATTTTTGAAATTTGAAAGTTTTGAAAAAAATTTGACTTTATGAATTTTTTTACCTAACGTTAATTTTTTTTGACTTTATTGACTTAATAAGAATTATATTTTGAAAGAAAATTAGGTGCTGAATCGAATGAGCATAGTTAGAAATCGCCTAGTTCAGCGCAAAATTTTTTTTACTTTATTGACTTTTGTGCGCCCTGGTTATTATACATTATATTCATTCATGTGTTAAACAAAAATACTTTTATCAGTGAGGGATTATGCTACGTAGTGTAGATAATAGATAAAGTGGTATTTTAATCTACGTTATATGATATAAATATATAGTAACGAAAACATACAATGTATACTTTGCGCAGGACATGTTTTGCCTATTGAAGGCTCATCAGCCGCGTTTGCACATTCGATTCCAAAGTCGAAGTTACGATAGCATGGATAGTATGCAAGCACAATTATATAAGAGCTTTTATACATGGAAGATTACCGTTTTCCAATGAACTAGATGGTGTAAAAATCTAGTATTGAGATTTTCAAAAAAACATTTGACAGTGAATCTTCTGAATTAAAAATCTCTACACATTTATCTTAATAGTTACTATTTTAATCATCAATTACCCAAAAAAGTCACCTGTAAATTTTCAAACAGTTAGTTACCATAACTGACAGATACCAATAAAGTAGAAAACATTTTGTAATTGAAGAGAATTATGAGTGATTTCATAAAGAACACCAATTTTAAAAAAAAATTGATTAACAAATATTCAGAGAGATAACTGTTTATATCACCTGATACTACAACACATGATTTTGATATAAAAAAAAGGCCAAGAACAACAAAGAGATTCTCTTCAATAGATTATATAAAATGGAAAGTATATCTACCAAGGCAGTCCCAGTTTAGAATGAAGGGCAAAATTAGATATATAAAGTATAGGAGAAATGGAATACAAACTACACGCTGATAGAGAATTTCTAAACAAAACAATAGAGGCCCTATTGAGATATATAGTTCAAAGCTGCCTCTTTAGTTAGTAAACAAAAGGAAGGCCAAGGAGATCCAAAAGCAGGGCTTCGGAGCCGCCTCAAAATTTTTTTGGCTCCGGAGCGAATATTTTTTTTCCATGGCTCCGACTCCGGCTCCAGCACCGCTCTCTTTCACCACCCTGGTGTAAATACTAAATACATCCGTAATATATATATATATAATATAAGTATATACTATATCAGTTTTATCATAGTTTTAAATTATAAATTTTTTTAATTCATGTATTTATGTAAATTTTTTGATGGATAGAATGTTTTTAAAATTTATTTATATAAGTTTGATCTTAAAAATAGCATTGTTTCAACAATATCTTCTTTCATACTAGCGCGTAGATCGGATTTTAAAATTTTCAGAGCCAAACTGTGAGACTTTAGATACATCATAAAATGGCGTGGAGCCTGATATGGGGAGCCGCATTTTGTTATTTGTGACTCCGGCTCCTAGTAGAAAAAATTGCGCGGCTCCAGCTCCGAAGCCCGGCCCAAAATGTTCTGTTTAGTTATAGTAGCACACAGTAATATTTTTCACCAAGTCATGTCATTTTACAATTTTTATAAAAATTTTTATTGCTGAATTAATAAATCATTAAATATATTATAATATATAACCCATCTATAGAGTTATTATGGACAAATTTGATAAGAAATAAGAATTTATAAAATTAAATTTTATTAGCTTTTAGCAAATATAATCTCAGGTCGCTTTGAGTATAAATTTGGTCCAATTTCTATTTATGAAAATGGATAAAATCATATATCTAGATAGAAATTTATTTTATCGACTGGGTTTAAATATACAGTGAAACTTCGATCTCTCGAACATGTGATATCTCGAAGTTCTTTTTATAAATCAATGTAGTCTTCAATTAACTAAATAGATAACCATTTTAATAATATTGAAAGGTAGTATTCGTTACCTTTGTATATATTGACAAAAATACAGTCATGATGAAATAGAGAAAGGTGCGTTTGCTAAGACGAACAATAATAGTTCAAAATGATATGCATGTTTGATTTGCCGTGCATGGAAAAGTTTATTCTAAAAGAATAATAAAAAGTGTTTGGCATTAAGTCACCTACCAAACCTAATTTACAACAAGTGAAATATTTTGGATGAATTAATTACCAAAAGTTGGTTTATTAATAAATTAAGGCAATATTAAGCCTAAAAAATATGGAATTATAATATATCTTCAAGTTCATATATTTGGCATTGATTGAAAGGTTTGATTGATTTTCATAAAAAAAATAATGACACCATCAGATTCGTAATCAAATTATTTAGTGATTTGACTCGAGAATTTTGTAAAAATATTCAATTTTTTATAAAAGGAGGCAAATAAAAATAGTTAGTTATGAATTGGGTTAAGTAGTTTGTCGTGAAAGAGGCGTTGTAGAAAAGGTAACATTTTTTGTAAAAATTGTACAAGACAGGAATGATTATATTTTAGAAATTTAAGGTCTTTCCTTTTTTTAAATAAAAACACATTAAATTTTATTAAATTCTATTTTACGTAATAACATAACGAATAAAACTGAGTCATTATACATCAATGACCCCAAAACTATTTCCTATTCCCCTTTCAGAATTCCCTTCATCGACAGAACCCTAAAGGATTTATAAGAATCCCCATTTTTCATTCACTATGTTAAAATAAGTTTAGAATTTAGCTCCCAATATGATTGTTTATTTCTTTTTTTACTATAAAAGCTCATCTTTTACCTCTATAATATTTTACATAATTAAAATTGTTCTTGACTTTTTTCAATACCATTTTTGTCCGGTTTGATAGTCAAAATGAAAGCTCCAATCCCAAGTCAAAAATTCATTTTATCACCTCAATTAACTAAAAAAAGAAGGAGTAATGTGAATATAATTAAACAAGTGGAATAAAAAAATATGAGATTTCATAGTAACATACGTTTATACTCTGTAATGAGTCTCCTCAAAGCAGGACTAGCCATTTCTGAAAAAGGGCAGAAGAACAAACTTTAAAAACACAAAGTAAAATAAATATTTATAATTTAATAATATGTATCAAAATTTTATACGATAATATATAAAAATAATTTATTACAAAAAGTTTAAAGAATTAAATGCATATATCTTCTTAGGTAATTAAAAAAGAGATGTAAACTCTCATATTACATTAAAATTGAAATTTTTTTAATAAATTCAAAGCTTCTAATAACCATAATGAGTATTATTTCTTAAAAAAGATTTATATTTCTGTTAAACATAATCAAAAAAGACACAATTCAATTTCTCCAAAATATAAAAGCAAAGGCATTGAAATTTTTGTAGCTATATTAACAAAATTTGAAAGAAATTTTTAATATTTTCTCAACCGAATTTTGAACATTGAAAAAAAGACTCCAAATTTTCAGATTGAGAATAATCTGATATCCAATATCACTAAAACTTATTATATTAAATAAACTTCCTAGATTCCTCTGATCAAATAGGAAAAACTCCTGAAGTACTACCAGTCACGTCGCTTGAATTCAACAAGAAGGAGAGGCAAAATTATATAGTTTAAATTTTCTTCTTATTTACAAAAAATGGAATAAAAACATTAACCCTTATAGTTTTTATAACTATTATAATGGTGTTCATTAACTTCAACAATTATTTTTTTTTTAGAAAATTCAAATATTTGAAGACACAATACATTATTAAAATAATATAGAAATCTTTTTTGAGCTAAATTCTTTCAAATATTCTTTTTTTGTAATTTCTTTGGTGTAATTACTGATAAATGAAAGTAAAAGTAAGGGCTTTATTAAAATTAAACCTTTAAATATAAATTCACTTAGTTGCTTTTAAAGTTAAGAAACATATTAACAAACTCAAAAATTTGTTAGCAAAAAAATGGTATATTATTCAAAAGCAGTTATGTACCACATTTCCCCTTAAACAACTCGAAAATTATCAATCCTATCCAATTCCACAAAAAATTCTGTTCCCAATGTTTTTAACAAAAGAGTTTGAAAGGTAACTAAAATAAAAATTAGGGACATGAAAAGTTTTAGTGACAAGAAGTTTTTATTCTGGGTAGAAAGATAAAAAGTCAATATTTGAAAAATATTAACAATTGAAAAAACAGTTAATAAAGCATCCTGTCTCCCCTCTTTTAAAAACACTGATTTAAAAAAATTCCAAAGTCCTTACAAAAAGACTAATTGAGATTTTTTATGTTTTTGAATCAGATTTTAAAAAATTAAATTCAAAGTAGTGTTTTAATCATAAACTGCAATTGTTCGAACTTAAATGAAAAAACTTATTTGATCAATCACTTTGGAAAAAGTCTAATGCGCTTAATTGAAAACTGGTGGTGTAAAGTAGTTATGCTTATAGAAAGTCATTACACACAGGCACATATAGACATCTAAAACAAATGTTTGAATAGAAGGATTGGTTGAAGCATGGCCTTCATAATGATATGTGAATCAGTAATAAAAATTTGATATTCAAGGAAACATATTGTTAATACTACACACATATTGAAAAGATTAGATTCCAATACATATCATAAATACACACACACATTAAAGCTGTCACCATGCAGATGTGATTATAATTAAAAAAATTATTAAAATTGCATGAAAGGCCAAATTATTTCAAGAACTTAATTAAACATTATTTTCCTTCATATATTTCATCTTTTTTTTCTTATTTGAAAGATTTACCCATATTGAGAAGTCCAAAACAATCTAAAAAGCGAATATTTGTAAATAAATATCGTGTATTCAACAAAGAATTGACAGAAAAGTATTTATTTACTGACGTTGGAGAAAGCTATATGTTTGATTTGTCATAAAAGCATTGCTGTGTTCAAGAAATGCAATTTAAAACGTCAATTTCAAACCAAGCATCCTAATTATGACACAATTTATCAAATTATGAACTGGAAAAGAAAGCAACTGTATTTAAAATTTGCTTGAAGCAACATCATAAGGTACTTACCAAAACTTCGTCATTGGAAAAAGGCGTGACAAAGACAAATTTTGTATTAGCCAATAAAATTGCAAAGCACAACAAGCCATTTGCACAAGTGAAATTTATTAAAGGTTGCATGGTTAAGATTGTCAATATTGTGTGTTCTGATGTTAAATCGAAATTAGAAGCTATATCTTTGTCGCAGAGAACTATTGTTTGTCGCATAGACTCAATTGCAGTGAATGCTCAAGAACAGCTATCAACAGCCAGTATGGATTTTCACTGGTTTTCTATTACTTTGGATAAAAATACTTATCCTCAGGATAATGCTCATTTACTCATTTACATCAGAGGAATTGACAAAATCACTCACATTACAAAAGAATTGCTATTAATGAAGGTCCCTCAAAGATACTACTATTTCAAATTATTTGTACAAAACAGTATAATAAGCTGTTTAATTAGGTCAGAATTAAGTTTTGATAAATTGACAAGTATTACAATAGATGGGGCCACTGCACTTACAAGTAAGCATTCTCACCTTGTGAAACCTATTAAAGAAAAAATTAGGGAATTCTTGGAAGAAATCAAAGCTGCTTTTAGGAAGTACTTTACCACACAAATGAGATCAAAAGGATTTCTGAGATCTTTTTATATGGAAAATATTTCTTGTAACTTTTCAAAGGAAATGGAGAGTGCGAAATGGTTATGTGATTTTGCATATGCTGTTGATATATTGCAAAAGGTAAATGAACTAACGACAAAACTAAAATGTAAAAGTGTATTTGCTCATGAAATATACCAGGAACTAAAAGCTTTACAAATGAAGCTTAAACTTTTTGCCAAGCAGGTGAAGGAGCAAAACTTTGTTCATTTTCCACTTTTGAAAACACAAGCTGACGTCCCATAATAATTGTCATACAATTACAGTTCTTTGCCGTTAGCTTGAAATGAGGAATTTATCAGACGATTTGTTGATTTCAAAGCAATGGAAGACCAGTTCGATTTACTTAGCTCACAATTTGGCTATGATATTCAAACAACTAGTGAAGAACTGCAGTTGGAATCATTGATTTGCATGCTGATGTGACTCTTTGAAGAAAATTAGTGAAAACAAATCACTGATTGAATTTTATGCATCTCTTAACTAAGAAAAATTTAAAACCTCAAAAATTTTGCTAGAAAGATGTTTGTGATACTTGCATCAACGTACATTCACAAGCAGACTTTCTCAATAATGAAAATCAACAAATCTATGAACAGATCACTGCGCATAGACTCAAATCTCCTCTTTCTTTTAAGAATCAGCACAACCGACTTCACCCCTAATTTTGACAAGTTGGTTAATGATTTTGACCAAATGTACAAATCTCATTAGTAGGTTAGTTATTTGTTTTTTCAAATAAATAATTGCAATAAATCTATACCTGTCAACCTTAAATTATTGAAACCTGGATATTCTTGATTTTTCGTTGAAAAAACAGGGAGATTTTGCCTAAAGCAGAGAAAACTGAATTAATCTACAGAATTCTTTTTAACAAAAAGCATTTTGTTAAATATAGATGACAATTTATTAGAATAATGCAAAATACAGATATATTAGTTAATAACACAATAAAATACTTAGCTAAACAAAAACAAATTTCAAATTAATTATTCTTTTTCATTCTTATATATATATATGTAAGAATGAAAAAGCAGCCAAATATAGCTTTGGCTGCTTGCTTTCTTTGACAGATTCAGTAATTCTTCTTCAAGGAAGGATTTTGAATTTGTCTTTTAATGTTTCAGGAACTTTTATTTTAGAAATATAATGTCGCAAATCATCTAGTCGATAATGAACAATCTTGGTGCTCTTGTAATCAATTTCTTCAACAATAATATCATATATAATATGATATTGATATCAATTTTTTTTAAAAGTTTATTATAAAATTTTAAAAAACCGGGGGATAAAATCTGAAAAGCTGGAGACCAGGAGAAAGCTACCAAAACTGGGAGTTTTTTTACAAGCAAAAATGTTTTTTTGTTAAACCAAAAAAATATTTATTAAAATAAAATTTATGTCAATAAGGCAGCTGCTACACAAAATAAAATTTGATTATTATTAATTTTCGAAAAATCTATCTTTTCAAATTTATTACCTTCTATTTGAAGGCTTTCGGCTTTCATCAGTAGAACATAAACATTTTTTAAAAATGAAGGAACATTTTTTTCTAGAAACTCTTCCTTGACTTTTATTAAAAATTCTTCTTCTTTTTTTTGAAACACTTTCCTTCTTTCTACATTCAATTTGATTGACCCAAACATTAGGATGTTCAATCGTTAACGAACTCTGTAGACTGAAATATCGAAAGGTTAAAATTTTTTTAACAATATAAAAAAATTAAAATACCAATTATGTCAGCCCTTGCAATGATTATTAGTTCGAACTTTTCTACCAAACACATTCCAAACTTTGGGATAAAAACCTTTCAAACATGTTTTTTCAAAATAATGATAAATAAACTCATAAAATAAAAAAATCTTACTTTCTTCTTTTTTATAGTATGTAAATCTTCCATTAATTTGAATCATTTCAGTAAAAATAAAAGTAAAAAATATTGAAAACTAAAACAAAAATCTTAGTAATCAACTGAGTAATAACTTTTTTGGCGAAGAAATAAAAGTCTTCCACAACAAATGGTGAAGCATCGTATCGTTGATGAAGCAGTGTCAAATATAACGATACAGACATGTATTACAGAAATATCTACTGTTATTAATGAACCAGTCATTACGGAAGTACAGGGCTCAAAATATGGATTTGCAATACAACTGGACGAATCAACGGACGTGTCAAAAGGCGCACAGCTTCTAGTATATGTGCGTTATGCTACTAAGGATGCAATTCGCAGTGAATTACTCTTGACCAATGAAATGACAAGTACAACAAAAGGAGAAGACGTTTTCGAACTTATGAAAACTTTTTCAAAAAAATGGTCTCCAATGGACCAAGCTAGTAGGTTGCACAACTGACGGCACTCCTGTTATGCTTGGGAAAAAATCTGGGTTCCAAGCTCGGGTGTAAGCAGTATCTCCATCTGTCACTTCTGTTCACTGTTTCATACAGCGATTTGCTCTCTCTGCTAAAGTTCTACCTTCCGATATGAAGACAAGATTTGAAACTGGTGGTTAAGATGGTAAACTACATTATGACATCTGCCCTAAATAGTCGTCTCTTCAAGGTCATCTGTGAGGATATCGGATAGAATACACGTCATTGCTTTTCATACAGAATTGAGGTGGCTGTCTCAAGGGAATACTACCATGCTCCTTTTTGGGGTGAAAAAGGAGCTGCTTCAGTTTTTCAAAACAAAAGATCACGAAGTTCAGAAGACTTTACCTTGTTAGTTAGAAGTTAGAAGTTTCTTTACCTTGCCTACCTGTCAGATTTTTTTGGAGTCATGTATTATTTCAATTGTCTCAAGGCGCTGAAAGTAACATCATTGTTTTCTAAATCAAAATGACTGAATTTACTCGAAAGCTCGATTTGTGGATTGAGAACAGACCGTTTGAAATGTGTGAGAATGTGGTGTCACTTGGGGAGGGGGAAGGGGGGGGGGCTAGTATTGCATTTGGTCAAGAGATCACCAAAGAACTCCTTCTGTTGAAAGATGAAATCAGGCAGTACTTTTTCAATGATCGTGATTCACAAACATACACTTACATTCGAAACCATTCACTACTATTAACACTGGTGATCTCACAGTGGGAACTGGTGAACAAGAAGAACTCATCGATTTGCAGTGCGACGAAGGTGAAAATCATAAATTAGCCAACTTCTAGTTAAATGTAAGTCCCTCCTATCCGTCACTAGAGAAAAGCTATTCCTCAGCTTCTCATATTTCCAACGACATGGGAATGCGAACAAGAGTTTTCTACCTTTCTTACAATCAAGTCGAAGACAAGAAATCGTCTTGTAAACCCAGAACACTATTTTCGATGTTGTGTGAGCATAATATCTCCACGGCTTGCAAAACTAGTAGAAGAAAGGCAACTCCAGCCTTTGCATTGACTTACGGGTACTTATTGGTCGATAAGTTCAATATTTTACTTGTTTATGGTTATGCACATGTGCAAATAAATTAAGTTAAGTTCTGTATATTTTTTAATTGCCGATTCGTTTATTTGTATTATATGTATATCTTATTGTGTCTGTTAACCTTTTTGTAAAGTTCTTTTATGGTCAAAAACTAATCGTTAAAGTTAGGTGGTACGTACCAAACTTTAATAAAAAACAAATTTTATAAGTCCATAAGTGGTACACAGCAACAAAAACGTTGGGAAACCCTGGGTTGAGGTAAATATTTGTTGTTATTATTTTTTCCTCAAAGAAAAATGGTGCAATAACTTTGTTACACAAAAGTTCTTACCACACATTAACCTTTGGGCTGTCACGTTCATGTTTTCTAATAACCTGTGGGTTTTCACTTGTCCAAATTCTTGCATTATATTTGTTTATCTTTCAATGCACATGAAAAGTTACTTCATTGCTAAAGCAAATGAGGTTGAGAAAGTCACCATTCTCTTCGATTTTTTTCAAAATGTTAAAAGCAAATTCTTTTCGCTTCGGTTTGTCATCTGGCTTTAGTGCTTGCAATAATTGAATTTTGTACGCATAAAGCATCAAATTATTATGAAGAACTTTATGAATTGTTGGTCTAGCTAATTGCAGCTGAACGGAGGCAGTGCGAATGAACATAGTTTGGCTCCGAATAAATGATTGACGAATAGGCTTGATGTCTTCTTCAGAAATTCTTGGCCTTCCACTTTTCGCTTTATGTAGCAACATTTCCATAAACTGTTCATGCCAATTGCGAATCGTCTGACGCGCTGGAGCTTGTTTTGCATATTTAGTTGTGTAATTTCTTTGTGTTTGAATACCAGATTTTGTTTCGATTAATCAAGAAACACATCGTGCTTTTTCTTGTGGAGTATTCATTTTTAAAAAGGTTAGGAAATAAATTATTTTATTTATCTAATTTATCTCTGAAATAAAAAAATGTAATATTATTAAAAACTTTAATAACAACTGATTAAATGTGTAAAAAACATTATTTTGATAGCACTCCTTAAAAAATTTTAATGAATTTATAATTTTGTCTAACGACTTTGTGGACACCCTGTATATAAAAAAGATGTTATAAATATTATTTTTTAAATATAAAAAATACGCGTAAATTTTTACTCATAAATTTATTGTTTTAAGTTTTAGCCAAAGTCGCATTTTTGTGACAATATCGTTAACTGGAAGCATCATCAAAAAAATTTTTTTTCAATAGTAATCCTCTTTTTAACTTCTAATAATAATAATAATAATAATCATTATTCAAGATAATTTTGAAGTATAAGAAATCTTTTTTTTTTCAAAACTTCAATTAATAAAAAATAAGTTTTTATATTTTTTTCTCAACTTCAAAACGTTTTAAAAATGTAAATCAATGAATGACATATCAATTAAATTTTTTAATATAGCTAAGATATTATAAAAACTTTAAACACTGAAATGTAAATGTTTGGTCCAGAAGATCTAGCCTATCATCTTTAGTTTTCATATTGCAAAACGTGATTTTATAATTCATATCCCGTGTATCATGTGAATTAATTTTTTTGAGGCAAAGATTATAGATTTGACGCGGGTTTCTCAACCGTATGAAAATTATCCACTTATAGGCAAAAATGAAATTCACTACGACAATTTTTTAGCAAATAATTAAAGCATTTTTATAAATAAATATTCAAATATTTTTTAAAAACTTACTTTTTACATAAAAGAATAAAGTGGTCAGAATTTTAATCAAAGTCAAATTTTTTCTAATTAATCTCACATGAAAGATTACTTATTGTTCAGAATTTGTAGAAAATAATGCTAGCGAGTAATACAAAATTCCTATGTGGATTAATGGGTGCCTGGTCACAACGGCCCAAAACCAAAACGTCACAAATAAAAACGGCCCAAAATCGAAACGTCCCAATACCAAAAGAGCCAAAAACCAAAAGGGCCAAAAACCATAACAGCCTAAATAAAAATTTCCAAATCAAAATGTCCCAAAACAAAAACAGCCTGAACTTTCTTTGTATCCAAATAAAAGTAATGAAACCCAAAATCAAAAACTTCGGAAAACTTATCCATTCTCGAGTTTTTTGCAAAACTTACTCAAAATTATATGTTCGAAGTTCAAAATTTGAAAATATTAAATACAATTTTTGAACCAATATTATCTACTATAGAAAAAAGGTTAACGTGTTTCCAATAGTATTTTAGTGAAGTCATTTCTATAAAGAAACCCTGGGAAAAATTGAATATTATTTTCTCTACAAAAATTGAGACCAAATTCAGTGGACAGAATTTGTTGGACAAACAAATTCAGTTGGACTTCAAGACAATTCGGCTTCTATCTCTTATTTTTTGAGACCAAATTGTTTTGAGGCCTAATTTCCGTGAGGTCGAATTGACCTGTTCCATTTCAACTTATTATTATTTTCAACAAGTATTGTGTGCAATAAAGTTACTAAACATTACTCCACATGAAATACTAATAAGCCTGAGTTTTCTTCTAAATTTTCCCAATATAAAAAGGGATACATTCAGCGAATATATAAGGTATACTTATAAAAGCAGTTGGTTATGTTTGAGTTTTTACCATATGTGTTTTCTCAATCTCTCTCTCTTATCGCCAACTCGAGAGCTTCTCTATATCTTGTGTAAAAAATCCTCTCATAAGTCATCAATCAAAAATTTTGAATCTATGTAACATATGAAATGCTCTAGAGATATTTGAAAGCTTTCTAAAATCAAATTTATGATTCTCGTTATTATTGTAACCTCCTTCTCTTTTTTATTCTAGGTTTATACTTTCATAAGTTTATACTAACACAAGAATTTGAAATTAACCAAATGTAAAAGTTGTTTTAACTATTATGCAAAAGACACCAATTGTGAAAGTAAGTAAAGCTATCACTGGAGCTAGCTAATAGGGTTAGGGGGAACAAACCTTACTCTGAGCAATGAGCTACATTATGTCATATAACATTTTCACCAACTAGGAAGAATGGTAAAGAGAGAAAGTTGCATTGATACCCAAACCTACATTCTCATTGAAAACTTGTAATTCCAAGATCAATTTTATCGATAATTTTTTTATTTGAACTCTCAGTAAGTAGTGTGAGATCAGTGCTAGTGTTTATATAAATATTATATGTTTATATAATATATAAATGGAGTATTGGGGCAAGTTTTTTTTTATACTTTCAGTGGTTTTTTGAGAGCGATTTGTTGTTGTTCAAAAACTTAAAATTTACTTTTTGGGTGTGCCTTTTTCGATACCTTTGTGTTAATTAATTTTTTTGTGATTTAATTTATTCATTGGCGTTTCTCATTTTTTTCACAATCACTAATTGTTACTACTTTTACTTGCAACTCTCAAACTTAAAATCCTCCGTTGCCATTTTCTCATTTCAAGCATTACATTTAACTTTATTATTAATTTTTTTACTTTGCTTTTCGGTGATTGGTCAACACAACTGGAAATCAAATATCATTAAAAATCGTTTTCATAAGTAATGGGTTTTAATTTTTAAAATAACCTAAATGTTTTTATCCAACTTTCTTGTTTGTGATAGAAAATCCGTTTAAATTTTAGTCATTATATAAATTTGACTTGTTATATAATTCAGCATAATTTTTATTAAGTTCTGTTAGTATAACTATTTATTATCATGAAATATCTAGAACTAAATTTGAAAATGTTTTTAATTTTGAACTATCTTCAGAGATTTTTTTGAAGAGTCATTAAAATTTTTTATATCATGAAAATATAACAAATTGAAGTAGACCTTTTAAATATGTTAATACAACATTTTTTTATTTACATTGGGTATAAATGTTTACTCTCCAAATGTTAGAATTTTCAGATTAATGAAAAGATAAACTTTTTTTTTTCTGAGAAGATTTTAGAAGAAAAGTGTTTTTACTTTCCATTCTTCAATCGCCATTTTTCAATTATGCCTTTTAAGAGGCGTTTTAAGTCCAAAATTAACTTTGAAACTGTTTTTGAAATAGGGGTAGATTAACTCTTGTTTTTGTTTTTATGTTTTTAGCCTTCAAGTTTTTATGGCATGAAGCCCAACGGTAGAGGGTCTACAAACATATAAATCACAGCCAACTTCGTAATTGAGCTTGTATTTTTGGTCTACATATCTGGGCACATGTTTTCGTCTGAACTACGACATAAAGTTTGTATTTTCTATTTAAAAATTAACCTTATTCAAACTAATCACCACCAAAAACTATGTTGTTTTTTTGTTAATCAATGAATTATTTATTCTATTGTTCGATTAAGGTTTTTTTAAAATATAAATATATTTTCAAAATTTACCTTTCAAAGTTTTTTTTATTCTAATGTTAATTTTTTGTTTTAGAATCAGAGAAACCTTGTGAAGAGGATGTGTTTGTAGGTCATCTTTCATTTGAAATGGAAGCTTTTCATGTCTTCGAGACAGGTAGGAAAATTTTAAACTTTGATATTTTGCTAAAAAAATTCTTTCTGCTCAGATAATGGCTTTAATGGGAATGTTTCTCTAGATGAAAGCTTGAACAATACCTTACCAATATCGGGTGTATGCGAATCGAGTAGGCAATTTTTTATATTTGATGCTAAACTATGCCAAAAAATAAGTTATTTTTCATTTAGCTCATTCCTGTAGCGAAGAATTTCATGTTGAAAATAGTCTGAACGATTCTCCCGCAGCTGAAAATATTACAACCGCAGATATTCCTGAGTACGAGATTATATCGAGGGCATCACAAAAAGCTAAAGACATTTTACTCCATCAAAGGAGGTAAAGACTTTGATAATAATTTTTCACTTTCCATTTTTATTGATCACGTTGTTTCTTAAGGTTTTCTTTCACCATAAAACAAAAAGTATGCGGAAAAACGTACTGGAGATGCTCCAAAAGAAGATGTAAGGCGACATTTGTTCAAGAAAGCAAAAAAAAATGTCAAAATCAGACGATATTTTCGTAATCACTCTGATTCAGATTGCCTAAAAGGTATTTTTTTACTGTCGAAAAGTGTCAAAAATATTGGTTAAACAGAGGTAAGCTTCATTTTTTTGTATAGAAGATATTTAAGAAGAAGAAGAAGAAGAAGAAAATTTATTGAAATGAAAAGAATGAAAATAAACAAGCAAGAGAAGAAGACAAATTAATTAAACACGCACAGGCCTACATGTACTTCATTAGTAAATTATAATTATAATAAATAAGTGTAAAAATAAAAGTCAAGCAATTTGAAACAAATGAAAACATAAGAGAAGGGAAAAACATGAGATGTTAAAGTCTGCGTAGTTATAAAGGTTTATGAAAACCGCTGGCAGGACCTTCGCATAAAAGAGTGAAAATATATGTTTATATATACATGTATGTATATACATTGATTTATATTTACTTTGAGTAATTACATGAAAAACAATTTTTATTACACACACGTGGCAATTTGTAGTTTTCTGTAAAACATTCATTTTAGGTTTTCAAGTCAGCTTCTGAGATTGTTTTCACCGAAATGGGAAAAATAAAAAACGCTCCGAGTTTACCTGACCCAAATCATTTATTAAGAACTGTGAATAGAACAAGAGAAAATTATAGACCCCAACATCCCAAAACTTTGAAATTTCAACTGGATTGCAGCCACATCCCACCTAACTATTTGAATGCCGATTTGAGAAATAGGAAGCAGCGCACCTCATGTTTGCAACTACAACACATTATTTATTGATTAATTTTACTTTATATATTAAGTAGGTTGATGGGACTTTCAAGTTAGTGAAAAAACCTTTTCTCCAGCTATTCTCCGTTCATGCTTTTATCCGAAGCCTTTGCTATTTTTTTAGCCTTTGCTATTTGTTTTCATGAGCTCACGAAGTACGGAAGATTACAGCATTGTGTTTCAAAAAGTATGTGTCTGGCTGTCGATTCTACAACTATTGTTCAATAATTCTATTCTTTCATGTTTTTTGTGTTCATGTATCTTCGCAAAACTAATTTTCTTGAGAGTGAAAGGACAACACAGGGGACGATTTTTGTTCGAAAAATTTCACACTTTTTGTCATCAATAATCAAAATTGGAAAAGAATATTCGTGAAAAATGACTTCTAATATTCATTAAACATCATATTTATCATTTCAAAATAAGTTAGCTTATATTTCTGCTTGCATAAAATAGGTGATAACTGGATAAACAAAGTTTTCAAACTTGTTAGGATGAAATTAAAGCATAAAAAAAATTAAAGAGAGCAAGCTCGGTGCCAGAGTAAAACTGAGGTGTCATGGCGCCCTGTAGCCTTCCTCAGAATCGCTACTGGAATCCTCCCTAGTTCTATTTAATGAAAAACATCAATTTAGAGAACTATCGTATGTCTTTAAAAAATTTCCAAAAATGACAAAATATTAAGAAATGTACACATCCACGTTATTGAACCTGGAGATGTGACACTGAGATAGGATAAAAGTTGTGTGGGGGATTTGGGTGGATCGCTGGACTTCTAATCCGATCATCTTGGGTTCGATTCCTTCCTCTGCCAAAAATTACTCAAAGCTCGATGCAAGAGGCGCATTATTGCTTTATCGATAAAATACTCCACCACCTTTAACCTTATTTTTACCCTTTGATCCAGAATAAATAGGCAGTCAATTTCTATAGTTTACTGAGTGAGGAGAAATAATGTAAATTAGTGTTCCTAATGGCTATAGAAATATATGCAAAAAATAACTTTCATCACTTTCCAGAATTATTGAGCGACATCTTATTGTGCATTCTTATTCGTTTATTGTTGTTTTCAAAATTACTATTTTAAAACACTTAAAAAGCAATGCTATATTAAATTGGTTCATATTTAAGGAATAGATTTTTTAATTGAAAAGTTTACTTCCAAGTAACATAAAATTGAAGAATGTTGTGGCTGATTTTGAAAGAGCAATTTGGCGATCTTTACGAAGAATTTTTTGGGAATGCCAAATTTCTGGTTGCCATTTCCATTAGTGTCAAGCTATATGGCAAAAAGTTTTGCCGAATTTCGTCTATTTCCTTTCATACTTACCAACTAACTAAATTTTCTATTTTAAGATGCAAGAAATTGAGTTGATTCCTTCTTTCAGATATGATAGAGGAACATATAAAGTTATCAAAAAATTATTCCGAACACATTGACTAAGTACTTGATATATTATGAAAAAAACAATTTAATTTTGTTTTTTGAGGATACTTGTTCGAAGAAATCAAATTGATCTCAACAACACCTAGAATTTAACAACTCTTCACTTATGTCGAAAATACCTGGATGAATAAAAACTTATGGGTTCAATCTGATTGCTGTGTTTTCAAACAGTTAATCAGACCCAACAACGATGTCGAAGGATGGCATAACATTTTAATTAAAAAAATAACAACACAAAAATCTTTATTCTATTATATATCTTACGTATGAAGAGGCCGTGCTTCTAACTCTCCTAGTTAGTCATGATTAAATTTTTTTTTACATATTTTTGAATCGCTAATTTTTAAAAATTGTTCAGGTTAGACTTATCTCTGATAGAAAGCTCTACAGACAGCAAAAAAACGTCACCAAAGAAGTCAGAAAAAAATAATGGATTTATGGCAGAAATACGAAGAAGGTGTTCTCCAAATGGAAAGCCTATACACAAAAGACTTTCGTTAACCCAATTTACACCGACACTTCATGAATGATAAACACTCCACGTAGCCAGAAATTTTCAAACTTTCCACAAACAAGAGAATGCAAATTTTCTACACTTAAAAATCAATAAAAATTTGTAAATTTGTCTTTTTCATCTGTTTTTATACCTCAGAAACCCAATTTTTTTGGCTGTCGGTGTCTCATACAAGGGAAGTGAAACTTCCATGCTGTACTGGCAATTTTTTGGTAGGCGCAGGATTAGAACCCGAGACCAATTTTCTTAACAGATCTTTAAGGGTCGATAAGATAGAAAAACTTAACAAATTGTTCTATGCTTTTTTTACTTTATAGTAGTAATAAATCTCCTTTTTCTTTTAAAGCATAGTTTAGCACATTGTATAGTGTAGGATATATGAAACATTTTTGGTTTCTATTTCTCTCTTGTTGACATTGATTAATGCTTTTATGAAACATTTCTATGTGGGGTGAGGGTCGATGTGAAAACTAATGTTCTATGAAGGGGTCTTGTAAAACACATGGTTTTTCTAAATAAGGCAGCTGTTTGTCGTTTAAAGCATTTTATATTATTTTGTACGATCGAGCTTTACTAGGTATTTTACTGTGAAGACAACAATAAATGAGTTAAATGAGTCTAAATTTTTTAATAATAAATCTTCTTCTTCTTCTTAAAATGAGTCGCAATGTAAAAACGTGACTTAAAAAGTGGAAAAAGGACAAAAGAAGTTGTGAACCATTGTTTAATTAAAGGGAACAACACTTCTTACTCAAAAAAACACTTTTTTTCAATTGGATATTGTTTTTCTGATATTTTGGGGTTGAAAAATCCCTTGAAATGCTCCCTCGCAAAAAACCCCATTAGGAAAAAAGCTCCCTATTAAAAACCCAAAATTTACTTAAATATTAAAATATTTTCAATATTAAAATTGCCTGCTTTTTATATAAAAACAAAAATAATAGACCTTAAAACCTGTTTGAAAAATGTCTAAAGTACAATGAAAATATAAAATGCTTACCAGAAGTGCGCAAGATCCTCTCCCTGTTTTCTTTCGCCTATCGACGTCTACTGTCTCAGTAGAATACAAAGCTAATTTGTTATACAGAAAATATCCGTTCTTTTTCGATGAACTCAGCTTATCTTTGAAAACATTCAAGTATTTGTTGAAAAATTATTTTTCATCTTCCTACGACGCCAATTCCTTCTGCGACAAAAATGTAATGTATGCAGCCAACTTAGATGAAATTTGATGACATATTTTAATTTGCCTTATTTTTTGTTCAGTGTTGTATCCTAAATGCGGCCTATTGGCTTTTGGATCTTCACGAAAACTTATGATCACTATTATTTTTTTTCTTTAAGTTGTTAGCGTTTTCATGTGTCTATTGTGGCATTTTAATTCGGTTTCTTTTTTGTTTCACCAATTCTGATTTTTAAAACCTTTTGTATAATAGTTATTTCCTGTATTTCTTATATTCTATTTCTTCTTTTATGTAAACCTTTTGATTATCAATAAATTTCTTGCTTTCTTCTTTCTTTCCCTCGCAAAAAATAAATACTAAAATTTATCTTGAAATTATTTCAAGGGCACCCTCAGCCAGTGGCGGATCCAGCTTTTGAGCATAAGAACCTATTTTACTAAAAATGGGAAAGGAGTTAATTTTATTTTTGATTAAAAAGAGAAAACTAAACATTTCATTTAAAGGGTAAGTATAAAATATTGCACATAAAAATATAAAACCCTAACATAAAATTCGATGTGGGTAAATATTATTTATCAAATACTCAAATTTTCACAAAGATGTGTTAAAATTTTAATCTTTCTTTACCTGGTAGCCCCCCCCCCCCCACTCCTTGGATTCGCCACTGCCCTCAGCAATAAGGCTGAAATATTAAAATAGCTTGTTCAAAAAATATTTATATAACAGTCAAATAAAAAGCAATCTGTTATTTGGTTAATATTATTTCAATTTTAAAAACAACCTTAGTGAAGAAATATAAGTATTTCAATGCTTCAGACACATTATATTATCCATGTGGAAAAATATAAAAAAAGAAACTCAATTGCTTTCAAAATTTTCTTGTGTACTTTCTTTCATTAAATTTTCACTGACATTTTTTGTTTGTTTCCTTCATTAATTAAACTTTGATAATTCAGCAAAGTTCAAATGTGTAAAATAAAGCTTAGCTTCTCTTCTTTGTGTATTCCGACATAATAAATGACTGATCTGGAAATGGTCGAACCGAAATCTTTCAGATCCCATTGTTTCCGGTTAAGTGATTTTAAGTATTTGGAAATCAAAGTTTGTGTTCTTAGATTGTAGTTCAAGCTTACTCTAGCCTTCAGGTTTTTGGCCGTATCTGTTTATGATTGTATTGGCTTTAAGTCGTTATGTTTTTTGGCTGTTTTTGTATGGGTCGTTTTGGTTTTGTGCCGTTTCGGTTTTGGGCCGTTTTGGTTTGGGAAGTTTCGGTTTTGGGCCGTTTTGACCAGGAACCGATTAATGTCTTACAAAATGTAAACTAAATTTGATACGGAATAAAAAGTATAGGTATAGCTATATAGAAAACGTAGGCTTCGATCGATGAATGACTTTAAAAAATATTTTTCCATGAATGAAACATATGTTTTAAGATAACATTAACACAAACGCCATGAAATCAAAATTTGAATTCTTATCCACTTAAAATATTTTTTGGAAAAGAGTATAAAATAATTATGTCACAACATAGGTTATTTCATTTACGCAAAATAAAGCTCTCTATATTTTTATTCTATTCTCCCCATATCTAACTTATCTCTGGAATTGCTTAAGCCTTTTAAAAAGACCTTGAATACAAAACAAAGACACTCATACACACATGTATACGTATATAGCATATGTCGTGAACTCAATTTTCTTCAATGTTTCTCCCTCCATGTTAAGTGAATTTACCATATTTATTATTCAAAAATATTATTTTGTCAAGGGCGCGGTATTAAGGAGTACAATAAAATAAAATCTTTCTCCATTTTTTGTTATTAATTTTTCGGAAAATTTTTCAGTATATATACCTGATATATTCCAAGTTTGAATTCACTTTTTCGCCTTCGCATTTAATCCTCTCTCCAACTATCTTTTAAATTTTTCACGTAAGATGGCGTAAAATAATTTTCCCAAGAATCAATTCCATTCTCATTCAAAATGATCGGTTTTCAGACATTCCGAAATATTTTATAAACTTGGACTATTTATTTTAAAATTTCGCTTTTTAGAAAATATTTTTTACGTAAAATGCTCCAAATTTCCAATGACATTCAAGAAATTGAGATTCATTTATTTCATTTTCTTTTATGAAGATATTTTATCTTTACTTGAATCAAATTATAACGAATGTCGGTCAATGTAGTGTAGAAAATATTTTATGCTTTTTTCTAACTTGCCTTTCATTAACTACTTTATATATAAGTTAAATAACAAGTTTAACTTACTGATAAAGACATGCTAATCATACAATAGTTTCATTTTGAATGACAACCTATCGCTCAATCATATTGATGCACTACACTTCAATCATACTCAGGTATTTAAATGTTTTTGTATATATTTTAGAAGGAAAAATAAAATGATCGCCTACGTTGCTCTCTTCTTGTTTTTCTTGTAAGTAAAATTAAAATTTTCTGAATTTTCATCAAAAAATTATTTTTTTTTAAAACATATAAACATATTTAGCTCATTTCATTAGATTTTGAATTTGATGTCTGGATAAAAATTTCCTAGATTTGATAAAATATGCTATTTGTAAAAATTTTGTAACATTTTCAAGGGATTCTTGCCATTTCAATTTTTTACTGGGAAATTATTAGTATTGTAAAGATATTTGTGGTAAATTTATAAAGAGACCTATTTCAGTCTTTTCTTTGAGGTAGCAGTAGTTCATATTAAAGGAACGGAGCAAAAAACTGTATAATTGACTGTTAAACTTCTTGAAATGTTAGTCTCAAATTACATCTTAAAATTTTAATATTTCATTTAATTTTGGGAAATGTGAAAGTTTAACAAAATTTTAGTAGAGATCATTTATCAAGTGTTATGTGAATATTTTTATCCATACATTTTCAACTTTGTCCAAATTCGAAGATGAAAAGAAGCTAATAAGTTTCCTGTTTTTTATTTGGAGAGAAATTTTTTAGGCAAATAGAAGCAACCTCATTTGACAATATTCTTATGCAATTAATATTTTTTCCTCTTTTTTAGAAACTCTGTTTTGTCTCAAGGTCAGCAAAGTCAGGTACAAGGAAATTTTGGTGGAAAAGGCTTTGCTGGTAAAGGCGGAAGTTTTGGAGGAAAAGGATTTGCTGGTAAAGGGGGCGGTTTTGGCGGAAAAGGATTTGCTGGTAAAGGCGGAAGTTTTGGCGGAAAAGGAGGCTCTTTTGGCGGAAAAGGTTTTGGTGGAAAAGGTTTTGGCGGTAAAGGATTCGGAGGAAAAGGACAAGGCCAAGCTCTTCAAGGTTTACAAGGACAAACCCAGGGTCAAGTGCAAGGTCAGGTGCAAGGTCAGGTGCAAGGACAAGCTCAAGGAGTTGCACAGGATCAAGGCATTCAATCCGATTTACAATCAGGCACCCTCAAACAGAACGATGCTGAAGACCTGGAATAATTCTTTTCCTATGCTTAACTGTTTCGTGTTGTTTCTAGGATTCCTTTTCATCTTTGTATCACAACACATACGCAGCATACAACTAACACAAGAGTCTGCCATTTGTAAATATACTCTCCATGCCCTCTATAAAAAGATATTTTTGAATAATTCAATAAAGATTTAAATACTTTTTGTTTGTTTCTTTTATCCATACACACATTTAAGGTTTAACCTATCAAATATTCTTACCCTGTCCAGAAGATATCGTAATATTATGAGAGACACTACAATCTACACCAATTATAATGTACTGCTAATTTTATCATTTACTTGGATTCAAATATGCTTTTGCGATGAATTAAATTTGAAATTGAAGCTTATATATAGGACTTATCTACTCTAACTTCATGCCACTTCGACTCAAAATACAAAATTGTTTTAGCGACAATAAAACGTTTCAATGAAAAGAAAGAAAGAAAACCTCTATTTAATGAACATCTCTGAATAATGAACATTTAAAGAGCATTTAATAAAACTTCATAAAAATGCTATACTCGAATCTCTCTTTAATGAACATCTCTCTACTATGAACAGTGAACACAAAACTTGTGCAAATATCAAAAAAAGTCTCTCTTAGTGAACAAAGATAACTACGTGATGAAATAGCAGAAGCTATATATCAAATAATATCATTTTATTGAATGATTTCCTCATACACAAGCTTAAAAACAAGAATATAACTTTCATTTCCGCTTTTTGTTTGCTTGTTTAATAATAGTATTTTTAATCTTCTCTCCTCACATCCCTTTTTTTCGTTTCCTCTTTTTGATTGCTTGTTTGATAAGCAGTCTTTAATTTTTATTTTCTTTGAGCAAGGGAAGCTTTTGCATACCATATTATTCAAATTCATATTAAAATCATACATGATTTTTATATCAGAATGTTGATTTCTGAATTTTGTTTTTAACATTTTTTAAAAGCATAAAAAAAATTGTTTTTGTATGCTATGTTAACAAGCAAACAAATAATTGCCAGAATTAGCTTTATTTTTTGTTTGTTCACAAGTTATTTTTAAAGCAAAAAATTTATCTGTCTATTAAACCTAAAAAAAATTTAAAAAAAATGTCGTAAAAAAGAGGTTAAAAAAAGACTTTCAATTACGTCTCCATATTTAAAAAGATTTATAGACATGATAATGTACAAAACTAGCGATATTTTTCAAACCAAAATCAGTTTTTTGTTAATTTAAAAAGATAAACACATACAGAAAATCATTATCTAAACATACCAAAGGTGACATAATTATTGTTGCATGTTAATTAAATTGACGTATGTATTTGTTGAGTGCAAATTTAAAACCTTGTTAATTTCTTTATAAATTTAAGTTTTTTGATTAATAAAAAATAACTAATATCATTTTTTTGATTATAAGTAAAAAAAGCTTTGTATGTTTTATGAGTACAATTTTTTTACAATGTAAACTCTAACTTATCATATTCAAATTTGTTTTGATAATTTTTAAATTTTAACTAATTTATGCTTGAAATTTTGTTTAGACATAATGGCTTTAGTAAATGTAAAAATCTTAGTTTAAAACAAAAGTTGAATGTTTTACAAGAATCCCATGGTTTAAGTCCAAGAGCTTTGGCGGAGAAATTTAGAATTTCAGTAGGAGCTGTAAATTCTATTCTAAAAAGAAAAGACGAATTGATAGAAAAAGGACAAAATAATTTCAACCCTAAAAGCAAGCGATTTAAAAATAAAAAAACGGTGAAATTAATGATAAAATGTGGCTGTGGTTTGTTGCAGCAAGCTCTAAAAACATTCCAATAACTGAAACTCTTCTCCAAGCTAAAGCACTAGATTTCGCAAAACAGTTTAACGTTTTTGATTTCAAAGCATCAAGTGTTTGGCTGGAAAATTCAGAAAACGTTTTAACATAAAATTCAAAATTTTGAGCGTAACCTAGAAATTGTAACACCTTGGAAAGAGCAAATTAAACTGCTGATGAAAGGGGAATTTTTTATAAGGATACTCCTAACAAATCCTTGGTTCAGTTTCGAGAAAAGTGTAAAGGAAAAAGTGTAAAGGCTTGCTTTGTTGCAATTGATTGTTAACTGAAAAACTTAAACCTTTAATTATATTATTGGCAAATCTAAAAATCCAAGATACCTTAAGGTTTCAAAAACTTCAATAATTTACAAGTTTTTTGGAGAGCAACAAAAAAAGCTTGGATGAATGCTTTTATTTTTGATGAATGGTTAACAAATTTAAACAGAGAGATGAAAAAGAAAAAACACATGCGCATTGTTGACAAGGCACATAGTCATTATTTGAAAGAACATAGCAATGTTAAATTGGAGGTTTTCCCACCAAATTGTACATCTCATGTACAACCTCTGGATCAAGGAATAATTAAAAACTTGAAAATTGGGTACAAAACACGTCTTCTTAAAAAGTTACTTTCAGAAATTGAAAATGTCATTTCTGATGATGCAACAATACCTGCGGTGATTACTGTAAAAGAGGCTATATTTTGGATCAGTCAAGCTTGGGCTGAAGTAACAGAAAAAACAATACAAAACTGTTTTAGAAAAGCTGGATTCATTTCTGTAGAAAATATGGTAGAAGAGGAAGATACCTCAAGTGATGTTGACTTGCAAGAACATGAATACGAAGAAATTTTTGGAGAAGTTTCCAAAGCTTTGAGTCTTGAGAATGTTTCTGAAAAAGAATATAATAACTGTGACAAAGATGACAGTCTACTTCATGAATTGAATACTAATAATTGGGAAATGAAATTCTCAAACTTGAATGAGATGTCGTCAGAAGAAGAAGATGAAACGACCAGTTTTACTACCCCTATGCCTAGAAGTAAAGACGTTTTGCATAGTTTAGAAAAATTAAAGAGATTTACAGATGGGCATGAAAAAGCTTGTATTTTGATATCAGAACTAGAACAGTGTGTTCAAGATATTATTATTAAAACAAAGAATGCTAAACAGCTTACTATTACCCATTGTTTCAGTAAATCAACCTAATAAAATTGTTAATTTATTTAGAAAAACTAATATAAAATAAAGTTTTTTGAGGTCAGTAAACTTCATAAACACGTAGAAAGTGAGTTTTGTTTTATAATGTATTTGTGGAATAAGTTTAATGATTTAGGCAATGTTATTAGATTAAATTAAGAATTTGATTTCTGCTAAAAAGTAAATTCAAAGTAGCGCTTAAGTCATTAGTCAAAAAACATAATTTAAATTCAAGTAAAATGAAAATGAGTTTTTACAATGTACGATGTTTAAGAAAAAGGTATGTAAGTAAAGTCTTTGAATAGAGTAAGAAAGAACTTCAAAAACTTGTATGTTAAGAATTTTCATGTCAGGTAAATGTGAATCTCTCATTAGTGAACACCTCTGTATAATGAACATTTTTATTGAATTTTAGTGTGTTCATTATATAGAGGTTTTACTATAATAAATAATAGAGGTCCTAGTGATGAATGAATCTTGAGGTATTCCTGCATGTACGCAACCATAGATATTAGAAAATTCGTCATTTACAAAAGCTGAAAATTTTCTATTCTTTAGAAAAGATTGAATCAAACTGATAGAAGAGTGTCCAAAGCTATAACAACTAATTTTATCGATTAACAAACTATGATTTATGCTATAAAAGCTGCCGTAAGATCTCAAAATATACACAAACAGCTACTACTATTTGTATTCCAATGATCAATGATTTCAACCATAAAAAGCGAAGGAAGCTTTTCAATTTTCGAAAACTAAACTGGTGATACTTACGCAAAAAATTGAATTCAAAATAATTGCATATTTGATTATATAATATTTTTTCAAGTATTTTTGAAAAGACAGGCACACTCTCTGACAGGCCTATATTTGTTAATATTCTTTAGAATTTTTTTTCTTTGCGATTGGTAGGCACATTAATTATTTTAATATATGGAAATATACCCAGAGATATGCATTTATTATATAGAACATACAGATAATGCGTTAGCAACAGCTATTATCAAATTAATTGACAACCCATATATATATCAGTTGTATTGCTATTTTTCAATATGGTTATAGCATTTAATATATCATTGTATGAAATGCTCTTGAAATAAAATGATAGATTGGAATTAGCTGTAAAGTTAGTTAGCATCATAATCATGTTATATACTTTATTTTTAAAATGTCTAGCAAATTTGTTCGGTAATTCATCATTTAAATTTTCGTCATTAATCGTTAATACAATTTTACTATCCGATACATCTTCTTTTATAAACGAGTTTGAAATTTTTCACAGTTTTTTCGAATCTTTTTTATAATTAACAAATATATTTTTGAAATATTTAACTTTCGAATGCCAGATCAAATTTTCTCAAATTTTTTACAAATTCTTGTTATAATTAAAGTTGAAAAAACAGTATTGGGACTCGTATGTATTCTTTTATATAAAAGATCTTTTTCATTTATTCTACGTAGAATTTGATCCATATGGTAAAAAAAAAAGTAATTCATGTGTTTTTGCTATTTTATATTTATTCTTCCTAACTTGGTAAAATGAGGGGTCTTTTCGTTTAGACGGCCGCATCAAGTAATCACCATTTCGTCTGCCTTTTATAGTTATGTCCTGGTTGCCAAATTCTAAGGAAAATTCTCTGCGTTTACCCACATTATGTTGTTTATAAAAGGAAACGGAAATTAAAAAAAATAAAAAATTAATTACTTTAATGGATACAAAGAATAGTTTTATTTAAGCAAATGAATAAAATTGGCAATATCGGAATAAATTTTTTGAGTAAATAAATAACTATAAAAGGCAGACGAAATGGTGATTACTTGATGTGGCCGTCTAAACGAAAAGACCCCAATCGATTGATATTAAGATTAAGTTTATTAATAAGTAGAGTGGTCATATCATCTGGAAGCCAGTTATTAATCTATTCCAATTGACTTGATTTAACAAAATCAACAATTTTCTGTAATCAATTTTCCTTATCATAGTTTGATTATTACTTTTATTTTCATTGCCTAAATTCAAAGAAATGAAAAGTGGTAGATGATCTGATTAGAAGGATTTATAAATCATTCCTGAGTGAGACAAATAATAAAAATTAATCTAAAAAAACCATAATAAATGTATTGATAGTCAATGCAAGTATTTAACAAAGACCTAAAGTTGTTTTATTTATAGTCTTAATAAACCTTGACATGTAACGTTTTCGATAAACTTTGTGACGTTATATAATTGTGGATTATTGAAATCACCCAACAATATATTACACTAGAACCTACGTTTTACGTACGGCACGGGACCGAACCGCGGACGTAAAACGCTAGGATTCGTAAAATCCAGGTTGACCTTTAAATTGACATACAACACAAAAATCCTAGCCTGGATCACACATGGTCACACCGTGTACGACATGAGGGACTATGGCAGCTAAAGAAGACTACTACAGTGAAGTTGGATGAACATCACTGAAGTTTGAGCTGTTTTCATAATAAAATCTTAAATAAAAAATATCAGTGTACAGAAGCTCTGATGCATTGTTTTGCAATCTAATTAGCGTTATTTAAATTACTCATAATGAAATAAAACTGAAAGACAATAATTTATTAAGCTTTATAAACTTTTTAATACATAAAATCACAAAGAAAAAACGTATTAATAATGCATTTAATGCCCAAAAAGATGACGTAATCGATCATTTGGCGAGGACGTAAAATCCAGGGAACGTAAAATCAGGGTACGTAAAACGTAGGTTCTATTTCGACTTTGTTATCATGTGACAAAAATTTTTAAATTCTTTATTAAAAAAAATCTTTCTTGGAATACAAAAATTGTCTATAAATATTGTTAATGCGCAAACTATAATTTTCGTAAGTAATTTTAATTGAAAAATTATAAAGGTTTTGTTTGAGATTGCAAAGTATTATCACTTCATATTTCACTGATCTATGTATGAGAAATCCAAGGCCCCTATGTGAACTTTAATACGTTAGTAATGAAATAGCGGTGTAGTTAGAATCAGAGAACTGAGAAGTATCAGAATGATCATTTAGCCAGCCTTCTTGAACTCCGATTATATGAAACATTTTATTACAATTAATTTCCAGTTCCTGTAAAAATATTTTGAAAAAGTCATAATTAGCACTCAAGGAACGAATGTTTATTGACATAATATTGAAACTTTTCAAATAATTATAATTGTTCAAAATACGTGGTTCAGCTTCAACATGCAAAGATAAATTAGAAAAATCGGAGTATAATATATGATTTAGAATTCATTGTTTCGCAAACTCTGGGCCATGACCCACTGAGGGCCATAAAGCAAAACTTAAAGGGCCATAATCTGAGCATATGCATAAATAATACCAGAGGAGTTTAGCGGGTAGATAGCCGGTGGAGGGAAGGCTTTTTATCTTATAAGAAGAATTTTATATTAGAATTGTCTCCCAACTAGAAAACTTAATTATTACAATATTATCAAATTTGTAAGATTCAAAGATTAAATCACATAGCGTAGGATTAATAAACTTTTTCCATCCAGTGGATTTTCTATGTTTTCTTCTTTTTTTTGCTTATTCTTGAAACAACTTATAGCAAAATTAGTATATTACAAAATATAGCAAATTAGCTACATTCACTTTTGGCAGTTTTCTTCCTGGTTTTCTTCTTCTCAAGAATTCAAAGATTTTTACAGTTGCGTAGTGCACTGGTGAACATATTATAACATTGTTAAGCTAACCATTCTATAGCTTGTTTTCCAGACTTGGAGCGATCTTTTTAGGACTTTTATTACCCCTAACTTGTATTCATATATATATATATATATCATATATTCATATAAATAGAAGTTGTCGAAACTTAGTTTTAATTTCTACTATAAAAATGCCGGTTTGTCGGGTTGTTAGTGCGATGGAAAGTTAAGGTAGATCATGGACTCAGTATTTCCGGTGGAGCATCATATTCCTAGGATTGACTACGAACGTCAAACTATATTTCTAACTTAACTTAACTTTTCTTAATCATTGACAGCTTTTGCTGTATTTTGAAAAGTGCTGAAGTTTTCTTTATTCCCGAAATAAAATTTATTTTTTCTATTTCTCTTTATCTTCCCTTTTTTCCTTTTAATCTTTTCATTATTAAATTAAATTGGTATCGATGAGGAATCGAATTCAGAAGATTCCATGCTGAGTCCATCATCTCAACCAACCTGCCATGCCACTCATAGAGTTTGCTGTAGGGAATACGTTAAATTAGTTTTCAAAAAACTTAAGTTATGCTGTAAAAATTTTTAGTTTTTGTTGAAGCTCTATAATTTTTTCTGACAGTTTTTTTTCCTTAAAATTATTATAAATAGCAATTCATTGCAAAATGTTAAAAGTTATTTTACTTTTTGTAGATTTTTGTAGCTTGCACCAATTTAGCTTTTAAATTATTTTTAAATGATGCTGAGAAAAATAAAGTAATGCAATATTAATTTATTGTTTGATTTTTGTTAGCACAATTTTATCTTTATTTTATACACTTTTTTGAGAGTCTAACTAACTTACACTTATTCTTATACACTACTTTATACTAAAAAGAATGAAAAAATTCTAATACCAAGTTTTCTAACTTTAGTCCTGTTTTACATTTTTTATAGAAATTACCTCAGAAGAGTTATGTAATTTGGATGTGTTTTTTTCTCAATAAAACATTTTTTCATTTTTTAGGAAGAAGAAATGGAACAACTGTTAATGAATGATTTTTTTCATTCAATAAAATTTCCAATTTTTTATTGTTAATTGATATCTTTACCCCTTTTCTACGCATAATTTGGAGATGGTACGCATCTATTTGAAGTGAGAAAGAAGAAGCTATATATAAGTCCTCATTCATTGTTGACGTTAAGCTTAATAGGGCGGGGGTTAAAGTTTACATTAAGCTTAAATAAGAATGAAATAGAAGGGACAAGAGAGGAGTAGGAATTCCGAAAAATTTATTGTGTTTTTGGAAGAGGCTTGAAAGTCCACCCCTTCAATAATTTCAAGGATTTGCGTCCCTGAATCAATAACATTTTTTTCATATAAACATCACAGGGTGTCTAGTAGACTCTTTTCCTTCAGACTACATTCATTCATATAAAACTCTCCAACATTCAGTTTTTTGTTTTCAGTTGGTTTCTCTATCAATCAAATATCCTTCAATCAATTCCTATAATATGCCTGATAGACTAGTAGATAGACTAAAATTCGCCCCCAACAATATTGGATATTTTTAAACTAGTGTATATGCGATATGCAAATTTAATTAAAATATTTTCGCTTGAAGTATGATATTTAAATTTCCCCAATTTTGTAAAAAAAATATAAAGTAGTCTTATAAATTTAGGTATGCCCTGAATACACTCTATTTTAAACGATTGCTTGAATATTTGGTCTCCCATGGTATTTCCTACCTAGTAATTTTGAAAACTGCAAAAAAAAAATTTGCCCCCTCCCCCAATAATTTTGAGGATGTGCGCCCCTGGTTTATAGTTTCCTTTCTAGACGCACATTTCAGTCCCTCAAGGTTCAACTCTAAGCCATCTTCTGTTGATCATCTACATATCTGTCATTAGGGAATCTTTCAACAATCTATCTATACTAGGTTAATCTGTTTTTTTAATCATCTACATATCTGTCATTAGGGAATCTTTCAACAATCTATCTATACTAGGTTAATCTGTTTCACAGACGACATATGTTTATATTATGCCGCTAAGCGTGTCCCTCGTATTTGCAAACACCTTACGGACGTAAAGACCATATTAGGGAGGTATTTCAATCTATGGAAACTTAACGTGAATTGCACTAAATGAAAGTTCATCATTCTTGGTACTAATTGTCCCAAAAATAATCAGAAAACTATAAGGAATATTGCCCGAGGATTTAATATCACGAAAATATTAAGAAAGGTAAAAAAGATCTAGCGCTATATGGATGTCTTAAAGATAGGGTAAATTCCATGAAGGTAGGCAAAGTCAATAAAATCCTAACAATACCGAAATTGACTTATGGTAACTCCATTGTTGGATGCTTACTCTCAACTTAGACGGACAAATTAAATAAAAAGTTTATTTTAAAACTAATAAAACATAAGCATTCCCACAATTATGCCAAGTATTGAACTCTCGCAAACTCAGGCTAAAGCGTTCTTTGGGGTATATGCTTAAAAAAGTGAAAAGTTATCCTAGGTGACTACCCATATACAATAGCCCCTGAGCAATAGGGAATTCTGCGTTCTGCGATATACTTCTATTTTTTTCTGAGTACTAGATCCGATTACTTAAATTTAGGATTGGCAGAAGGTTTAAGTCCCAAAACAAATTCATTTTACGAGCTAGGTTAGGCAAAGTTGGTTATCTGACCTGTATATACCTTATCCTTTATAACATGTATCAAATATTATTTATTAATAACTTATAAAGTATTGAATGCCTTCTAACTCTTCTATTATTTTTGTAGCATATTTCTTTTATAATCATATTCTTTTATTTAGGAACAAGCTACATTCCGTGCAGTGGGGGATCCAGAAATCTTTTGTGGGGGAGGGGGGGGGGGTATACTAATATTATCAAAATATTTTACACATTTTATTAGGGAAGAAATTTGAAAACGTATGTAAAATAAATGATTAAAATTATATTACAAAGTCTTTTCTTCTTTCTTTTTGCTTTGAAAATCGATCAATGACTTCATCAATTTTAATTTCTATTTTAGGGTGGAGGTTTTTTTTGAATAGATTGCTGGTGGGGGGGGGGGGGGGGGTATGCATCCCCCCTATCCCCCCCCTCTCGGTCCATCCTTGATTCTGTGGTGCCGGTTTTTTATTCTTGTTTTCTTCCTCCGAAGAATTCAAACGTTTTTACGGTTAGGTTTTGCTCTGGTGACCCGATTAATTTAATTTTAATCAAGCTAACACTAGAAATTAAGATTGTTTCCCAAATTGGGAGCCTTTGCGTTAGGATTATATCGATCACTCATCTGTATTTATATATTAGTAACATACATTCTTGTAAAATTATATATATCAAGGTATAGTTATGCAGTATCCAGGGCCGGTATTTAGCTTTTAGTTCAGCATTCCCAGGGAGGGGCACGATATCCAAAAGTATGGGTATAAACGTCACAAACAATACTTAACTTAACTCATTCATACTTAAATATCGGTGTGTCTTTTATTTTAAGTATTTATCTAATACATTTTTAATTTCAAGTTCTTATTTGTAAATAAATAATATATTTGTGTGTATTTGGATTTATTTGGGTGTATTTGTGTAAAAAGTCCTACCGTTTCTTCCTTCATTATAATTACTCATTGTGTATGAATAATATATAAAGTTAGATTTTATAATACAGTTAGATAAAAAATTTGAGTTTATTTCAATTGAATCTCATGGAGGGCAAAAATTGTTTCAGTGGGGTCTTGCCCCCATGTCTCCCATCTTGGTACGGCTCTAGTATGTAAGTTAAAAACTAAGTTATAAAATATAGACATTAAAATAGTAAATTTTTGTTGATAAAATATCATTGGATTTTTTGATAGGAGAGGATTAGTAAACTATCATCATGGCATCTAAAATGCAACTAGAGAATTTTAGAAAAAGCTATGTAATAGGATAAAATTCTGCCAATTTTATATCATATATGTTTTAGATGGGGGAAGGGTGGAGGTGGTTCTTACTATGGGTTGCAGTAAAAAATTTGAAAAACGCAGGTTTAGGTGTCTAGTTTTTATAGTCAAAGATCTTATGTTTAATCTAGAGTCAACATTTTTTCCTCATAGTATTAAAGAAGTGCGAGTAGTTGTATCTTTTTATTATTCAATTTGTTTTTTCACAAAAATTGTGAAACAAAATATGAGGTAAAGTATCGGTCAATGAATTGGAGTTTAGAGGTTTTAATTTTCAAGAGTATTGCTTAAAAATCTTGAAAATTTATTGCTCAAGCATATCCATTTATAATACTCATTATTAGAATAAAAAAATATATTTTTAGGAATATATTTATTATTTTTTAATAAATATTTATTCTAGTTTTTTAAATGGAGATTCTTGTTTCTGTTCATTTTTAAAATATATTTGAATTGTTTGGTATATTATTTTTAAGATTATAATTTTTTTGTGATATTCATTCGTGAACTTTTTTATAAGAAAATTTTTCAGAATGCTTGAAAATAAAAAAACTAAAAAGTTTTAACTTTATATCGAACTATGAACAGTGAAATTAGAATATAGGTGTTATAATCCAAGAAAGAATGAAAAAAAAATTTATAGAACAAATAGTAGAAAGAATTGAAAACAAATTGAAGAATGAGAAACGATGATTACAAATTTTAAATGAATTTAAAAACAAAAGCTGGTAACGTCTAATAGTGATACCCTTTAATGTTGTTATTTGAAATCACACTAAACTAAACAGAACTCATAACTACTATGTGATAAAAAAAAGGATATATATTATAGTAGTTTAACCCTTATAAAAGTGATGAATTTTATTAACTCTTGATGTGTTTGTTACATTTTGTTCTAACTTTTTTTGTTCAGAAATGAACTCTTTTATTTGAAATCAAACCAAAAAGTTTAGTTGTTTCATGATATTTACTTAACAATTTCTATTTATTTTTTTACCTTATCTCTACTGATGGCTTTGCTAGTCCGGCTCTCAATTCTTTGATAAAATCTCTTGTTTTGACAGCTTTGATTCATTTTGACAACAAAAATAAATTTAATACACTATTGTCAATCATATAAAAAAAGGTAAATGCCATCTTATTGTTTTGCGCCTACATGTATACTCTTCCAAATTTTGATCTAAGTGATCGACTTCTTTTTTCAAAATTGTAATCCAAAATTAAAGCCGATCTTTTTTGAACTTCGCCAGTATGAGAAGAGCTTAACAAAATTACATTTTATTTTTCTTCGCAATATATTAGACCAAAACAATTTTATTTTCATCATCGTGAAAAGAATAGACGAAAAGGCTTTTTTCTTTTTATTTCTCAACAATAGTAGGACTTTCTTTTCTATGTTCACGTATAGTTCCTAAAAGTTCTAAGTTTTTTTAAAGTAAATATATAGCTAGTTCATGTGAAGTAAAAAATTAACTGTAACTACACCTCTACCTGTATCATCAAAAGGTTTATTTAAATCCATAATGACATCTTTAGCTAAACATTTACGAACACTGTTACCGGCTTTCCAGTATATACTTTTGCATTGAGAAGCGAAAGCAGTTTCAGCGTCACAAACCTAGAAATTCTTCAAACCATATTTTCTCGTTTTTGAAGGAATATAAGTTCGGCCAGGAACTTTTCCTCGATATCCTAGTAATTGCTCATCTACAATTAACCTTTCACTAGGATCAAAATCAGGGGCGCACATCCGGGGGACCGCCTCCCCCCCCCCTCCAATGTGTTTTCAAGGGGGCGATAGATTTTCCACTAGATTTTCATCTTCTGTCACAGTGATTCTCTTTCTCTCTCCTTCCGCTTTCTCTGCTAAAACTCAACCATTCAACCAAGCTCATTCAAGCTCTCTTCTTTCATTCAAGCCCTCTTCTCTTATTAAGCTCTCTTATCTCATTCAGCTCTATTCTCTCCAGTGACG
The DNA here is from genome assembly GCA_030549495.1 of Nectonema munidae. NCBI lineage: Eukaryota > Metazoa > Nematomorpha > Nectonematoida > Nectonematidae > Nectonema > Nectonema munidae. The sequence continues at coordinate 1,099,554 of JAUIRK010000908.1, forward strand.
TAGCTAGGCTGGGGCATGAGGGGCCGTGCCCACACTCCTATGTACCGCATGGTGCCCTCATGCAACGTATGCGATATCAGTTTTTGAAAATTTCTCCAATGAAAGGATCAAGAAAGTATAAATAATGTTGCGCACGTTTTTTGTTTTTAAATTGTGCCCCTTCTATCAACTATTTTTTGGCTACACCACTGCTTCTGTCTAATTTGGATTTAGAGTTAAATTAAAATAGTTGTCAATCGTTACAATTTTATATCAATGAATATTGTTAGACTCGCGCTAAGAATTTTTTTCCAACAAAAGTCACTTAATCTTTATCACTACGTTTGCTACATTTTGTAACATTTGAAAACTTTAATTTTTTCAAGTCAAGAAATTTTTTTCAATAGTTATTTGGGAATTAATATTTTGATTATCTATTCAGTTTAAAAGCAAGAATACTCTATTTGCTTAATATTTGAGCAGAGATATTTTTTATAATGTTCGATTCGACTAATTCGATATTCACGATTCGAAGTGACACTGTACATAATCAAATCACTTTTTTTAAGAAAATTTGTTGATTATTATAATAAAAATATAATATCGAAACAAAATGTTTCAGTTGTTAAAAATGTACTTGATCTATTTATGACAACTGTCAGAATTTTATTTGTAGACAGAAATATTCAAAAAAAACGCAATGATTTTCTTTTCTCGTATACTTTGATTTATGCTAGTTTCCTCCTCGGACATTTCGCCCCATTATTTTTATAAGACAGTTCGTCCAATGGACAATTCGCCCCATTATTTTCCTAAGACATTTTGTTTCATGGACAATTCGCCCCGTTATTTTCATAAGACATTTTGTCTCATGGACAATTGTAAAAAATTAAGAGATAAATTGATTAATTTGAAATAATTTAATAGAGATAAAATAAACAAGAATATAAAATTTTTTAATAATTTTACACATATAATAAGCAAAGATGGATGAAACTAATAGCCTATGAGACAATTTGTCAGAGGCAAATTGTCTATGGGGCGAAATGTCTGTCGACCGTTATTTAAATAATTTTTTAATTATAAGGGCTAGCTACTTAAACGTTGGCTTTTGCTGCTTATAAAAACTTGAAAATATCAAATAAACTCTCATTCTTTATGCCTCCTATTATTTTGAAATTATTCTGAGAACAGAGGGTTCCATTTTAAAATAGTGAAAATTGGTTTATTAGTTTATTTTGTTTCCTTTCTCTCTTATGTTAATTATGTAGCAAATTTTTCAATTTTGAGTGGTGCAGTGGATGTATTTTCATTGACCAGGCACTGATGTACCGCTTATGTCAAACTATGAACAAATTTGTATCGATGAGGAATCGAATCCAGAGGCTTCCGTGCTATGTCCATGATCTCAACCAACCTGCCATGCCACCCATAGATAGAGTATGCTGTAGGGGGGTACGTCAAATTAGTTTTCAAAAAACTTAAGTTATACTCTAAAAAATTTTAGTTTTTGTCGAAGCTCTATAACTTTTTTTCCTTAAAAGTTATTATAAAAGGCAAATCATTGCAAAATGTTAAAAGTTATTTTACTTTTTGTAGCTTGTATCAATTTAGCTTTTAAACTATTTTTGAATGATGCTGAGTAAAATGAAATAATGCGATCTTAATTTTTAGTTTGCACAATTATAACTTTATTTTATACCCTTGCCCCTTAATCAATCACATTTTTTCATATAAACATCGCAGGGTGTCTAGTAGACTCTTTGCCTTTTGACTACATTCACTCATATAAAACTATCCAACCTTCAGTTATTTGTCTTCTCTATGAATCAAATCAGGGGCGCACATCCTCAAAATTATTGGGGGGGGCGAAATTTTTTTCTTGCAATTTTCAAAATTAGTGGTCTGGAAATACCACGGGAGACCAAATATTCAAGCAACCCTTTAAAATAGAGTGTACTCAACGCATACCTAAAGTCCTAAATTTACAAGACAACTTTATATTTTTTTTTACAAAATTGGTGAATTTAAATACTGTACTTCCAGGGAAAATATTTTAATTAAATTTGCATATCGAATATAGTGCGCAGAAAAAATGCCCCCAATTAAAAAGTAGGAAAAAATGCCCTAATTAAAAAGTAGGAAAAAATGCTCCCAGTAAAAATGCCCCCGAAAAAATGCCCTAATTTAAAATTATAAAAAACAAAAAATTATTAATTAAAATTTTTAAAAAAGATATGTCAAATAAAGATTTTTTGTAAAAAAAAAGTCAACTTTTCATCTAAAACATTTAAAATTTAATTAAAGTAACCTAAAAAACTCAGCATACGACAATTTTTTAAATACAAAAATTTTTTTATAAAACAGCAAATATTTTTGGACTTTGTGTGTATCAGAACACTTTCTAAATATAATTTATATTTTAACTGATTTTAAGAACACATTCCCACAAATCTGCACCTTTGCTATTGTTTTCAAGAACTTTATAAAGAAAAAACCCTATAGATTAAGAAATTTTAGAAATTTAGCCTCTCAAAAACGGTACCAAATAAAAATATTTATATAATATAAAAAAATCCTGAAAATCAAAAATTAGGGGGCATTTTTTCTTACTTTTTAAATGTGGGCATTTATTCTGGAGGCATTTTTTCCGGGGCATTTTACCTACAACCTTTTACCATCGATACACTAGTTTAAAAAAATACAAAATTGTTAGGGGTGGAATAGGCTTTTCATTTGAAAAATGAAGTAATCTACCAGGCACATTACAGGAATTGATGAAAGAATATTTGATTCATAGAGAAAACAAATAACTGAAGGTTGGATAGTTTTATATGAGTGAATGTAGTTTAAAGGCAAAGAGTCTACTAGACAGTAGACACCCTGCGATGTTTATATGAAAAAATGTGATTGATTCAGAGGCAAGGGTATAAAACGAAGTTATAATTGTGCAAACAAAAAATTAAGATCGCATTATTTCATTTTACTCAGCATCATTCAAAAATAGTTTAAAAGCTAAATTGATACAAGCTACAAAAAGTAAAATAACTTTAACATTTTGCAATGATTTGCCTTTTATAATAACTTTTAAGGAAAAAAGTCTATCAGAAAAAGTTATAGAGCTTCAACAAAAACTAAAAAATTTTAGAGCATAACTTAAGTTTTTTGACAACTAATTTGACGTATCCCCTACAGCATAATCTATGGGTGGCATGGCAGGTTGGTTGAGATGATGGACATAGCACGGAAGCCTATGGATTCGATTCCTCATCGATACGAATTTGTTCATAGTTTGACATAAGCGGTACATCAGTGCCTGGTCAATGAAAATAGATACGCTGCACCTTACCTTTTACTCAAAATTGAAAAATTTGCTACATAATTAACATAACAGAGAAAGGAAACAAAATAAACTAATAAAGCAATTTTCACTATTTTAAAATGGAAACATCTGTTCTCATGATAATTTCAAAATAATAGGAGGCATAAATAATTAGAGTTTATTTGATATTTTCAAGTTTTTATAACCAGCAAAAGCCAACATTTAAGTAGCTAGCCCTTATAATTAAAAAATTATTTAAATAACGGTCGACAGACATTTCGCCCCAAAAACAATTTGCCCCCTGGACAAATTGTCTTATAGGCTATTAGTTTCATCCATCTTTGCTTATTATGTGTAAAATTATTAAAAAAATTTATATTCTTGTTTATTTTATCTCTATTAAATTATTTCAAATTAATCATTTTATCTCTTAATTTTTTAGAATTGTCCATGAGACAAAATGTCTTATGAAAATAACGGGGCCAATTATCCATGAAACAAAATGTCTTATGAAAATAATGGGGGGAATTGTCGATGGGACGAACTGTCTTATGAAAATAATGGGGCGAATTGTCCATGGGACGAACTGTCTTATGAAAATAATGGGGCGAATTGTCCATGGGACGAACTGTCTTATGAAAATAATGGGGTGAAATGTCCGAGGACCAAACTAACATAAAGTATACGAGAAAAGAAAATCATTGCGTTTTTTTTGAATATTTCTGTCTACAAATAAAATTCTGACAGCTGTCATAAATAGATCAAGTACATTTTTAACAACTGAAATATTTTGTTTCGATATTATATTTTTATTATAATAATAATCAACAAATTTTCTTAAAAAAAGTGATTTGATTATGTACAGTGTTACTTATAAAATTTAACAATCGAACATTATAAAAAATATCTCTGCTCAAATATTAAGCAAATAGAGTATTCTTGCTTTTAAAGTGAATAGATAATCAAAATATTCATACCCAAATAACTCTTTAAAAAAATTTGACTTGAAAATTTCAAATGTTACAAAATGTAGCAAACGTAGTGATAAAGATTAAGTAACTTTTGTTGAAAAAAATTCTTAGCGCGAGTCTAACAATATTCATTGATATAAAATTGTAACAATTGGAAACTATTTTAATTTAACTCTAAATGCAAATTAGATAGAAGCAGTGGTGTAACCAGAAAAAAAGTTAATGGGGGGGGGGGGGCACAATTTAAAAACAAAAAACGTGAGCAACATTTTGTATACTTTCTTGATCCTTTCATTGGAGAAATTTTCAAAAACTGATATCGCATAAGTTGCATGGGGCACCATGCGGTACATAGGAGTGTGGGCACGGCCCCTCATACCCCAGCCTAGCTACGTCACTGGAGAGAAGAGAGCTGAATGAGATAGGAGAGCTTAACAAGAGAAGAGGGCTTGAACGAAAGAAGAGAGCTTGAGTGAATGATTGAGTTTTAGCAGAGAAAGCGGAAGAGAAAAACAGAGGAGAGAGAAAGAGAAACACTGTGACAAAAGATGAGAAAATCTAGTGGATCATCAACATGTGTTTGCTCAAAAATACTACAGAGGAGACACTGTGATAAATATTGCTTACTTATTGTGTGCATATTGAAGCAATGGATTATTATTATATAGCTCTCACGCATCGTCTGTAAAATATGTTCGATAGGAATTTCAGAACAACTTGGCATGATGTTTGATTGATTCGAAAGTGGGCATACATGTTTTATAAACAAGCAGCAACTCTTACTTATAGAAAATTATTGGGGGGCGAAGGTCATTTTCGCCCCCCTGAAAACACATTGCGGGGGAGGCGGTCTCCCCCCCCCCCCCCCCCCCCCCGGATGTGCGCCCCTGAATCAAATATATCCTTTCATCAATTCCTGTAATGTGCCTGGTAGACTACTTAATTTTTCAAATGAAAAGCCTATTCCACTCCCTAACATTTTTGAATTTTTTTTAAACTAGTGTATATTCGATTGTTATAGGTAAAAATGCCCCCAGAAAAAATTCCTCGAAATAAATGCCCCAATTAAAAAGTAGGAAAAAATCCCCCTAATTTTTGATTTTAAGGATTTTTTTAATTATATAAATATTTTTATTTGGTACCGTTTTGAAAGGCTAAATTTCTTAATCTATAGGGTTTTTTCTTTATAAAGTTCTTGGAAACAATAGCAAAGGTGCAGATTTGTGGGAATGTGTTCTTAAAATCAGTTAAAATACAAATTATATTTAGAAAGTGTTCTGATACACACAAAGTCCAAAAATATTTGCTGTTTTATATAAAAAAAATTTTGTATTTAAAAAATTGTCGTATGCTGAGTTTTTTAGTTTACTTTAATTAAATTTTAAATGTTTTAGATGAAAAGTTAACTTTTTTATTATAAAAATCTTTATTTGACATCTTTTTTAAAAATTTTAATTAATAATTTTTTGAATTTTTTTGTGTTGGGGCATTTTTTCCTAATTTCAAATTGGGGCATTTTTTTCGGGGGCATTTTTCTGCCCACTATATTCGATATGCAAATTTAATTAAAATATTTTCGCTGGAAGTATAGTATTTAAATTTCACCAATTTTGTAAAAAAAAATATAAAGTAGTCTTATAAATTTAGGACTTTAGGTATGCGCTGAATACACTCTATTTTAAAGGATTGCTTGAATATTTGGTCTCCCCGTGGTATTTCCAGACCACTAATTTTGAAAATTGCGAGAAAAAAATTTCGCCCCCCCCCCCCCCCCCCAATAATTTTGAGGATGTGCGCCCCTGATCAAAATATAAAAGCATGTTCCTTTTGAACTCATCCCATATTTCTCTTATTGCTACCAAGCCATTTTTTCTAGTCTTTCTTTTCTATTTCTGAAATTATCGAATCTTGTTCTTAAAAAATTGAACATATTGTAAGCTTATATACTACAAGATAAAAAGGTCTACTTTCCAATGGATTCCATATTTCACAAAGAGATGTTAAATTATCTGTTTAAACCAGCTCTTATTATCACAACTAAACAAGCTTTTATTTTATCGATAGAAGAAGAGAAATTTATTTGCTAACAATAAGCTGGATAAGGCTTACTTTTAATAATTTATTTGTATAAAAAAGAGTATTAGAATTTGGTCGAATTGGCTAATTGAACACTATTTTTAAAGCTCTTTTTTGGAGATTAAATATTTTATCAAGATTAGCGGAACCCCAGTTAATTATACTATAGTTGATTTGGCTATGAAATAAAGATTTATAACTAATGTGTTAAATTTGTATAGAGTTTATTTTGCACTTATTGTATTATTTTCCGTACACATTATCATGTAATTATCCCATATCAGAATTGAATAGCTAATAATTCATATAAATTTTAGGGTTGTAACACATTTTCTTCCAAACATTTTGGACTTTTGATTCCTACTAAAATGGCAAAATTTTAACGGATTCTTAAAAAAATTTCTTGTGATATTTTGCCGATATATTTTGAAACAAAACAATCCTATTTTTCTATTGACAGTAAATTATATTTTTTTAATTTTATTTTCCTAATATTTATAAAATACTTTAACCTTATGAATAAAATAAAAATGTATGTGAACTCTATTTTTGAAATAATTATCTAAATCCGGGGGACAAAATGAAAATTCCTAACATTTTACTTTATATCCGAATATGACATTTGAAAAAAGTCGGATATCCGGCTAACTGGCTTTATCTCTATCTGGCGCATCTCCAATCCTTAACTGTCGATTCCTAGACTCTTAAATTCGCAACTAGACTTCGACTTCCTAAATGTATTGTCGAACGATTTGCTTTACTAATCGAATATATGAGTAGGTACTAGGTAGGAATAAAATATATTAGCTTTTGTATTCAAAGTTGGTGAGTCGGAAAAATATTTTGCGACTACGACTCGACTTATTTGCCTACACCGCTGTTTTTTGAGGTTTAAGTATCTCAGTCTATGGGCAATATGTATGTAGTTTTATGTATTCGTATGTATGTCTAGACTCTAGATCTATTTTGTGTTAGACGTGTATTAATATAAATAAATTAGAAAGTTTGTGTCAAGAATGTCAAAAAATGTATATGTAAATGTATGGATGTACGATTGCGCTAATACTCAACCCTAATAAAATATTCTACAATAATGATCGTAATCGACACAATAGGCTTCTAAAATGTTACACACTGAGACCAATTTAGAAATTGGTTGAGCACTTGCCAACAAAATATGTAAATTGAGAAAAAAATTTGAATAGTCAAAATCAGCGGTAGGGTGACCTAATTATAATTTTTCAAATTCGACTTGCCAATTCGTAATTCTACGGATGCAACTCAATTATTTTTTTAATACTCAATGGTTAGTTTTCAATCGATAAAACTAATGTTAAAAGTATGACAGCATGTACCATATTGCAAGGTCGTTTGTGAATGTCAATTTTAGATGGTCATTGAAAGATGTCCTGAATCTTACACGCTTCTGCTTTATGTTGCAACATAAAATTTTTGATCTATTTTCTTCAATATAATTTATTGAAAGGTTCTATTGGTTTGTATTTGTAGTTAAGTGTATTTCTTACATTGTCTTCTAGAAATTTTTAAATGATTATTTGTTTTCTTTTTATCTAAGCCAAAACAATAACATTCAAAAACAAAATATTTCTTAAATTATTTTTACAAGAGTATTTGTTTTGAATTTTTTTCCAAAAACTTTCTCCCCATAAACTGAGCGTTGTTCCCGGTATTTGTGTAATAAAAAAGTTCATTCCTTAATTTTATTGATTTTTCAGACTTTCTATGAGTGTTAAGCTAAAATGATAAATATTTTTTATGTTTGGCACTAAAGAGAGTGTATATGTTTTTTATTTTTTAATCTTACAATTATGAATATAACCCTTTTTAAAATCCGAGTCTGAGTCGCAACAATTACTTTGACTCCACAACCCTGTAATAACATTCTAATGCATTGAAATCTTTTTCCGTTATAGAAATTGTAATATATTTTTTCTTGGAAAATAAAAGAAAAATGCCACAAGATGATATTCTCTCATTTTCAATTCCTAAGAAATTAATTTGCTCTTAATAAAAGCAAAAGTCTCAAATCATCATACAGAAGAGTCAGATAAAGGTCTCTGCCAATGTCAGTGCCACAACCGTCTTTACCATGCTGTAGTAACAAAATCATACCTAGTTTATCTACCATTGTTTGTTTCACAGATATTTTTGTCGCATTGTGAATTTATCGGTTTAACGAATCATCCATTCACTATCTAATATAGACTTTAAAGTTTTAGAAGATTCAATGCTTGGGATATATTTTTTTAGTAAGAGTTATTTAGATATTAACTATATAGATACAACTGTATTATAAAGAAATACTTTAATCTTTTGGATATTAAATGAATCATAATAAGAATAGTAATATTAAAATCGTTTTGATAGTATTGTTTCTTACTAAAAATTCTTTTTATTCATGAATATTACTTATATATAAATTTTATTTTATTTATCTAGGTATATTAATTTTGAAAGTACCATGGTATGTAGAAAATTTTAAATTATCCAAATAGACATGCATAAGAAATTGAGTATCTATGACTTTCAATCGCTATCCTTTAATTCTAAGATCAGAATTAGATCGCAAAAGTAATGAGCTTATCAATCATTCATTATCAATCTTTGAGCTTATTAATCTATAAATTGACAGTTTTTTATTCTTGATCAGTGCATAGTCGATATAAACTTATGTAATTAAAATTTTATTTTTTATAAGACGTAAAAATCAAACTATCAAGAATGGCGCCTTCTTCGATGAAATCGAATTTCAAAAGAGTTTACATCGGTTGTGATAATGGACTCATCAAAGAAGTCATCGTTGAAGATAAGAAGGAATTAAGTGTTAAAATCAGAAATCTTATTTCCTTTGAGGATGCTGGTGAGTGTTCGCAAAAGTCGAGTTTTCTGGGCGGCATTTCTGCGATGGCAAAGTTGGATACGTTTTATGTTGATAACGAGAGTGATGATGCAGAGGTTCTAGTTTTTGCACGAAACAATGAAACTTGTCTCCACTTCCTCAAATGCAACGATGAAGAGCACAATAAGGACACTGTTTTGAATCTTTCACAGTGTTTAGATCTTTCCCTCACTTCCCCTAAGTCTCCTCAAATCAAAGCCATAACTCCCATAGGAAAGTCTCACTTGGCGTGCGCCTCTAGTACCGGCAACGTGTGTATATTTGATCTAGAAAACATTTCCCTAATCCAGACAAGCAACGGAGAACTGAGTAATGGTGACTCCTGTTCTAATAATTTCAGCAAAATCTCAGCTGGTAAGCACGTGAGCAAATTGGTCTCATGCAAAACTTCTCCCAACTTATTAGCTATCGGAGGCTTTGAAAATGATCTCAAGATTTATGATTTTACGTCCTCAAATTCTTCCAAAATTCCTATTGTGTTTCGCGCCAAAAATGTTCGAAATGATTTCTTGCAATTAACATCCCCTATTTGGATCACCGATATTTCTTTTATATCCAAAACAAGTATTTTGACAAGTAGTGGCTACGGAGATTTACGAATATATGATATTCGTAGTAACGTTCAGCGACGGCCAATCAAATCTTTTCATGTCAATGAATATCCAATTACATGCATTGATTGTTCGCGTGAAGACGAAGTATTGTTTGCGGATACACGTGGAAATTTAGTGCATTTTGATATGAGAATGCACAAAGTTTTGAAAAAATTTAAAGGTCCTTCAGCTTCAATTCGATCAATCCGACTCATAAATTATGACGGTTTACATAATTCCATTCTTCTTGCTGCCGGTCTTGATAGGAAGCTTTGGATGTTTGATGTCATGAACAAACAATTCATCAACAGTCTTTACTTAAAGTCCAAAGCTTCTCACATTATATAACCCTGTATTTTATAATTCATATTTGAAACTTTCTTTCATTGACATATTTCTAAAGAATACAAAAAACTATTCAAAAAAATGTTAGCTTATAAAGTAAAATTTTGAAAGAAAGAGAGTTTGAATATATTGTATTTTTTAAAAAGAATTTAATCATTCTAAGTAATTTCACAATATTCTTTTCCAAATTTGGTCCATACACCTTAACTTAAAAAATACTCTAAATGGATAAATTATCCCATAATTGTATCAAATGCGATATTTGAGTGAATGTGATAATTCGTTGAAAATGTTTTTTAATTTAGTAGATAAGTTATAACTATCTAGAACGCTCATCTCAGAGAGATATGCCTAGTCTCTTGCATTTTGCGGGAGACTCACACAATCAGGCTTTTTTTTTACAATTTACTAAAAAGTGACATTAATCATAAAACTAACACTAGCTCAAACATTAATCCTAGCATAATTCAACGAATTGTCGCATTCGACCAATTATCGTCCCTCAATTAGCACAAACTTTATATGTCAAAGTTTTGAAATAAATAATAATTTATTTAAAATTTATGGGAAATATCAAAAATTAGTTTGTTTTTAACAATATATTACAATGATTTGTAAAATAGATGCTTATTTCTTGAAAAAGAACAAAAATAAAACCTGTTGATGCATTGAAAAATTCATTTCAAAAATATGCTAAATAATCCCATAATACGCCTTTGCACGATAGTATTATTTACGATAGTTTGAGGAATAATTGTTATTTTTGTTTTAAGGCATTTTTTACGATAAAGACATTGCTTAAAAATAAATTTTATATCAATAAATATTAAAAAAATAAAGATCATATTAATTTTCTTTAAATCTATCTAAATTCAACAATTTTTTTCCGTTCACTTTTACTTCTAGCTTTGATTTATTTAAAGTGTTTTAAATATTTTTACTTAGTTTGTTTTTCTCTATTTGTTTGTAAGCAAAACGTTTTTTTCTAGTCATTTATCTCAATTATTTTATGAATTTGATTTTGCCCACTCCCTATTTTTTTATCAGACATTTTTGTGAAATTTATGGACGTGTTTTATTGTCTTTCTTTCTACGGCCTATTAGATTACAGTGGTGAACAACAGCTTATCAATCTCAAACCATTTCCGCTTAGACTCTTATCGACACAAGAGAATCAATTCCTTTAAAATTTTGCTCTCCAAAAACATCAAAAGGTCCTCACTCTCAAAATTTAATCCCAAACTTTCAATTTTTTAGTTCTTTTTAATGCCATTTGAAACATATCGTCTTTTAAAAAGTCATTTGAACATTTGAGTTTCAAACATCAGAAAATTTTATTGGAAAAAGCTGGAGCTGGCGGAGCCAGAAGATTTGTCTACATTGAGCCGCTGCTGGAGCCTGAAAGATTAAAAATATAGCTCCTATGTCTGGCTCCAGGGAACTTAAATATATTGTTGTTTTGCAATATTAGTTTACTAATTATAGGGCATCTTTAAACTATTAATCTCAACAGGACCTATATTAATTTGCTTACAAATTCGCTATCATCGTGTAATCTGTACTTCATTTTTCTTATACTTTATATGGTATCAATTTTTGCTCTTCATTCTAAACTGGCCCTACCTTGGTAGCTATACTTTTACCAAAAATTTATTTTGTGCACTCTATGTTCGAAAAAATCTTTTTCAGAGATTTATTTATTTCAGAATTAAACGATTTCAGAACTTTTCTATTCTTTGTTGATCTTTCCCTTTTTTATTAATATCATTTATTGTAGTTTCAGATAATATGAAGAGATATCACTCTAGATATTTGCTAACGAATTTTTCCAAATTTGTATTCTTCATGAAATCATTCATAATCCCCTTTTTTCAAATAGAAAAAGTTTTCCACCTTTATAATCTAGAAGACCCCTTTCATACCAAAGGAAAAATTGATCAAATTCGATTCAAATTTTTAATTTTTTTTGAGAATATATCTGTCATAGTTTAGAGATATGCCTAGTATCTTGCATTTCACGGGAGACTAACACAATCAGGCTTTTTTTTATAATTTACAAAAAAGTGAACGATTGCAAAAAGTTGCCTGAAGATTGCTCTAAAAATGCCTGAAAACATGAAATTTTATTTTATTAAAAAAACAGGTAGTTTTTAAAATTATTTTACCAAAAAAATGTGCCAATTTTAATTTCATAGATATTTTTAAAAAAAAAGGGGGAAATTTTTCTTTTTATATGAAAATTTATCTATATTATTTAATTAATCTAAAAAAAGAATAAGTAGACTGGTAAAAATAGTTTGATAAATGCTTGTAGGCCTATAATCAGTATAAGCATGAGTTTAGCTAAGCTAGACAAGTGCTTATATCAAAAATAGACTGTATATTAAAAAATATTTATTATTTATTTTGAAATGATATTTAAAAGATTTGAAAACTCAAAAGTTAAAAAACAAAAATTGAATGTAGTTAGGGTTTTTTTTAAGTGAATTGATGATTGAAATATTTAACTGATAAGATAAAGGTAAACAGATCTTCGATTCACAAGAGAGGAGCTTCTTCTTCATCGTCAAGATGTTTTTTGAAAATCTCAATACTAGGTTTTATAGCATTTCCTAGTTCATATGATAATGGTATATTTTCTATGTAGACAAATTAGAAACTTGTTTCAAAAAATATTATAGCTCCTCAAAGGACTAAAATATTGACAATAAAAAATCGAGGCTTATTTTATTATACATTTTTCTAAGCGAGTTGCTTTTTCTCATGATAACGCGTTCTCGTTCAATGTGCTTTCAGTTTCCTTACTTCTCTCATACTCAAGTATTTGTACTTTATAAACAATAAAAAATGATTGTGAGAAAAACTTGACAAATGATTTTTTCCTAATGCATCAGCTATAATTGCATTGATTATGTGGGTCCCTGATCTTATTATTTCCACGAAGACAAACATAAAAAATAATTAAAACAAAAACACTACTTTTTATATGAATATACAAAAAATGTTCTAAAATTAACATTGAGCTATTTTTTATCTGCCAAAAAGTAATATAATTTATAATAAACATTTTGGAATGCTTAACAAATAAATCTACGGTTTCAACAAATAAAATGATTATACTAATAGCACATCAACCTTTATTATTCTGTTTTAGCAAATGAAATCTTTTAGAAATCAAATATCTTCGTCACATCTTGAGGTTAATGATTTCCATATTTTAACGATCGACCTATTTCATGAATATGCGAAAGCAGATTTTAACTAAAGAAAGACCACTCTATATGCTTACAATAAATAAGCTTATTCTTAATTATAGAATCTAAAGAATAACTTAAAATAATTCACCAATTTTATTTCACCCTCTTCCCTTTCTCAGTAATTCCTATTTTAGACCCCCAGATAGATGGACAAAATTTGCTTAAACTAACCGTATGTATAATACAAATAACTAACATTACTTTTAATCTCTGAGGGGTACAAGCAGTACCCGCGCTAAAAAAATTATTAGGGTGAGGGCGGGGCGCTGTAAAGGGGCAATAAAAATTTACATTATGGAAAAAATTTATTATCTTATCAGAAGAGGGCGCTAAAAGTACTATATACATTTAATCATTTTCAAACAGTTTTGTTTCCAATATATGGCATAAATATTCTCAAAGTTACTTGCACAGCTATATGTTTTTATAATTTTTTCTTAAGTTAAGACAATTGGGGCAAGTTGAAAATTTTCAGGGGGGGAGGCAAAAAATAAAACTGACAGGGGGGGGGGGTACTTGCTCCAAAAATATATAGGTAGCGCGGGCTCTGGAAGTCCTTTTAATTGCTTTATATCTCTAAAAACATTTCCAAAAATTTTTTTGATAAAAGTATTAACATTGTCAGAAAAAGCTTTTAAATTTAGAACATTAACTAAAAAAAATTCAAGAAAATTATTTATGTCTATAGTCCTATATATAGGACCCAGATGATTTTTTGATTTTAAATAGTTAATGTTGTCAAATCAAAGAGTCAAAAAATAATTTAATACCAAATTTTTTTAACTATCTTATCTTCTTAATTTGTCATATATTTGCAAATGTCCCGTAGAAAATCAGCTTCTCAGTTTCTATCGTAAAACTTTTATAAATTAGAATAATTATTTTTAATTTGTACCTACTAAGAATGCAATTACTTTTCCTATTTGATTAATATATTGTACGGTGAGGTCGTTCACAATTCCAACCAACGCTTACAGCGGGAGGGAGAAGGGAGGGGGGGGGGGGGGTGTGTTAGGAGTTGGGTACTTTAGGGTTTGCAAAAGTTTACAGAAAACAAGGAGGAGGGGTAAAATAAGTTAGCAGTAACTTATAAATTATAAATCTTTAATAAATGATTTTGGTATAAAAATACACGTATAGTGGGGAAGTGAAAGAATCATAGAAAGAAAAGAATTCTATCTTAATATACAGAGCAAATGCTTGTAATTACACGTACAGTGTAGCCATATGCACATATGTTTAAAATTTTATATGAGGAAGAAGTTTATCTGTAACAACAATAATAAAAAATAAGATTATTACAAAAGAATGATTCTATATATCTTTTCCTTCAATATGTATACAGAGTTAAAATGTATCGATTTACAATAACTTAAATATTCAAATATATGTAACTTCTTTCATATCATTAAAACTAATATCTCTTTTTTTTTTATTTATTAATAACCCATATAGGGCCGAACAAAGCAGACGACTTTAGTAATTCGTCTGCGGTCCTTTTGGGAACATTGGTGATAAATGGGTTAAATAACGTGTTGATTTATTACAAAAAAAGTCAACGTTTGATTTTTAATTTAACTGTATTTTATTTTGAAATATTTTTAAAATTTATTCAAATTTTAAATATTTTTTCACTTATGTAAAAGTAAAAAGTTTTAAATTTGGTTATTTAAAATGAATTGATTTAGATTAGCTAATTAACATATTTATTTTAAATTGGTAAGTACTAGATAAAAAAATATTTGACATAAAAATTTTTGAAAAATAGAAAGAGGAAAATTTTCGAGTTATTTTTTTTATTCATAAATGATATTTTTAATTTCTCTATAAGTGTAATGAAGTTAAACATATTTTTATAAAAAATTATATCTTTGTGTTATTGTTCAAAATAATAGTAATATAATATTAGTTATCCGTTCGGATTATCCGAATATCCTGTTAAGGCCGAATTTTGGATAGCCAGATAGTAACATTTTTGCCGAATATCTAAGAGTCTCTAAAGACTCTGTATTTCCTTTTGCTATTGCTCCCAAATTTCATCTCTAATACAGTGAAAATTTGAATCAGGTATGTCAATGGCACGATTAATTTGATTATTATTATGAGACATATTTATTCTGCAGAAGTATAACAATAGAAGGAGCTATTATAAACTCAATAGACCACTGGCAAAAAGGATTTACGCGAACCCGTTATATGAATTTTTATCGATTGTAGCCCTATCACCAGCCAACACTATCTTGTTGATAAGCATTCAAAAATACGGATATGTTACACATTTCATATTTAACTGAGTTATTAATTAGTTGACAACACGTAAACCATTTATAAATCGTAATAATATCCTTCTCAATATCAAGGATAAGATCAGTCAGACTATAATTTTCTCCTTTTATTTCAATAAATTTATGATTTTATTTCGATCAACAGTATTCTGAAGTTCATCAGGTCTACATGTCATTTTGAAGGAGAAAGTAGAAAATTAGAAAGAAACAGAATTCAATGCAGAGAAAATTATTTTTTTGTGGTTATTTAGTATAAATTTTCATAAGGGCGCGCATTCAGGGGTTGAGAGAGAGGCCGACAGAAAAAATCCTTTGCTCCCCAATAATATTCAATTTTCTGAATTATATATCTTTTTTATAGTATTTAAAAGACTTGTTTGTCTTGTGAGTAGACTTTCTATATTTCTTTTCTTATTTTAAGGTTAAGTCTTAGAATGAATATTTGATCTATTTTTTTTAATTAATTTCCTCTTCATTGATATATAAATAATGCAAATTTGAGCTATATTTGATCAGAGGCAGTAATGTAGCCTGTAATTTGAATGAGAGCCCATACATTTTTCAGCGGAGCAAATATTTTTTATAACACATAACTATATATCTTGTTGTTCTTGGTGGCATTGCAGGTTGGTTGAGATGATGGACTCAGCACAGATGCATCTGGGTTCGATTCCTCATCGATACCAAATTGTTCATAGTTTGACATAAGCGGTACATAGTGCCTTGTCAATGGAAACACACCTACGGTACCTTTTATTTTTATATAAAAACTCGATAATTTAAAGCTTAAAATGTTATAAAAAATGTTACTTACTTATTAAAATTTATTTTATAAGAAAAGTTTATGCCTCCTTAAAATTTTATATCATTTCTTTTATTTACACAAATGAATTTCTGTATGTATCAGAAAAGCGTATGTTTGCCACTTTTTATTTAATTTATTTATTTTGAAAGGAAAAAAAGAGCAAAAGATCATGAAAGCAACTAACCAAAGATTGGTTATTGACACTCGTTCATATTACATAAAAATAGGTTTATTTCAATTAGGTTTAATGGCAGTATTTCATTTAGAAAAAAAATAGTAAAGCAAGAGAGGAAGAATGGATTATAAAGAGAGTAATATAACTATATACACTTAACTATATATATATATATATATATATATATATATATATATATTGATGCTTAACAAGGGAGGAGGGAGAAAGAAAAAGAGTAGAGTTTCATGTTGTTAAGAAAATTCGCCTTGTACACATGAGAAAAAAAGAGCCACTAAAATCTTTATTTGTTGACGAAGAAGAGAAGTTTTGTCAAAGGAATGGGCTGAATGGTGAAAGGAGATTTGAAAAAAAGATTATAAACAAAAGAAAAAAAGCATAACAAAACAGAAAACTTAATTTCTAAAAATTCATTATTAATTAATGTTCTTTTTGGAAGAAAAAATGTTGATATTTCATAAAATTAGTAACGTTTAAATTAAGTTTGTGACGTGTGTTGTATGTATACAACCTATGGTTTTGAATGTAAAAACAAGAAAATTCATTTAGAGTATGGAAAGATTTGTGTACAAAGGTAGCTGTGTGCAGTTTATGTATTTGTTCTAAATCAAGGATACCAAATATTTTTTTTGCTTGCTTAGGAGATGATGTTATGAATTTGCTATTGTGTTTCCTATTTAAAATAGAACACTTTGTTTTGTTAGTCGCACCCCAAACAAAATTACAATAATATAATTTAGAATGTATTGTATAATCAATTAGGACTCGCGTCTTCATATCTAAATATTTTTGACTTTGTACTACAGTCTCCCAAGAGTCATTGAAATTTTCTTAAGTTTTCTTATTGTAAGAAAAAAGTAAGCTTTGTATCAATAATAACGCCAAGATATTTGTATGAATTAGATTTTTCAATAAAACAGCAAATTTAAAAATTTGCCTCTTAATCCATAATATTCAAGTTTTCTCAAAAGAAGAACATGGTTGATTCTGTGAAAAGCTTTGGAAAAGTCAATGAACGCACATGTTTCTTTATTGTTATCAAGGCTTTTCGGTAAATTGTTGACAAGAGTAGTAACTTCTAAATCAGTGGACATTCCAGGTCGAATTCCAAAGTGTCTATTATTCAGGATTTTGTACTTTGCAATAAAACTTGACATTCTATGATTGATAATTTTTTCAAATATTTTGCTTATAAATTGAAGAAGACTAATGGCCCTATAGTTGTTGTAAGCCTGTGTGTTTCCACTTTTGAAAATGGGAATAACCTCGGCTATTTTAAGTTTATCTGGGAAACATTCTTCTTGATACAAATCTGCAATTCCTTGATACAAATGTTCATAAGCATGTGTAAATTATCAACAATGTAAATAGAGAATTTCCCCGTTTTATTAGAGTTGTGATAATCAGAAGAATTGGCTGATTTGATGGAACTAACAACTGTTAAAATCTCATTAATAACCATTAAAATAAATTGTCTAAACTCTAAAGCTTTGATATTGGGTATTGATGAAGGGAAACTTTCAAAAAACTGATATTGGTTAGCAAAATGCTTATTGAGTTCATTACAATCAAGGTACGGAGGTTTAGATTTACTACCGATCAAATTGTTGATATTCATCCACAGCTGTTTCATATTTTTTCCCAAATCCTTAAACTTATTAAAATAGTAGGTCTCTTTAGCTTTAGGTACAGATTTGTTGTATTTATTTCTTTGCAATTTAAATTGATTCCAGTTACCTTGAGTTCTTTTTTTGAAAATTAGTTTTTTATCTTGCAATGGAAAGCTTTTTTAAAAAATGATAATTATTTTGTTAGAAAAATTTGTTGAAAATAATAAAGTTAGAAAGATGATCAGAGACAGTGGCAATTAAGTTACCGAAAAAACTATTATCATAAGAAAAATTTTTAAAAATGTTATCAAGAATGGATGAAGTTGTTTTATGCGCTCTTGTGGTGCCAAAGATTTTCTGATGGAAATTAAACTCATCCACCAAATTTAAAATAATGTTTGGGATTTATTACTCCTAGGTTTGAGTTTCTTAAATGTCATCTTAGCAACATATAATAACCAGTTTTCTAATTCATTAAAAAAACATTGAAGACAGAAAGAGGCGGTCTGTAAATAGTAAGAATAAGAAAGTTAGTAGAATGAGCAAAAATTTCGACTATTAATTATTCAAAAGTAACGGATGTGAATGAATCAAAATGAACTAATCTGTATGTATAACCATCATTTATATTCCACTCTATACCACCTCCTTTAGTGCATCTAGGTTTACTTATAAAGTTATAACCATTAATACGTATGATGGAGTTGGGTTTCCAAATTTCAGTAAGAGAGAAAACATCTACATTAATTGAGATATCGTTAATCAAGGAAGTTATCTCACTGAAATTTTTTAAAATGCTTCTGAAGACAGAACGACTTAACAAACAGTTATTCGTTTCTAAGCATTTCTAATTTAAATCCGCAAGTGTGTAGAATTTGAAGTTACAATTGGTGTTCAATAGTAAGTTTTTATCAACATTTAGAACGGATTAAATAATTTGTTGGTCATGATGATAGGTACGTAGGAAAAAAATAAAGTTAAAACTAAAGGTTATTGTTATTGTAAATGATAGTATTATTTTTGACAAATTCATAACTGGAATTAGATTTAGGGCATTTTTATCAAAGGCATTGTGATTATAAGAGGGATGCTTACGCAGAAAACAATTGATATATTTATGATTTTCAGCATCTTTAGTTGATACACAGGAATTAAAAGAGTGGTTCCCAGAACAAAACTTGCAAGTAGGCGCATGAAGAAGCAATTGACAACAATTAAAACATTGTTTGTAGGAATAAAAATCAAAAACTTGGTGCCAACTATATTTAAGATGCAAAGTATCATCATTAGATTTAATGAATTTCCTATTTCAGGATCAACTACAAGAACTACTATTTTTTTATTTAAGCTTGTGTTAACTTTGGAAAAGAATACTTTGTAAACTTTTTTATCATTCGAAATATTTTTTATGTAGTTATTTTATTATGAATGTAGTTCAGGAGTTCATCGTTATTTAAATCAGGATCAATATTTTTTAACATAATTTTTGGGAAAAAACTAGAATTTTTGTTGATATGGATAGATTTGTTACAGCTAAATTTATTTTCTAAAGTTTTTTTGCAGTTTGCACGGAGTAAGTATCAGGAAAAATATATTTTAATCATTATCCATAAGACTTGGAATCTCATTTTGTTATCAATGACTTTAATATAATTTTTTTATTTCAAAACATCCAAATAAGATGGTATTTTTTGGAGACGCTATCTTTGTTATTTTTTTCACGTAAAGTAAAATGATTAACATTCAGAGAGTCGTTAACTCGAAGAATCTTTTCAACTTTTTTAAATTCAAGTAAATTATTGCGAATATGCTCAATATTTGTTTGTATATTTTCACTTTTAGAATCTATATTTTCAGAATTATTGATATGATTTATTAAAAACAAAGACATTTCAGTTATAAATATAAAGAATTCTCTTAGTAAGAAAATTTATAAATAACCATTTAAAAATTTGAGGAGGAACTTACTGAAAAAAAGCAAATCTAGTTACTAATTTTAATTTCGATTTGAGATAGCACCGGTGTGTATTTTCTTCATCGTACATTGTTGGCATAAATATAACAAATACTCTTCGTTAAAAAACAGCAAAATGGTGTATCTCAACTACTTATAATTTAAACAATGTATTCTGAAAGCCCATAAAAATGCTTTAACCCATTAAGTCCCAATGTTCCCATTTGGGAACATAAGTAATTTTATCTTTGTCTGCCTTTTTCAATGACTTTGAATATAAATCGTCTGCGTTTTTTAAATATCGTCTGATTTCTATGGTACTTAATGGCTTAATTTAGTATATCGCATGATGAATTTGTTTGAGAAATGCGAAAGTTATACGCGTATTAATATTTGACTATAAAATTAGCTACGAACAAAACTAAGCGTACACCCTTAATTTGGTATATCGCATAATATATTTTTTTGAAAAATGCGAAATTTATAAACAGGGGGGGGAGAAGACTATTCGCCCCTTCCCAATAATTTTGGTTTTTTTAAACTAGTGTATATCCATTATGTAAATTTAATTAAAATATTTTCGCTGGAAGTATAGTTTTTGAATTTCATCAATTTTGTATAAAAAAAATATAGAGTAGCTTGATATAAGGTTGCCTCCGAAGCTTTGCCAAGCTATCGTTATGTGGTATAGCAATTACTAAACGCGTGTATATTTTTATATTAACATTTTTTTGTAATTCAAATAAATATGACATCAACTCAACAAATTTTCTTATAAATAAGATTTTACTCTGATATTTCAATTATAGTCATAATTTTGAACCTACAAAATGCTTCTTGGATGAGTGAATTTTATTTAGAAAAAGGAGTCAAAATATATGTTTTATGACATAAACATGATTGCAGAATATTATCAAGGTATTGAAAAATGAAGTATTGACTTTCATATCAAATGCTATGTTTGAGTAAAATTTTTGAATTTTTTTATTTCTGAATTAATTTTCCTTAAAGTAAGATTAATTTATTTTCGTATAAAATAAAGTAACGGCGTAACGCATAACATTTAGGACTGATGCCTTTTAGTCTTCCTAATATTTTAGTCTCGTCTTAAATTCTATTTTCCTTCTATCAAAAATTAATTTTATAATTTTCATTGAAAACTGGATGATTTTTTTATAAATAAGCATTATCTCGCTCGGAATTCCATATATTTATAATGCTTTTTCTCTTTTAATTATCGTAATTATCTTAAAAAGGGCGCGAAAAGTAGGCACGCGTATCTTGGACAATATTGTATCTCGTATATTTTCTCTCTCAACGTAGTGTAATTATATTTTTCTGTTCGTTTCTTTTGCTATTATTATTCTTTTATTTCAAGGTCGGCGTTCATTTTTTATACAAATGCACTAACGATATCATTTTCATTAAATAGTTTTTCTTTTTCAACATATGCATGCAATCTTTGATTTCAAATTTGGCTGAGTTCACACCTAATAACAACATATAATTTGCTTTGAGGTGGTAAAATAGATAACTCCCAGTGAAAAGATATTCCCTCTATCACCATCATTTTGGTTTGAAGCCACAATTTTTTAATTCAACAAAAAAATTACTGAGACATTTTCTTTCAGATAAAAGCTAACGTTTAATTTTTCAGTAATTGTTGTGCTCTTATTCACAATTTTAAAGCGTCAGTTAAAAATTTGAATTACTACAATATCAATTTTTTATAGCATATTTTAATAACGAATTTGTATAAAAAATTGGCTAAACAAGAAATCTTTAAATTTTGTTTTTTTTTCAAATAAAAAAAGTTTTAACAATAAATATTTTGAAAAGGATAATTTTTTATAAATCCTTATTTGATATCGATACTTTGAATTTAAATTCAAAAAGTGAACCTTTTTCCTCACATATTAGACCTGTTCCAATTTCGGTCCGAGTTAGTTTGGTTATCATAATATACAGACCCCTGATAGGATGTTTCATTGACGGACATTTCATCTAACAAACTCAAATGGACATTTAGTTGAACAGATATTTCGTCGAAAGTGTGTGGTACTAATATTTTTTGTCACTGAAAATTTAATAGCTGCTGTAGCGTGACCTTTATACACACTGGTCGAGATGATTTTTTATTGGCAACATTACATGAACCTTAAGTTATACATCGCGTTTGTTAATCATTTAGATTATTTTTTGATACTATCACATCTGGTTGTCAAGTTATATGTACTTTTTTAATTGACGATCTTTTGTAAAAGGATAGAGTAATGCTATAATATGAAATACGCGTTTGTTGCTTTATTTTCATGATTATTTTTATCATTAGATCAAATATATGCTATCAAATTCATTACAAGAATATAAATTCTTTTTTTTGGGATTGCTAGCCTTTTATTGAAACAATAACAAAAATACACATCCATTAACAATTTTACACACACACACAAATTGATAAGCGATGAAAAATGCTCCAAGGCCTGGGAGGGAGAGTGGTCGTCGGGGAGCGTGAGTTGTTGGAATAAACTATAAAGTGAGGAGCCAGCGTGCTGCTGCTCAAATCAAATATGGTTTCTTTAATTTAACTATATATTAACTACACTTTTTATAAATATGTTATTATGTACAGACACGTTCGTATAATAATAACTTTTTTTCAGTCCCGATTTTTTTATATCGAGAAGTAAAGGCCAACATTTTGTCTATACTTCTAAGGGAATAGTATAGCCCTTAAAAATGTAATATATATGTATATACTATAGGTAATCTTATAATGAAAATTTAAAATATTTCAAGAGTTTAAATACCAATTTTCAATATGTTTAATTTCAGTTAATAAAATGTCATTGATTTTATTATATCTCAATGTCGATGACAATGACCCCTGCATTTGCCAAGCATTGGATGAAGAAGGTATAGCCATTACTGAGAAAGGGAAAATGAAAAACTAGAAAACGAGAAATTTTATTGATAGACATGAAAACAGCCAGATCAATTTTTTAATAGTATTCTTCACTCAGTAATTCGTATAAAAAGATTTCCTGAGTTTATGCGAAGTTGATTGTATAGCGAAAGGAATATCAGCATGCAAAATTATGATCTGAAAAATTGTAATGATGATCAGGGTTACGCACTCAGAATCGAAGTTGTAAAATTTAGGAGTGGGAGGCGGATTTTTTGAGTTATTTGCAGTGGGAGTCAGAGTCGTATTTTTTTAAGTATATGGAGTTTGAGTCCCAATTTTTCCCTGCGACTTGACAGCCCACCCTGCTTATGATGTATTTGTATAAATCCTATCAATAAACTTTTTTCTGACTGCAAACGTCCTTTTTATAATAATGATCAAACTATGCAAATAATGTTGACGAGTATAACAACACATGCATCAAACCGATTAAAGCCGAGTTTAAAGCGAGTTTTAGTGTTTTTGCAGCTTTCTTTCTCGACTTCAATTTTCAAGCTCAAATAAATCACAGAAAAATATATATAACATGATGTAAAATCGTATATACTTTTTCTTTTATTAACCCTTTCGTGACCAATGTATCATATATGATACATAAACAATTTTACCTTCGTCTGCTTTTTCAAATAGTTTTTTCTTCTGCTTTTTAATAAATATCGTCTGATTTTTTTGGTCACAAAAGGGTTAATTCAAAAAGAGAAAAGAAAATACAAAAGCTTTTTATACGAATAAAATCAAAAAAGGACAAAATCTCGGCCTAGATGGATGGCATTAGTCTTCAATATAATATCTTAATCCAAGAGATGGTAGTGGTTCTTCCCTTTCAATGCTGGTATCACATTCAAAAATTCGTATATTTTTCTTCTTATATTACTCAAAGAAGAGCTGTTTGACTTCAAGCTCATTGATTCTTCAGTCAAACTAAAACATAAACTTTTAATAAAATGTTTATCCCTATTTTTATTTTTTGGGAAATACATTAGAGGCGTTCTCAGAAGTTGTTATACAAATATTCAACGCTGAAAAGTGAAGATTAGTAAAAATAACCCTAGGCCATCTGGATTGTCTATGACATTTACTCTTTCAGCATTTTGCTCGCTGTTTCTACCCCTCTTTTGTACTTATTGTACAAAACAATCATTTCAAATTTACTGCTGTCAAATACATTTCTATTTCGTTCGTGTCTTCGCTAGACAAAATATAAAGACCTTAAAATTTTTATGCGCATCTTTCGAGCAATTTAAGGTGTGAGAGAAGCGTGTGAAGTATAAAGAAACCTTACTATCACACTCATTCAACGTCAAACCATTGAAATGTTGAGGCCTGGTAATATGTCTCTAAAAAGTCCTGTTCGAAATGACACTCTCATGTTTATTATATCTCAGAAATTTGTGACCAGACACAAATTTCAGGCATGAAAAATTTGTCAGCTATTGTGCTCCTATGCAAACAGGAACATTTATGTTGGTGATTATTTTCAATTATAATTACTACCACTGAAATTACCCATTTCGATAAGAACGGCTTCACCCTAAGAACTTGCTTGTATCTTTTCTTAACAGAGTATTGATATACTCCAAAACAGAATGGCCTACATTGGTACTATGGATATCCCTTGCAGACTAGGGCTCAACTACATTTGGGACTATTTTAAATACAAATACATTGAGCTTTTTCAAATTCAAATATTTTATATAAATAAAACAAAAAACAAAAGCTTATAGTGCATGGATGGATACTTTTCATCATTTATTGATCATAATTACCACATTTATATATTTTAAACAGCAAAAAAATAATAAAATCATCTAAAATCTAATATTAAGATTTGGTACATCTAATACAAATTTCAATTTTATTCAGCTTTCATTACTTCTAATGGCCTATGCTATTGCTAGTCGTTACTGTTACATCTAATAAACATTAAAGATTCCAAGGAGGCATCATTTATTTTGGCATCTATCTGGCCTGAAGACTTTGCCAGCAATACTGAACAAACGCTCAACAGGGGCTTACGAAGCTGGAATGGCCCAAAAATCTGGTACAATTTTTTATAAATGTGGGAATTTTGGAGCTTATAATTTCCAATATGACAAATCTTCTGAGTCTTCATGCATGCAGTCACTTGGTAGATAATAATTATTCACCTCGATTTCTATAGAGTTGGCAGTTTTGGTATTGTTATTGGTATCAATAATGACTGAAAAGTTTCCTTTACACTTTTTTGTGATGGTCGTTGTTGAACATCAGTTTGAGGATCAATAACAGAGGCTACTTTCATCAATATCTGAATTAGCCTAGGTCTGCTGTTTTCACGTTCTGTGTTGTTACAACAAAGAAATTTGAATCTAGGATCTAAAGTTAAAGTAATA
Organism: Nectonema munidae; assembly: GCA_030549495.1. Lineage (NCBI taxonomy): Eukaryota > Metazoa > Nematomorpha > Nectonematoida > Nectonematidae > Nectonema > Nectonema munidae. The sequence continues at coordinate 1,125,204 of JAUIRK010000908.1, forward strand.
ATAAAAGCATCTTGATTTTCATTGGTGGAATGTTTTTTTCTATAGATGATTTCAAGGTTTGAAGAATCTTCAATTTTCTCTGCTAATTCATCAACAGTATAGATTGAACATGAGGCTGTATGTCTGGCTATGATGATTACTATTCTTATTCTTATTAAAACTAGAGAATTGAAGTCACTACTAGTCAATCTGCTCAAATATCTACGTATATTAGTATAACCTTTGTGATTTCAAGCCTCAAGGCGCAAGGTTAATTTTACAAGAAATTATAGAGAAGTATTTGAAAAGTAAGTTTATTTCAAATACTCTTCTTAAGTATTTCAAATACAAACGTCTCATTTTCATAACTAAAATTATAAATACAAATGTATTTGATCCCTAGTAGAACTTATTTCTGACTAGGATATAGCACCTTTACATTATTAAAATACAAAGAATTTTTTATTATTAAATACTTGTACCTTTTGTGTACTTGTTGGTGTACCTTGATTATTCCAATAAATTTCTTTCTTTCTTAAAGGAGCATACATAAAACAGATTGACCTACATTGGTGCTATGAATATCCCTGAAACACTCATTCCTCTCTATGGCATAGCAACTTTATTTTACAAAATGGACATACCTATATTCTAATTCTTTGACAAATACCATTTATAAGAGTTGATCTTTTGAACTATTTTCTTGCACAAATGGACCTCCAAATTTAATTTTCTGTGGTATTGGTTCTGGCAAAAAAGCTTTTTCAATTATTCTTCCCTTTTGAACATTCCCCTTTCCATGTAATATTTCATACGCTATTAAACAATTCCTATCTCCTTAATGCCTTACGTAATATTTATATGTCCTACTAACTAAGATAACGTTACAACTTCGTGTCTAAAGTGACTGAGTAGCTGCTGACAAAAAATTCTTTCATGGATTCCCTGATATTACACATCAATTTACAATGGAGACATTACCACTTCTAACAATATAACCTAGATAGAATATTTTTAATAATAATAATCAAAGCAACTTACAAAAACACAGATAAAAAAGTAAAAAGAAATAGATACTTGCACATTGACAAGGAAAAAATATAACAAAGCAAAAAAGTACAAAATCAAAAGTAGGAGTAAGATGATATAAACAGAAAGATGCAGAAATATAGTTTAACCAATCAGCAAGTAAAATGAATATGCAGTGATAACCGTGCCAATGCTAATTAGTTAACATGGACGTTGATGATTCGATCGATTTCCATGCATTCAATGATGTTGAATTGAAAGTGTGCCTCTCTATTTTTTGAGGCTTTAAAAATTGAGAAGCATTTGTTATGATGGAATCGTTTTATAGCTCTTAATCAAATTCCTACATAAAGGGATAAATTCATCATAATTATAAACGCGAGTTCATATGTTTATCTGTATATTCTATATCTGCGATCTGTATCCTAAAAAATCAAGGTACATCTTATAATTTCAAAATTTTCCATGGCTTTACGTGTGAAGGCTCTCCTATTTTTAAGCCTAACTTTGTAGTCACCCTCCTCAAAATTTTTCTGTTGGTCATTAGGGACACGTATAGGCTAATTAGGATTACTAATGACCCCAATCGAGAAACACTGGTCTAGACGCCTGACTTTGATACTAATAGGTCTTGGGTTCGAATCGAGCATCAAACATTCTTTAGTGATAGTTCGACACAAGCTCTGCATCCCCCTTATTGCTTTGTAATGATTCTTCAAAATTCTACCAAACTCTTTCTTCTCTCGCTCTCAGAAATGTGAGAAAGTTTCATTGAGTATTCAGAGCGTTTGGCCACTCATTCAACATTTCCTTAAAATCGTTGTTTTTTCACTTTGTGATTAATTGTGACACTTCGTTGGTGATGTTATTATATTTTCACAAGTTTTTTCATTTATTCTTACGTTTAGAACTGAAAGTGATGGACTATACAATGTCATTGGAGTTGATAAAACTGCCGATTACGAGGATATTAAGCGTGCATACAGAAAGGTTCTTAGTTTTTCACTAAACTTCTTATATTTCTTTGTATTATGATTCTCTGAATCAGGGCCCGCGCTAACCAAAATTTGGGGGGGGGGGGGGGCTCAAACTTTCTAGTGTGTTGAATATACACTTAAAGTTTTTTAAAAAAAAAGCTTTTATAAATGTGACAAAAAATAGATATAGAAAATCATTTGAAAACTATCTTTGAGAAACAAAAATTAAAGAAGAATCATTTTATTAAAAATTTGTGAGTAAGTTAATATTCCATGTTCAAACAGTTAACGTTAGTCTTCTTGGTTCTTTGTTAAAATTCTTTAGGAAATCATCAAATGTAACTTTCTTGGTGAGTTTTTTCCCTTGAGAAAGAATTATTAAGTTTTCTTTTCTTTCACTCAGCATCGACTGTCGTGAAGAAGTGAAAACTCTTTTAAGTGTTGAAAAACTTTTTTCACACGACGCTGTGCTGATGCCTATTGTTAAAGCAGCTTAAAAAATATACTGTAAAGTAAATAATATTTTAGTAAAAATATCATAATTACCAATATACAAAGAAAAGATCTCATTACAGGCGGACTTGATGGGATATAATTCCTTTAAAATATCAGAAATTTCTATTCCTGGTGGTAAGTTCTTTCCCTCAAAAAAGTTTTGATAACCTAGTTATGTCAAATATTAAAAACGATTATTATAGAAAACGTATTATTCAAATGATAGCACTGAGAAGATAAAATATTTTCGTCAGTCTTTATTTCAAGAATGCATAGTGGTTTGATTTTCTCATACATAAGAAAATGTCTTTTGAACTAGGCATAAGGCAGTTAATAGCATTTATAATAGAAATGTTTTGATCTGCAAATCTGAAAAATTCCAAAAACTCATTAAGCAAAATGGTAATATATCATTTTTTACCTTTTTGAAATTTCCTGTATTACTCAATCAAAGCATTCATAATATATTTTTCTAATTTTTGCAATTTCTGAATTATTTCATCAGAATTAGGCTTCATGGATGAATCAACTTCAATATCACTCAATCTATGAAGGACTTTAGAGACTTTGAGGGATTTTAGGAAGGACTAAGCTTTAATTAAATAACACTTGGATTGGAATATCTAAGCACTTTCCAACTTTGTTGATATGCTTGCTTGATTGGTGGATGTTTATATTAAAAACAATGGAACAAAATTGTCTATTTTACAGTTACTTGAGATTGATAAGAGGGGGGGGGGCTCACATTTAAGGAGAGGGGGGGCTTACTTTATGAGTGGGGGCTCAAGCCCCTAATTTTAATAGGACGCGCGGGCCCTGCTCTGAATATCCTTGGATCATGAGTTAAGTAAGTCGTATCTAGTTTGAAGTAGTTAAAATATTCGTGCTTCCATGTTTTCACCCGAACCAGATTGCCAGGCTTGGATAATAAATCGTGCGAATATGTATCCCACCTTTTATTCACATTCTAAAAGTGTTTCCTTTAAGCTTTAGCTATTTTTAGGCAGAAAATATCTATAACTACAATTTATTCATTTATTTTGCATCTACTAACTCTAGTAATTATAATGTAATTAAATCTAAGTAATTATTAATGTTTACAATTATAAGAACTAAAATCAGTTTGTGGTATGAAAACCTTTAAGGCTATACTTTGAAGAAAGACTGTTCTTTTACTTTGTCAGATCCGGCCCTAAGGATTCTTGTGTTCGACTAAAGCTAGAATAAGCGCCCGATATTAAATGTTCATATGCCAATATTTTGTAATAATCCGTATCTGTCTGTCTATGTCTATACCCGTGTATTCGTAAGTAAACCCCCTCGGTAAAATAATTTTCTAAAGACGCCCTTTTATGTATGTGTGTATAGATGTAAAATTCGTGTTTGAAATCGGAATCTAGACTTTGGATCAATGAGATATAATGAATACGTAAGAGCAAATTGAGTTTTTGTAATAGAGTCTATTGAAATTATGGCCTATGAAAATTTATTTTGGATTGAATACTAAATTGGAAAATCCCCTAAAATAGTTCTATTTCTTCAAACGGAATTTTTGGCAATCAAGAGATTAATTAACGCTTTAGGGTAATTATTTGAGGTAATTCACTTTTTAAGACTTCGTGGATAGAGGAAAAGTGAAGATTGTAGAACAAACAGATAATTTTGTAGAAAAGAATGCCTGAATAAACAAAAATCGAAATATCGGTAAGTATGCATCGGTTATAGTAATAAACCTTTGTGAGAAATGATGCGTTATGCTGAGTAACAGAACAATCTAAAGTGTTTTATTTTGTTCTAACCGAAGTGTGAATTCCAAACATTTATGGAAGTTTTTGAAAGATTCTAGTTCACTGGTCGCTAATAGGTTTCTCTTTGTGGTGCTAAAGTGAAATAAATTAATCGGAAATTTTTGATAGTTAAAGAAAATCATTAAGGTAAAGGTACCGTGGGATGTTTTCATCGAGAGGCACATTTGCGCTGCTTGTATCTAACTATGAGGAAAGTAGACTTGATACGGGATCGAACCCAAGACCTTGAGTTATCAAAACCCAGTATCTAACCAACCTTACTCACGCTCCCTTAAAGATAATCATTTAAAACTCCACTAAAAGACCTTGCAGTACCCAAACCATGTGGTATCTAGCCAACCTTACTCAAGCCCGTATTTTGTAATGATAGATACATAGTCTGTACAAGACTACAATATATTTGTAAAAATATATGTAAAATGTTGCAATCAGAAAAAATCGTTACGCACAATTTTTGCCAAGACAGGAAAGCTATTTCATTGAATTTTTCACTGACCATGATTGAACACTTTTGTGTAAGCAGAAAGTGTAAGTAATTTGTATCTTTCCACTTCACTGTAAGCTGATTCTTCGTCACTATCCTGAAATTCCTGAAACAAATTTTACTCCTTTGCTTGTACATTTTGTCATTTGCACAGCTGCGCATAAAAGCGGTAATCTGTTAATCGTTAATTAACGAAATTAACACATTTGTTACTTTTTTAACTTTTAAGTCCATCTCATAAATCTTTACTAAAAACAATCAACTTTCATTACTTTACTTTAAATCCCTTTACTTTCGTTGAAGAAATCATGAAGCAATGTTTTTACGAAATGAACTGCATCCGTAAAAAGAACAACAAATAGGAAGTAGAGTATGCTTTTTTTAGTAATATAAAAAAATAAGTGTCGCAAAAAATTCATAAAGGTAGAGAGCATAAAATTTAGTTAAAACTTAACTTCAAGCTAACTCCATCTTATTTTTTAGGTGAAAATTTTTTTGCTTGATTTGCTCATCCAATTCAACACAGCCATTCTTTACAGGAATGCGGTTGAAAGTTAATTTTTTTATGCGAAAAATATCCTTTGTGACAGCTCAGAGAACATCTCTTTTTGATGCGAACTTTGAAAGGGTACTTTTATTAAAAGGAAATAATTTGCATTCAACTAATTATATTATAGTTACATAGTAATAAACTTTTATACAATTAAGTTTCTTATAATATGATAAAAAATGATTTAATAATTTTAAAATGAAAAATAAATCTAGGGTCGATGTTCATAAAATTTTCACAAAGAAATCTTGTATTCTCTACATATACACATTCACTCACTTTACGTTTTCTCTTTGCTACTAAAGCCAAAATGTCGCTATGGCTCATCTATTTATAATATTCTGTTTTTTGAGTATAGAGGGGATTCTAGCATCCGGCAGTTTTGGAGGAAAAAAGTATTCATTTGTTGTGCTTACAAAACTGATCTTTTTTCATTTAGTTAGCTCTTCGATACCATCCTGACAAAAATCCTAACAATCCAGAAGCTACAATTAAGGTAAGAAACCTTTAAGATTGTATAAATTTATTAAAATGCCCTGTTTTTTCAAAATGTAAGAGAAATATTTTTTGAGAAGAAATAAAATACTCTTGTACTTTGTGTTGTACTGGTAAATAACCCTGGTGTGTACAGTAACGTAACCAGAAATACGAGGTGGACTTGTTGGGCCTAAGCAGTTGGATATAGGCTGATATGCACATTTCTGAAATTCAAGCGATTACTTCTAAAAGATATGAGACTTTTCCAACTAACTAAATGAGTAATTAAATACTGTAAAGTAAAAACTTTTTGCTAGGAATTTATTTTCTAGAGTTTCAGTTTTTTTATAAAAAATAAAAATGACCGTAATTTGGATATTAAGTCTTCAACAAGTAAAAAACTAAATTGTTTAGGCTAAATAACTACAATTTTAGAAAAGTTTATTCGTGAAAATTTGTTCTTCCGAAATTAAAGTACTTTACATAACTAAATAATCATTTAAATAAACTTACTAACCATGAAACTCAATAACTAACGAACTAAATAAATATTCTTTAATAAAATGAAGTAAATACGATTAAATAATATAACCAAGTAAATACTTAATTAAATAAAACTATTTTTTCAAATCTTCTTATAATATTTCTTAGAAATGATAATATACAGTATAGATCCTTTATGTAACGCGGAAAGATCAGGGCTGCCGTTTTTTAATATAGTCTAAATAAAACGTAAGCGTATACTTACTTATACGTTGGATGAAATTAAACAAGGTAAAATACGCACAACTAATTTATAAGGCGGCTTAGGACTTGGATCCTACTTACCTCGCTATAAAGGATATATATTGTATATTGAAAAATTCATTTAAAAAAACAAATAATTTTTGATTTATCACATGCTACAAATTGCACAACGGAAGTAAAACATGAACATTTGTCGATTCTATAATCCATAAATTTTACGCACAAGCCTACTTTTATATTTTTAATAGGCTCGAAAAATGATCGATGCTACGAAATCGTAAACACTTTTCTTTATAGTTGTGCTTTTTTCCATGCCTTTTTAGGGCCATTCTATATTTGGATAAATATGAATGCGCTTATGATCGTCAAAATTCGAATAGAGTCTCCTATTGCTTTTGATAGCTGTTAGGTGTCGTGTATGCTGCAGTCTAATAGCTATGCAAAAAGACTCCACGTGCCCTATTAGTATTGACATATTTTCTATTAAATCTGTTCCTCCCATTTCGATTTTATATGGTACATCTGAATGTCTATGTGTTTATAACCAATCCCACTCCATCTTTTAACAGAATCAAGTGGCTCAGCACCATATGATGAAGCAACTGTTACAGCAGAATTGTCTCAATCTTGTCAGTGATAATTTTGTTTTTTTATACAATGCCATGCGTACGTATAATTAAGCACACATTCTACCAGTTCTCCTTATTCTAAATGTTCTAATTGCGCTGTAGCCGCTGAATTTTAGTTTATAGTGTTGAGATAACACAGTAAAATTAGTATCAAAAAAGAAGCAATGTTGTACATTTTCTTTAGTATCACTATAGTTGCTGAACTTTTGCCAGGTTCGATGCCTTCATCTCCATTTGTTGAAGGATTTTATCCTTGATAAGTTTCAAAAGTTATCAAGTGGCCAGAAGAAGAATTTTGAAACCGGACTTTGTAATCAAAACGGATCGGCTTGTTTCTTATTGTTTGCTTGCATTCCTGTTATCCAAAATATTCTTTCATTGCTGATTATGAGATATAAACTTCGTTGGCATAGAATGCTCTATTATGAAAATAGTTACATTGAGGAAATAAAATATCACTTTTACCTTGAAACTCATTTTTTGCTTCATACATAATTATCAATTGAAGGAATGCTGTTTTCTTAATTTTTGCTCTTTTGTAATTTCTCTCGATTTTATTAGAATTATCATCAGTTTCTTTCCAATCTCTAGCTCTACAGAATCTAATGGTTTTATTTCAACATAAGTGATAAATTTTTCAAAGAAAGTTTATTTTCATCTGCAGAATTTGATCTCAACTCTTGCACTTCTGAGCGAATGTATCTTGGATCTTGAATATTTTTTAAAAATTCATTGCTTCTATTTGATATTTTTACAAAAGAAATTTATAAAGCAATTTAAAAATAAAGTATAAGTAGAATAACTGTTCTTAATTTAAGAAGTCTTCTGAAACCAGATTACTAATTTTTCTAGGTTAGGAAAATAAAGAGAAATTTTGCTACACGGTTTTTTGGCGTCCATGACATCTTCATTGATGAAAATCTTATTCTCATCAACAAATATATTCGAAAATCGATTAAAAAAATTTCTTGTCTAAGAATGCTATAATTCCAGCTTCATTTCAAGTGCTGACAATGGAGCACTGTGATCTCTTTTCCTTACATTGCAAGGGATTTCATGGATTCGAATATGTTCCCTTAAAATGATAGGAATATACGAAAACGGACATCAGAATATTTTACATGCGTGTCTAGTTTGCTTTGCAGAAATTACTAAATTTCTTTCCATAGTATCGCTTCGAAACTTTTCCTTTCGGAAGCCACCTCACGTTTGAGTGCAGCAACAGTTTTTCAATTCGAAATCGTTTTCTTTGTTTAAATCTTAAAACAGAAGATTTGAAGGCATTTGCTTTAAATACGCTGTTTTATTGACTTCATTGAAAACATTTTTTGAATTCATCAGATATGGTTTTCATTATTAAGGCTTGACGATGAATAGCGCACTGGGTACCAAGTATATCTGGATATTTTTGTTTAATTAGAGTAGGAAAACTAGAACAAGAAATTATTAGACCACGGTCAGTACACACTCCTAATAACACGTGCTGTAAAAAATTTCCCACTTTGTCAAATATTTCTTTTTCAGTGATTCTTCTGCTAAGAGTTTTGTAAAACAAAAAATTGGCTACCATGTGCTTGTCTTATACATATTGTACGTAAACGAAGGCTGATCTAGGTTTGCTTTTCATCAAACTAAATTGTAAAAAAAAGTTAAGAATCATATTCAGAATTAATAAAAGAGCCTATTAGCCTTCTGAACTTTTTGAGAACAGATATTTTTAAAATTAAGAAGAATAATAATTTTGAGAATTATAAAAAAGTTCGCCCCTCCTCCCCCTAAAATTATGAGGATGTGCGCCTCTACTTAAAAACTGTGAAATTAGTTAGATTGATTTATTGCCTATATGTTCTTGTTAACACTTGTTCTTTGTTTTTGAAAACGAATCGTCGGTTTATCTTTTCGACGCGTTTTTATATCAATTATTTAAACTCTTTTTATTTTATGTTACACTAATGTGCTATTGTACGTGAAATGCTTAATGAAAGATTTATATTGCAATAGAATGAATCTGTTTTTTTCAAACCCTTGTACACAGTCACATTTGATAATAATCCATTGTTGTTTGCTAGAAAGTCTTTCATTATATCAATTATTTCGTTTTGAATTTCAGGGCATTGGTGGTTTATGCGTCTAAATCGAAAAGTTAATCGCTACTTTTTTCTATATGATGAAACTGCTTAATCTAACGTTATTATTTTGCTCTCTCCACAATCAATAATATTGAAATTAAAAAGAAATAGTCGTGAATAATTTTAAAAAGAACAAAAATACGTATAAATCGATAAATGTTTGAAACTTGTAGCAATCTTGCTATTTAGTTACATTGCTTATAATAATGTAATTTTATGATCTTTTGGTTTTTCATCTTTTTTGGAGAGATGTTGAAACAATCTAATAAAAAGTTCTTTGTAGCCATTGACAAGACGAGTCTAGATTCGCTGGACCAGAACCTCAAAGCCAAAGCATTGATGCCTAGTGAATTGCATTCTTTCTACCATTGCCTTCAAAGAAAAATTGTAGAATGTATTTAATTATGAAACACCACCTATCCTCGATTATAAAGCTTTTAACATCTAAATCGTGGGCACCCATTTTTAATGGATGATTAAATCTTTGAAATAGCATCACCAAATGATTTAGCACTCGTCAAAAAATAAAGATGAGAATGAAGAAATATATTATTTATTACCGCTTTAGTATTTTTCATTCTTGATATATATTTGGTAGGATTAGGGTTGCCATAACTTTTGTGTAGCCGGAAAGTCCATTCCTTTTAAATGTTGAACTGTGTAGTCGAAGTTAGTGTTATTTTTCAAATTGGGGGCGCGGGCTTTTAGCTTTTATGAGAGTGCACTTTAGAATCAATAATGTAATTGTATTTTTATAAAAAAATTCCTCAATTATTCTCAATATTAAAATATTTTTGTATAGAGCTAAAAATTGATAGTGTATCGTTATTTATTGATTATATTTTTCCATTAGCATGATATTTAACGCGATAAATTGATTTTTGTCGAATGTATCTGAATGTGATTTTGTGTATTGATTCGCTTGGGATTAGTTTTTTTCTATTCTGTGTTCGATAAAACCATTTTTTGATACACTTAGAATTTATGTCAGAATTTTTTCCATCAATTGAAAGAAAATATCAAAAATTAGCAAAAGCCAAAATATTTGAAGATGGGGTTCTCGTATCTCCCAGTTTGTAGCTCCAATTTGGTCCCTGCTTGTACTCAAAACAGCAGAAAATTTTACCTTTGGTTTAGAGTCCCGATTATGAGTGTACTGTATTTTGGCATGTATGTGAAAAGCCCGTTGTAATTAGTAAAATTCTTTATGCTGAGTTTATGAAACAAAATCTCAAAACTATTATGTCTTTGTGATCCTAACCCTTTTTCGCATTTAATTGAGTTTTTTTAATAAAAGTGTCGCAAGTTATAGTCAAACTAAAAAATCCTTTTTTTCCAAATTTACGTTTTATTTTAAATACATGCTTGTTCACTGATAAAATTACTTACTGCAGAGTTATGGATGGACTTTATAAGAATAACTCTAAAAGATTTTATAGACAATTGTATGCTCAAGTTATTCCCGTTTGATAAATTTAAATAATTACTAATAGTATATACCATTTTTAGTTCAAAATTCTCTTTTTTTTATTTTTATAATTTCAGTTAATTTTTGAAATTCTTCCATAGGGTAAACATTTATTTTACATTTTTGTTTTTTATATATACATTTGTTCTTTTTTTATATGTTTTAAAACTAATCAATATTTATTTTTTAAAGTGGTATTTAATATTTTAGGAATAAAACATTGAGTTTTTAAAGTACTTTCATAACTTGTTTGATTTTTGAATTTAAAAGTCATTTTTAAAAGCAGAAGATAGAATAGTTGGCAAAGTTTTTACACTTTGCTTAAAATTTTTGTTAATAAAATTTAGTACAAATTATATAAGATGATTCTTTGTTTTTCTGTGTTACTAATCAAGCTTCGTAACATTTCGTTGCTAAAAATTTTAAAATTTAATTTTAAGCAACAATGCATTTCAGAACAGAGTAATCAATCCACCTAACCAATTCATTTGATATGAACCAGGCTTGTTGACAATTAGTGAGATGAGAGGCTGAGAAATATCTTTTAGCTCCTAATCAATATTGCATTGGATAGTGGGATTGTCGAATAATCTGATGTCGGATAATTTCTATTTTTAGAGATCAAAAACGAAAATTCGGTACTTTTTCATGAGGTTATTCATTCAAACAACATAACATAAAAGCAAAAAAACTTAAATTCCTTCAAAAATTATAGTGCTTCTAAATTATAACTTTTTTTCATAATAGTTTACAATTAAAGTTGCTTTCAATTGAGTCTTTTTTACTTAATATTAATGGCCCAAACCTAGTAGATGGGGAAACAAAACTATAAAATTTTATGAAAATAGAATTTTTATATAAAGTTTCAAGATACAGTTGCTAAAATAGTTTTTGTATCATATCTTTGGGGCATTTTTTAAAATAAAAGTGAATCCTTTCGTCAAATTACCTTTTTAATTTAAACATCTATCTATATCAATCCGAACAACTTGTTTTGTGACTTCTCTGCGATCTGATGTATTGTATGGAAATCATATTTTTTTCTTTGGCCCCTTAAAATATTTTGTGGCCTCCTTAAAAATTTTTTGTCGCCCCTTAGGGTGCCATATGACCCACGTTGAGAAACCCTGTTCTATACAAGCCTTTGCATATGGTCTTTAAAAGACAATGGCACGTTCAACCAAAAATTCAGATCCCTAAAGATTTACAAAAGAAAACATTTTTAGTCATGGTAAAAAACCTTCACTTGGTTAGAGTATAGCATATCTATCTAATAGACTATACAAGTAGACTATGACCATCCGTTTCAATAACTGGTAAATAGCAATAAGGAGGGATAAAGAATTAATTACATCTAAAGAGTAGTGATCTATCATATATGAATGATTTTGTTCCCTTGTTGAGCTTGAAGAGTTGTTCAAAAACTTTCTTCTGGCAAAAAAAATTAAATTTATATTATAATATAATCCTTATTATATTATAATTTTTTAATAGCTCGGGGTCTCATTAAAAAAAATCAACATATAAACTACTGTACTAAAAATCGCCACCATTGTTTATTCAAAAATTGTCTGAACAATCCAAATCTCAATGGGATGAATGGCATCTGTTTTGTCTAAATTTGGCTGTTTTGGCCAATGCAACTTTTATATCATTACTCACTTCCAATCTGTTTCGGGATTTGGTTTCAATGGCAAACAACACGAAAAACGATTGCTTACACTCATATGTAGTTGCAAATCGAATCAGAGCAATTGTTGCAAGCATTGGACTCTCTCATTTCAATCGAAAAATCGCTATAAGATATTTCAGAAAAACATGTTTTGCACCTCATCAATCATTAACCAAATCAATGAATTGTTTTTGAATTTAAGAAGCCTTTTGAGGCCAGATTACTAATCGAGATTATAAACGGATTTTTGATAGTATTTTTCAAATTTTTGTACATTAAGAAAATAAGGAGAAATTTTTTGGCATGCTACACGGTGTTTTATGGCCTCCAGTACATTTTTATTAATGAAAATCTTATTTTCATCAACAAATATGTTCGGAAATCGAGCAAAAATTTTCTCGTCAAAGAATGCAATTATTCCAGCTTCATTTCATCACTGTAAAATGTTTCTCTTACAGTTGTTCTATTGCTGAGTTTTGCAAAATAAAAAATTATCTACCAGGTTCTTGTCATATACATATTGTACGTAAACGCAAGGCTGAGATAAGTTTGCAGCATCCATCGTTTCATCAATTTGAGCAAAAAAGTTGAAAATCGAATTCCGAATCAATAAAACCACGTCTGACATATCATCAGACATCTCCTATTATCTTTGGTATCGTTTGACAGGAAGATATGCGTCAACTTTACAACTTCAGAACTTCTTATCACATTCAATATATCTTCCACAAGGTAATGTGAACTGTTTTGCTATTTTGTGGGACTTTTTGACAACAGATATTTTTTGAAACTTTTTAAACCATACCTAATATTTTGCAAAAACTTTTCTATGTTATTTATCAAAAATGAATTTGCGCAATCTTTCAACCAATAATTTTGTTTACCAAACTCGAGTGCTTCACTACTAGCGCAAACTTCACTTTACGGGCTTTAAAAGAGTGGATACTAACACTTCAGAACACTAAGGACATTTATGTTCCTCTTCCCCATCAGACGTTAATGCAGTAAAACGAAATTTCAAGTGTGAGTCGTCATATTTCATTTTTCAGCAATAAAAGAAATAAATAGTACTCATCAAATGACCCAATATGGGAGCAATATTTTGCGAAAAAACGATTCACTCAGTGTCCCCTTCTTCATCCCCATGGAACTTCTTCGCGGCACGCGGACTCCAGTTTGAAAACCACTGAGCTAGAAGGTTGATGCAATCAGAATTACAAACAAGTTAATTTGACTTCATAAAATCTGTGCAGTTGTGATGGGATTGAGAGCTTACAGTGCAAGTATAATCTCGGCTAATGGTTATGTGTTCATTGGGGCTCGCTGTTTCTTTTCATTTTATTCCTTTGTTTTCTAATCTCATTTTATATCTTAAGTTACACCTTTTAAGCGGCTATGACCTTCGGTGTACTTGAAATATATCGATTTATTTATACTACAATGTTCATGTTTTTTTTTTTTTTTTAATTTTGTTTATCATAATAATCATTGATTTGTTTCTTAATAAATTTCTTCTTCTTCTTCTTATTCCCATGTTGAAAGGTTTTTGAGTTTGATATTTTTTCAAATAAAACGGGGCACTCTGTAGAAGAGAAGTGAAGATATGGAAATGATGAAATAAATGCTTTGCATTTAGTCGCTTTTTGCAAGAATCGTAGTAGATCAAAATTCCAGTTAAAAATTCATGGTAGTAATGGTAAACGGAGTGAATGCCTAATGAACAAAAGCCTAATGTACATTTTTTATGATTATAAGGACAAAAAACGATTTATGGAAAGGTCAAATTACTTCAGGATAATTTGGATAGATAAATAAACTATATATATAGAGAGAGAGAGTGTAGATTCTAGTTCTTAAGAATAATTTACCTCAGCCTAACTACCTAATTTCCAAAGTATACCTCCTTATAAGCTACAACTTAATGACCAATTTGCATATTTCCACATTTTTTACTTTTGTTCTTTATTTTAAATAGAAATTTTTAAGCAGCCCACATGTTCAAAATGGAGTTCGTTACTGGTCACAAAGGTGGAAAAAAACTTCTATATGAAGGCTTTGCATATGTTATCAACAGAAAGAAAGAAAATCGTATATATTCGAGATGTGAAAAACGGGATTCTTGCAGTGCCAGCACTATTACTTGTGACACAGATGCAGAAAATCTCAAATAGCCATTCAAGCATAAAAGAACGATCGCTGCAATCTAATGAAGCCACATCTTCCGTGATCAACCGCTCTACAATTGTTTTACCATTAAGTATATGTGGTGCTTTGCCCAAAAAAGAATTAATAGCTCGTAGTGTAAGACGTGGAAGAGTCCGTGTTAGTGCAGATAAAGATCTAACTGTGACTACAAGAGGTGATAATTTTCTACTCTACGAATCAGAAAGTATGAGAATTTACTCTATTGGTTTAGTGATGGGACATTTTCCTGTGCACCAGTTAATAAACAACTATACACAATTCATGCCTCTGTTGCCGCAAGCACAACGTTACCACTACTCTACTGTATTGCATCTAACAAAGGTGAGAAAACCTATGAAGAACTATTTGAGTTCTTAACGTAACCTATATCCAGAGTCTGTTACAATGAATTTTGAACAAGTGTTGTTATTGGTCTATTTACTAGTGAAAAAAATTATGCTGAAGCAAGCTGAAACGGAAATGATCCTCAAACAGCTGTCTTTGGGAGAAGAAATATCAAGAATTAATAAGAAATATGCTCGACTAAATGAAAGAATAAAGAAAGTTTTTGATCATTATAACAATAGTACAGATTTGGCTTATCTAGAGTCTATAGCGCATAATTTGTAGTGTTAAAAATTTCTTTTCATGTGTTTCATTAAATCATGTACCTTTTTAATAAAGAAATGTTCTCATCCCTCCTTAAATCCTTTTGGCATTATTATTATAAAAATTTGTAGTACGCATTTTGTCCATTAGGCATTCCTAGTAATATGCCTCGTATTGTGTCTTCCTCATTTGTTGTTTCCTTGCTACATAAAAACTTTTTCATTTTTCAGTTTCAAGAAATCAATCATGCAAACGCCATCTTATCTGATCCCACCAAACGCGACATATACGACAAGTATGGTAACTTTGGCTTGTACTTGTCCGAGCAAATGGGTGAGGAAAATGTCAAAGCTTACTTCATGTTCAAAAATAAGTACTTCAAGGTAAGGTCTTGGCATTTTAGTTGTGGTGATTATTCACTATGATTATTTTCAAAAAATATAAACCATCATTCTTAAAACGCGTGTAACTGCTATTGGGTGCTAGATCAAAAGTTAGGAAAATAATTTTAGCTTAGATTTCATATGTTTGATGTATAGTGCTTTTTTAGTCTTTTGCTTTAAGTCTTTGGTTTTATCATGATTATTTGAGCAATAAGGATATTCATGAAGATATTTATTTACACGCAGGAGATAGACGTGAGATAGATTTTTCTGTAGATGAGTGTTTTGAAGAATTAGTAGTGCACATGAAGTGGCGTATTCAAAAGGGAAGGGGTATTAGGCCATAGCTCTTCTTATAATGAAGTATACATAAATATATTAGAAATTCAATGCAATATGAATTACCTTTTAAAAGCCAACTTTATTAATAATAACAACGTAGTTATAATGATTATTTATTATTTTTAAAAGCCTCCCCCCCCCCTAGATAATTTTATGAATGCACACATGCGCCTCATATTCAAGCATACATCCATGCATAGAGGTACTCATTTTGACAGATACAGTTTTCCTTTTTAATTCAGTCTCACACTTTAGCATTTCAAAGATGCTCATTTGCAGTTTTATTTTTTATGTACTACTTTATTTTTTTAATGAGTTGATTGAATTTTTAATTTAACTATTAAAGTATTTCTTGTTAAAATGTTTGAATTAGATCTGACGATGAGAGCATCAAAGGCAGCGCAAAAAAATAGTAAGCCAGGTAAAGTATATAAATGAAAACAATTATGTCAAGTGATTTCCAAAACTATTTTTGTTTATGTGGCCAGAAACATACAAAAAGACACTAGTCCTAATAATAAAATGATTGATTAAATAAAAAAAATTAAAATACGCATTTAATAATTCTCAATTCTAAAAGGGTTGGGCACAATTAATGAACATATAGAAAACGTGTTTTTTTCGTTCTAAATAAATTACTATTATTATTATTAAAGAACCGTAACTATTTGAAAATTTTGTTACAATATAAATATAGTATAAAGTAATAAATATTAAATCTATATCTCTAAATTTAGTTATATTATCTTCTTAATTTTTTTCCTAAACTATCACTCATATGTTGCATAACACATTACGTTTACTTTGATATAGGGATTTTTGGCATTTTGCTTCGTGATAACTGGATTCTGTTGTTGTCTATGTTGCTGCTGTTGTTGCAATTGCTGTGGCAAGCTCAAGCCGGAACAATACTACCACGACCAAGAACAATACAGCAACCTCAAGGTATTATATTCCTTACCATCATTAATCATAGTATCTTTTCGCCTTTGCTTCGAATCCCCAACTCTTTGGTATTTGAATTTCGTCTTGCGTACTTTGTCTCATCGCCCAAACGAGTCGAGAATAATTTAACGCTTAGCTTACTTTGCATGTGAAACCTTATGAAGCTTGAATTTTTTAAAAACCTTTAGAATTATTTCTTCAAAAACTTTATTAATATTTTTCGACCACCTCTATTGAACGACGACGTGTCAATAACGAACACTTTCAATTTTCATAATTAATCCTAATTGACCGTATTCGACCTTAAATAAGCCGCATATTCATTCAGAAAGACCACTTTTGATGCTTCCTTTAAGTGGTTTATTAATACTCTACTGTTTTTATATAAAAAGTTTACATCTATTATACACTCACTTTAAAGATATCAGCCCATACATAGAGACATCTTACGTTCAGCAGAACTCACTCACATCTTATTTCACAAAAATTTCATCTATAAAACAGAAAAAAATTTTCCTCAAAGTTTGTTACATTTTTTTCTTGAATTCCCCCTTTTAATTCCTTGGTTTTAATCACTGCTAGGCATATTATGGGAGAGACTTTCGCCAAAAATAAATCTTGCAATTGTTTAATATTTCATTGAATTGTATTCACCCACAAAAAAACATCTCAAATATTGCATTTCATTTTGTGCATGTTGTTGGGTCTCGGCTGAGTTGGAATAGCTAGAGAGCGGGTCCGCAGGTTGTGGATAGTGTGGCTCCTTTCTACAAGTTAAAATGCTCGATGTTCAGAACGATGTCGTGACAAGGCGAATAAGGCCGCCTTTGAATAAGCCTAGTTATTGCTGCCTTGCAGTTAGTCAAATTAGACAGGCAAGGTCCGTAGCTTACAATTACAGCGTGAAAGAGAACTGGAGACCTCACCACGTAATATGTCCAAGAATAACCACGGTAAACTAGAAAACAAACTCTGGCGCTCCATGGTTGCCCACGTCCAAATGGATACGACACTTTAATGATGATGCTGGGTATACAAAAAATCTCACTCTTTTGTTTGAATGGAAAAAAGATGCTTTTATCCAAGAGATAGTTAGAATGCTTTAAAAAGATGCATACGCCCACTGTTAAGAAGTCTATTCTGGAATGAATCTTAATAAAAACGACAAGTAAACTGGTGTACCTTTAGCATGATCCACTAGAAGTAGCTAAGCTGTTGGCCAAATGGCATAAAAAACTAGGGGAGGGCTGAAAGCGGTTTTAGGCTTCACACTATCCCTATGTCAATAAGTGAATGGGACTGAGAACTAAATCGCTTGCTGTTTTGCAAGTGAAAATTAACCTTTTCTTTTTTTCTGAAAAAGACGTCCTTACCCATTCTTTGAGTTCTCGGGTAGTATTAGTGGTTTATAGGACTAAAACATAATACTAAATTATTTATTTCTAACTAATAAAACTAAAACCTTTTTTAGTTAGAAATAAATAATTTACTTTCAACTAGTAATGAGACGATTAATCGGAAATTGTGTTTTTAATATCGGAATCGCATCACAAAATTACAGTAGGATCCTTAACCTTTAATTTATTATTAATTACCTTAGTTTTAAGTTAGATTCTGCGTTACGATAACTCAAGGTCTTGGGTTCGATCCCGCATCAAGCCAACTTTCTCATAGTTCGATACAAGCGGCACAATTGTGCCTTCTTTTTTTTCTTTAACAAATTTCATTCGTTTTTTTTTCTGACTAGAATAAAAAAAGTGTTTAATTATTATTAATAAGTTTAAATTTTAGTTGCATATATCTTTGCATTTGAATTTAATGTCACTTTATATTGTATATAGTGCCTGTCTGTGAGTGTTGTTTTTTTGAATAGATGAAGTAGAAAGCTTTTTTTCCAGAAAGCTTTTTAAATTTTTAATGTTTTAAATTAAGAATGGGATCGTATATTTTTTTAAGAATGGAAATCGTGCTTATCCCAACACAACTTTCAACAACGATTTTATCTTGTCCCTCTAGCCCTTCTGTGATGTATTTTTTCTTAATCAAACGATGTTATGGGTCAATGTCAATATTTTAACTTATAATATAGTTACTCACACATATATATGAAATATTTAGTATACAAAAATTTAAATGGGAAGTTTGTTCCACAAATTACTACACTTATTACAATTCATAAATTAAACACTATGTTTATTTAAACAGATTTCTATCAGATATCCTAAATTTCTTTAGATTTTCTTTGCTAAATTTAGATGGTGTATGACTTGTGTATTTCTACAAGTCTACAATAAAGGATTCAAGAGACTTGAACTGAAGAGTTTCTAGTGCAGAACCTATAATTTGCTTAGGCGTACTAAATATCAAATTTGTCTAAATTCTTTAAATACTACCTCATTCTTTTCTTTTTGTGGAAAGATATTTTCACAAAACAACATTCCTGCGACTAATTTACGAACAAATTAGATGCATCAAATACCAGGCAACGTATTCTGGCGAAACAAGATCTAACAAAAAATAATACCTAATATAGGATTGAAAAAAAGAATGATCAATCCAGGAATTACTTCTAAGGCTTTTTAAAAATATTTAATTTTTACTTTTTTCAAAGTGGCAAATTGTCCTAGCAAACAACTTAATCCAAATTATGTATAATAAGTCTTTTTACTGTTTATTTCGTGAAACTTGTGTTGTTTAGGTCGAAACGAGAATCTGGAAAACTTGAATAAATATGGAAAAATATTCATAATAATTATACGGCTTACTTAAGCGTGAAGAATTTTCATAGAGAAGTCACAATTTGCGCTTCTATCGGTCAAAAATAGTAAAGTTGGAATGCTGGGGTGTGAACCCGTAACTATTTAGAATCAAAGCAAGACTATGCAATCCTGCCCACGCCTCTGCATAAGGTATTGCTTCAATGTGAGATGAAATTAACTAATTTACATATCACACTAGTTTGTCCTATTTAAAAATGGCAACTACTGAAATTCTATATATTTGAAAGCGTGTAACCGGAATTCCATCATCCACTTCGTATTGCATGTCTAACTTCCTTTTGCACAGACATACATCTACTTCGACTAAAATAAAATTAGCAAATATAATTGCGACATAATTATTTAAAAATTAATCTGTCTACTTCATTTAAAAATGGCAACCCTTGACTTGAAATTAGATACTCAAACAATCTTAAAAACGTGTGAAAAGCACTCCTTTCATGTCCTCTCAACCTTTCTTGTAAAATCATTGTTGCTTTCGCAGGGAAATAAATCGACTTCTACACAACCGAACTCTAAAAATGAGATGTTCGAATCCACCACACCATCACACCCTCAAGCTCAACAAACGAATGATGGAAGTGACCTTCGTCGTCAGCAGCAAGGGGTTCGTTTTCTCTTCTTTCTAACACCTCACTAACAATTAACTTTTAACTACTAATTTCCGCCAGCCAAATCTGATTTATCAGGAATTATTTTTTAATCTCTGCATCAATAGACAAAATCCTTGATTGCACCCGAGAAGAGGCTAAATTAAGAACTCATTGTTATTCTTTCTGTTGTTAGTGAAGTCTTTCTTATAGTAGTATACATACATGCTGTTTGATTCTTCCATTATTGAGACAAACATCTTTCATTCAATATCCTTGAAGCTAAATGATTTTTCACTGAAGAAAGCAGTTGTGACGATTATGTGGAACTTTGAGGACAGGAGTTTTCATGCTGGATTCGAGTACAGTACGTTTTTGTATCAGAGCCAGACATTTAAACACTCTGCTTATGCCTCTAAATTAATCTAAGGTCATTCATCCTTCTCGTTGAGATTTAATTAAATACTTTGTTAACACTACTTGATGCAAATATCAAAGAAAAGATGCACAAAACTTATATTTGATATAACGAAAATGCTGAAATTACGGGTATCAATCATAACGGGATTATACCATTAAATTACAAGCCCAGAAACAAAATGACTTCCTATACTTGTTTCTATTTTGACCTTATTGTCTAAAAAAGGAGCACATTGTTTGAAAACGATTAGAAATCCTTAACTTTTTCTACCGCATGATATTTTTTAAAAAGAAAAGAAGTATTTTGTTTTTAGAATAAGCAAAATTGTTAAGTTAGAGAAACTTTTTTCAAAAGGAATCCTGGAAATGATTCTTTCATAGCCAGATGCCTTGTGGTAGGAGTAGAGGATCTCGGTCCAGATTTTTCGATTATTGCTTCAGCGACCTTTTGCTCGATAATAAGCGATTTGTTTTCCACTAGACAAATCAAAGGCTAAAGTAGCACAAGTCTTGACCGATGTAATGTTAATTTGAGCACCCTTTAAATACTTCAAAACGCCAAAAAAAACTTGATAATATAGGTGCGCAGAATGAAAAGACAAAGTAAAGCAACCAATATTACATTATGTGAAGTCTATAATATTTGTATTGCATTTTTATTAATAAAATATCAAGAGAAAATCATTTTACTCGCTATTCTTCATTCGCATCTGGATTGTCCAATTAGATTTTGCCGTTGTTAATGCTGTCTTTTTTTTTTTGCTTTGGACTTTTTACAACTAGCCAATCACATAACACTTGAATCATTTTTAATTACACTAATTTTTTTTTAAAAATCAAGTAAAATAAACCACACTAGCGTCTATTACTTTTCAGTTTAAATGGATAATAATAATTAACTTAAAAAGCTTTTTGTTCCTAGAATAATCATCGTAGCATAGTAGTGTAAAATACTCAGTTTTCAAAAAATCTATTTTACTTAATTTTCAAGCTTTAAGCTAAGATACTTCCTTTTTATAAACAGCACATGTTCTCGGTACAGCTGAGGATTGGAAACTATCTTAAAAACCACTCCAAGTTTTAGTAAAACAATAAGGAAAGCAATAAAAAATTATTTACATTTAGTAAAACAAAAAAAAAATTCACTTTTTTTAGAATGTTGTGCACAAACTACGCTTGAACATTTTTACAAACTCTTGAAGATTTTCTATCTTTGGGGCGTATATAACATCTTTTTCTTTTTGTCTTACTTGTAGTGGCTTCTTCAGCATTAACTTTGTTTCTTGGATTCTGGAATATTCCTAGACAATCTAACTAGAGATGATCTTATTTCCAGCAATGGTTTTATTAGAACCATGGCTAGTTCTTGTAAAAATAATCTTCTGTGGCTGCAATTTTCATTTAAGTTTGCTCTTGACTAGTAAAATATATATAGGAATTTATACCTGCTAAATTTAAAGCATTCATGAAGTAAATCAACGGCTATCATTTTATCCTACGTTGAGCACTATAACTATGACATAATTGATCAACGGTGTCAACAGCACCTTTTGTTTGATTGTAATAAAGGATTACAATAGGCTTACCACTCACGCGTTAATTCTATCATCTTAATGATTGTTGAAAGAAGCAAAACTCTCTGATTCTTCTTGGGCACATAAGAAACAAGTGATTCTGAATTATCGAAACCAAACAGTGATGATCCTATTTTTCTTGATTTGTCAGCTCGAAATTCAAGAGGAATATCAGCTTTGTTTTTACGTATTGTACCAACGATTATGGTTTTTTCAGATAAAACTCCGAAGCAAGTGAAAAATCAGTAAGGCAAGTCTTTTTGTTTTCATCAACCTTGCCTACGTAAGGTAATCCATTGAATATATAAGCAGTATTGGAAGCAACCAAAAGAAACAGTTTCATTCCATATTTGTCAGGTTTAGATGTTAAATGTTGGCGAAATGGGCAGCGCCCATGAAAACGAATCCCTTGCTCATCAATACAGAGCTCATGAGAGGGAGGGAGTATATGCTTTTTTCAATTTGAAAGAAAAGAATTACCAAAAGGACTTCAGTCCCTAGATTTCGTATGCTCTCATGGTTACCTTTACATACACCAAGAAGGCAGAGAAATCCTAAAAACGCAAGTATTTCAGTTTCATCTATTTTATACCATTCTTTAATCTTGTTTTCAGCATATTTGTTATTTGAATTCAAAATTTTAGAAATCATATTTTCTGTAAAAAACAATTTGAAAGATTGCAAGCAATTTTCTACTTTTGTTTGAGTACCCCCCCCCCCCCCCCCCCCCCCCCGTTACAAGTTAAAGATATTGGCCGATCTTGTTTTTGTTGAAGGTGCTTTTGAAGACCAGATTTTAATGTGAAAGTTCTGTTTGTTTCATAACAATAAATTGATTCTATCTCCTTACCACTTTCTAAACATTTCATTTTGGTGTCTGTGTCAGCAGAGTATAACAATGTGTGCTTGAATAATCCATTATACAATGAAAAAAATAATATCAATATGTTCAAAATCCAAGCTTTCAAATTAAAAATATTGATTTTTTAAATTTTTAGAGTATATTCTTTAACATTAATGACTCACATATACATATTTTGCGACTTTGACTTTAAAAATTTATAATTTTGCAACATCAACTTTTCTGTTTCAAATATTATAAATCGCCAAAAAGTGGATTGACATGTACCATATTTCAAGGGCGTTTGTGAATGTCAATTTTAGATATCATGAAATTTAGACATTTCTGCTTTGTGTTGCAAGCAAAACGGTTGATCTAATTTCTTCAACATAATTTATTAAAATGTTCTATTCGTTTGTATTTGTAGCATACTTGTGTATACAAGTGTCTTTCTTGCATTGTCTTCAAAAAGATTTTCAAATTATTTCATATAACCTTTTTATCTAAGACAAAACAATACGATTTATAAATTGAATTTACCCTAAAAATTATTTCCAGGACTCTTAAAAACTAATTCTGGCATAAAATAGAAAAAGTTCATTCTTCAATTTTATTAAATTTTTCAGCCTTTTTTATGAGCTGCCAAAATACAAAAGGCTTGGACTAAAATGGTAAACATTTTTATGGTGTGTTTTGCAACGTTGCACGCTAAAAAGAGTGTCTATGAATTTATTTTTTAATCTAACATATCAGAGGTCTGGGAAGATCTCCGGGGAGACAACTTGCCCGACCTCTCAATATATAAATATAGAAATCGAAAAAATTTAAATATCAAAAAAAAAACTTAAAATAAAAATATTTTGCATACATATTGAATGCACCATTTCAAAAATTTAACACTAAATTTCAAACCAGTTAACTTTAAAATTGTAGTTTTATTTCATGAAAACATGAATTTTTGATTTTTTAAAAAACATTTTTCGATTCTTTGATTACAGAATTTCATTTTGATTATTTAACAAATATATTATTTAATATCGCGAAAAAATTGCAAAAATATAGGTAAAAACTTATGTAACATCGTATGAGGTATATCAAATCTTACATCTAGCAAAATATGAACATAAAGTTGAACATTGTCTCCCTATCCATTTGTACATGGAATAGAAACTATCGTAGTATACAGGTTGGAGATGACACTCAAGTTGTCTACCCGCCTTCAACCGTACAGGTTATGAGAATATATGAAAATAACTATTTATGACATCGGAGTCGCGATAATTTTACGGCCTTGACTCCGACTCCTTTTCAAAAGGTGCGACTCCACAGCCCTGCTTTCTTAGGATACTTGAAAAAATGGGATCCGACTCGTGAATTTTATTACAAAAGCGGCTTCGACGTAGACCCATTTAAAATCTCCGAATCCAATTGCGTAAAACTCTGGTTGCCAGTCAAGCATGCTAGATTTCATTTTTACCACTACATATATATGGGAAATGCCACCATCGTGTTTCGTATCGAATCTAGCGAACACTTATCTTCGCTTGATCTCGGTAATTTTCTTTGTTGACGTCCATAGAAGAGCAAATAAAGAGATTGTAATCGGCAGAGTACATCCCATGGCAATTATGTCGCATGCGTTAATTAGACGTGTGAGACTTATACAGGCTCATTGGCACTGTTATCTGCAATGGTTCGTTGAAAATAGCTTGATAAGGGAAAAAAATCAGGGATTTATATTTTAACTAGAACCCAACCAAGACATTTTTATTTTAGATCTACGACCTGTAGATTCCATTATATGCCATTGAAATTCGTTGCTAGAATAACCTATAACCCTAGACTAATTAATAAATCTCAAATTTTCCAAAAAAATTGATGGAATATCATTGAAAGGATTAACACTTTTTTTGTCTGAAACACCAAATACACATTCCTTTATCAAGTCAAATTGAAATGTCCTGGCACTCTAAAATGCCTAAGCTTTTAAACATTTCTTTACTACGAATATTCATGCTTTGTGTTTATTAGTTGTGTAGCAATTAGATCGGCATTTATGTTTGGTAAATATCGGCAAATTTTTTATTGCTTACTAATTTTATCAGCCGAACCAATAGGATGTAAATTTTGTTCATCTTTCCTCCAGTTTTAATTGTGGTGGATATGTTTGTTCTCCTAAAAGAGAGAAATAAGAAGGAACGACCGGAGAACAGGTCGTTTTTATATTTTAATTTAATATCTAATTTCATATATTGAAGTTTCTTATTTTTTAATAAATGCTATAATAGAAGCTTTTATGACTTAAGCCACATATTTTATTTTAAAAGGAAAAACTGAGCCCAGAAATGAAACTAGCATGGTTGATCTGGTATAAAACATATTTCATTGAGAATATTTGTGGAGATCATTTTCAGACGTAAACCGCAAATTTGATTTACTCTGACAGATATTTAAAACGTCTAATACGAAAACTAAGTCCAGAAATGAAACCAGCATGATCGATTTTGTATAAAACATATATTTCATGTAAAATTAGATATTTTCAAATCCTAAATGTAAAAAATGCGCCCAGAAATAAAACGAGCATGGCCAATTTAGTATAAAAACATTTCACGTAAAATTTGAAGGTATATTTTATTAGATATATTTCCCATCAATCAAAATTTCGATTAACATTTTCTAAAAAGTGTCCATGATTATTGAAAAAATTGAATATATAAAGTGTTAGTAGGTGTTCAAAACTGTATATAATTATAAATTTTCAAGGTAGTATACTACCATGAAAATGGTATCAAAAGATCCAGCTAGCGATTTTAGGAAAAATTTGAAGGGATATGATTAAGCCAATTTTGTACAATTAATTTTTTGGCGAAGTATCGGTACTCAATTCACGTTTTACGCCCTCAGCACCAATAGAGTTAAATTGATCAGTGATTTTTCAGTAAAAATTAATCTAAAATCTAACTAAAAAATCAGATAAATGTATTTTTTCACCAAGTTTTTCTAACTTCATTTTCGATGGTTATTAAACATTGGGCTAGTCCTAAAATTTGAAAGTTTTGAATTTGTTTAAATCCGAGATTGATTCAATTTTAGAATAAGATGGAGCATTGTCTAAAACTACGACTACAGAAATATAAAGTTTTAAACTTTATTCTAAATGCCGAAGTCTTCTTTTTAAATGAACCTCGTTTCAGGGAATGATGGATTAATCTTGGCTTCCAATATATCGAATTAAATGTAAGTTTCCTCTTTTCGAGGGGTCAGCATGAACTCTATATCTGCCAAATTTTTTGTTCTACCTTCTTTTCTAATGATGTGAAATGTCAAACTATGTTTCATCCAGCAAAACTTTTGTTTTAGTTTTATTCGAGATTTTTAGCTACCACAGGTTGAAATCAAACATCTTTAAGTGTATAATGCAAAGGTTTCCTGATGTTTTTACTAACATTTAGTTTTTTGCAACAAACTTTGCTTAATTCCTTCCAAAGTTTCGAGAATTTTTTCAATTAACCCAACAAAATACCTTCTTGAGAAGTAGTGATTTTAGACTTCTTTTATCTTCACTTTTTTCTTCTCTATGTCGTTGTTTTACATAAACCAGGAACTTAAGCGAATCTTCTATGCAATTTTAATTTTTTTCTTTCTCACTTTTTGAATAATAATTAGAAAATTACACGTGTTAATAATAACTTACTTTCTTAGAAATATAATTTTCGTAAACTTAAAAATACTAAAACAGAAAGCGAACGAAAAAATTTAGAGATGTTTGCTTCTCGGCCATAGATTTTTGGTACTGGTACTCCACACACCCGATTACAAGATTTACCACATGGAGCTTTAACTCTTTGAAGACTAGAATTTTGAAGAAGAAAAATAGATAATAAAGCGATGCTTTATTTTTGAAATATAATAGATAAATGATGTCGGGATTTCGTTATTAAGTGACCGATGGGAGGTCTAACAGCATTAACATGGAAGACAGACACATTAACGTATATACATATAATATCCTACTTCAGTATTCCTTTCAACTATATATATATCGTCCAAGTATTTTTAATTGACTGATTTGTTTATTGAATTAATCATATGATGAAAAAACGTTCTGAGATTTTTTATTTTACTGCATTCATTTTAGGAAGAATTTAGTTCCTTGGACAATGAAGACGAAGATGACAAACAGAAGAATTATACTAGTGGTCAAAACAGCGGTTCTGTTCACACAAGCCAGCCCAAAGTGGATCATATTAGTGAGTCCACAAATCTGAATAACGATATCCACACAAGTTACTCGAATAAGAACTCCGCAATCCCATTAGGCATGTAATCACAGAAAAGTGACAATCATCTCACCCACGTACACACATCTTCCTGTTCTGGTCATCCATCATCATCATCCTCAATAAATTTATCACACTTCTATAATGTGACTTGTATTTTCATATTGTGTTTTTTGTATGTTTCCGTCATTTTGCGTACTATTTTAATATTTTAGCCTGCTATTTTTAAAATGGTTTGCTATAACTTTTGTTATGTAATCTTATATATATATAATGGTATTTAAATATTTCCTATTTTTTCTACTTCATATGAAAACATTTTAAATGCACATAAAATAATGTATTTATTTATGTGCGTGTTTTTCGATATTCACCATTATTACTTAGAAAATAGTTTTGCATCCTTTCGATGTTTAGATGATTCGATATGAAATCGATTCACGATTAGCCTTAAATATTTTTATTCTTTCCCTTTTTTGAAAGTTTCTAATTCTATTCAATTTATTCAAAAAGGGGAAAATAAATTCTTGTTAAGAGAAAGCGATTTAGTTTACTTGGCAAAAAAACCCTGTTCAATTTATACAAACAAGGAGAATATTAGAGCAATAGCCTACCTCTGATACAATTAAAAAGCTAATAAAACATTAGAAAAAGGAAATATTTCTCGGTTTTTGAAAAAGTTTCAAACCCTCAAAAAAAAATTGAGCAAATGCTTTCATATGTTTAAATCTAAAAGATGAAAATTGGTAACTGTAAAACAGAGGAGATAATGATTTATGAAAGAAATAAAATAAGTGATAGCCATGTTTTAGGTAGAAGTATCACTGACACACCTCCCCTCCTTTAGTTATGTTGACCCGTACCCCTACCTGTAACTGAATCAACGTAAATCTGATTGCAATAATTTATATTATAAATCTGTCAATAAATCTTAGAATTTTTTCTTCGGTTACTTTGTCTTTTATGGTTTTTAACTAAACTATCTTACTAGACTCAATAATAGAGAAGTTTTATGTACGAAGTATGTGGTACAAATCTTTATGAAAGGCACAAACTTTTCTGAATATTTTGGGCTTGTATAAAAAACTATACGATGCACAAACAAATCGTTAAATTTTTTATTTCGTTTACGATCTATTGAAGTCATCGTGAACGTTACTTCTAAAAATACCCTAAATAACTTTGCGAGAGATTATTGATCCAGATTCCTAATATCATATTAAACTTAGACTAATAAGGAATTTGTCTAAAAATCGGACATTATAGGAGAAACGAATAGAAATCAACGGTGTGATTTTGTTGGTTAAGTTCAAAGAGAAGTTTAGCATTCTTTCCAGGTTTTAGTTCGCACAAAGACCTGTCTTCACTTTTTAAATATTAAATTTATTATGTTAAAATATAATTTAATTCTAAAGGCATGATAAATATATTTCAATATGAGAATAAAACATGTGTTCGTTTCAAGAAGATAAAACAAATATTATCATTCGGGTACAAGAAACTTTTGTTAATATGCATATGGTACGCTCAAAAATTCATCACTTTAAAACCACTAAAGAGCAAAAATAATTTCTCAATAAATTTCAGGTGTTCAAATGTCATTTATGTCTATAAATCATGCATGTTTTTTAAAAATATGTGTAAAGGAAAATGTTATAGGGAATCGAGAAATTCAGTGAAGAGCGAAGATTGTGAAAGCGCATCTTTCACCAAATTAAATTTGCAGCTGTTAAGAATGCATTTTAATGGAGCAAAAACGTGTTTATTTAGAGAGGTGCAGGATGATTCCATTTCACTTTTGATAGATAAGGAATCTTCGAAATTTTGCTTAATGGATACAATCTCATCGCAAACTTCGAAACAAAATGATAATTCTACTCCTTGGAAAAGGCAATCGGGATCGCCGTAGTGAGCAACACTGTTGACTCCCAAGAAGGATATCTCATTCTTTGCCAAGTGTGCGGTAGCATTAGTGAAAAATGAGGAACAAATCTGGTTTAGTGGCGCCAAAAAGTGTTGCTTTTTGCTGGGAAAACACTTTATACAGGGCGGATCATAGGATATGAAATTACTACCACTCTTTCGTAACAAAATGTCTTGAGAGGATTTAGCGATGAAAATTAAATAAATATCAACAGTTTTGATTCCCTTTTTAATTCGTGGTAGATGCGAAATGAGAGACGAATTGAGTAGGGAGACTTTAGGAGCGAAGAATTTATCTTGAATTTGGCGTAAAACGGACAAAATGTCGTTAGATCTAATACAAGAAAAAAATCACATTTAAAATTTTGAAAAAGCAAAAAGTTACATCCTATGTATACTGTAAAACACCAGTTCCAAATTTGGACGATTTAAACTGACAGACATGATTTTATAAAAAATGGTGAATGATATGACAAGTTAGGCGTCGCAAAGGAGCGTATTATTCAGACTATGCTGATTTTTTCAATAAAATACCAGCTCGATTTGTGCAAGAATTTTTGAAGAAAAAATGTTTATTTACAATGCATCTTACTTTAGCCAATTTGACTTATAAGGGGTCATTCACAATTGACGTCAACACAGACTGGGAGGGAGGGGGAGGCTTCAAGTTGATAAAAGTTGACAAATGTGGACGGGGGGGGGGGGGGGGGGGGGTTTGGAAAAGTTGACATCAACATTATATATAGATTTCTCTTTTTCTCAGATCTGTAGATTTCACAGTATCTTCTGCAAATCATAAAATGTAACATTAGCGAGTGTTGTAAACCATTTCTTACAAATTATGATACGTTTTTCTCTGACAGATAATCAAATTCTGATTCTTTTATTGAAGATATATATTTACAAACATAAAAATATTTATATATTTTATCTATACCTTGGCAAAGCTTCGGAGGCATTGCATATGCTAAGAAGCGAGAGCGAACTATATAGTATTTAAAGTAAAAAAATTTAAACGCTTTTAGTTTTCTTTGGAGTATTTGAAAACTTACAAAACTTTACATAGCTGTCAAGATATAAAAACTTTAACTTATATTAAAAGTTTTTTGTATTAAAAAAAACATTAAAAAAAATAAAACCATCGTATTTCAAATGCAACGAACGAGGCAACGGGTGCAAAATAACAGCGTATGTATTACAGTTTTTGCGATGATATTTTTTTATAGAACAAGTATCTCTTTTTAAAAAATTCACATCATTTCTCAAAAAACAACAGCCATGATGTTTCGTTAAATTTATATCATTTTATCTTTTTATATAAAACAGAATCTCATTTTATCTTCTTACATAAAACAAAACCAAAAGATCTTATTTGTCCATTTTCTATTAAACAACCAAGCAGGCAAAGAGAGCGAGTATTGAAAACTTTCGCAATTAAAAAGCGAAAGTTGTTACCTTTTTAACCCATTTAGGACCAATGTTCCTATTTTGGAACATAAGTAATTTCATCTTCGTCTGCTTTTTTCAATGACTTTGAATATAAATCGTCTGCGTTTTTTTTAGATATCGTCTGCTTTGCTTGGTCTTAAATGGGTTAAACAACAAATTAGATAAATATTGATAAAGTTCTTTCAAAATTCAATTATTGCAACGTAAAAAAGAGTGCTCGCAACTATGTCATCTTTTAGAACCAAAGATTTATCACTTAAAACGAATTTTAGATATTAAAAAAATCCATAATTTTAAGATGCAGAAACAATTTGAATAATTACTTTTCTTTTGTATATAAATTAATTCGCTATTTAAAAGCATCTACAGCCCTATAATATGTACTGTATATTGTTTGAAAAACGTAAACATAAAGAGCTT
Source organism: Nectonema munidae (assembly GCA_030549495.1). Classification (NCBI taxonomy): domain Eukaryota; kingdom Metazoa; phylum Nematomorpha; class Nectonematoida; family Nectonematidae; genus Nectonema; species Nectonema munidae. The sequence goes on from JAUIRK010000908.1 coordinate 1,156,391, forward strand.
TTATTTGGGTATTTATAAGTAGGGGCGAATGGAATCACCGCCCTTTCTTACCCACAAACTACTGAAATTTAAGAATTAGCATGATCTGTCTTGTACTAATTCAACCTTATTTTTCGTTCACACTTAATTATAATTGATTGGTATATATTTTTCACGATATTTCTTATTATATCTCACAGGTTGTTATGAGCACTGGAAATAATTGCACGCGCATACACAACAATAACACCGATTTACTGACTACTCATGAGCTTATCACGTGTGCTCTCAGTCACAAGTGAAAGACCATTCAAGGAGCGATCCATACGATACGGTGGCTGCCATTTTGTTGGTAACACACTTAATCATCGTTGTTGTTGGGAAAGTGTTCTACACCCTACACAAAATAGCAAAAAATACATCGATAAAATTGATCAAATTATTCAGCCTTACGAGTCAATATTTTATTGAGAAAAAACACTATTAAATATACGCATTCAATTTGCTACAAGAAAGCATTTCGTTGAAAAAAACATTTATAACTTTATCCAAGAACTACAGCTGAGCATTCAACGCGACTTTTGGGATGTAACGGCTGGAGCATATAGAAAAGAAGCACCTGATTCTCTCATTAATGGAATAACCCTTCGTTTATACGCTTACGTTTGTTCGATGATTCAAAATTAATTTTGAAACGGTCACGTTACTCTAAAGATCTTTGGAAATTGCGTGTAAAAGTTCAACTGACGATGGTAGAGAAAATCAAATATATGCTACCATTACTCCATATTCTGAGGAAAATCATCAATTGAGTAGTAATGCTATAAGTAAACAAAAAATTGAACCTAGATATACAAACAAGTCTTACTATTGTTATTTTTGTGGTGGCAGACGTCAACAACGCATCAGTTTTCCTGCTCGCAACACGTCTTCTTGTAGAAAACGTAATAAGTCATGTCATTTAAGAATCTCCTTCTCAATCTACAGCTTTCATTCCTAGTATTGCATTCGTCACTCGTTTTGGTCGGAAGTTATATATGAAATTAAACTAGCATGCAGTTATTGACAGTGGATCGAAGGAAAACCTCATTTCTCAGTCTTGCGTTTCAAAACTATCTTTTCATCCTGGTGATTATACCGAATTCGCAACTAACGGCATCAAAGTATTAGGCATGTACAAAACTCCAGTTATTGAAAAAAAAATAAAGATATTTTATCAACTTAACGCCATGTAAAAAAACTTCTTTAAATATACTTTTTCTAGAGAGATTTTAACACGTTTCTTAGAATATTAATGAAAGAGGATTAAAGGGATTAGCACTTATTTTAAAGGCAGAAGAAGGAAGCCAAACCTTAAGGAAAAAGGAGAATTTTGAAAACAAATCTTTTCTAGTGGAATGAATTTGGCGCACAAGGAGTGTTCATCGGCTATATTCTTCAGTTCTCCACCTTAAAATAATCAGTCCATCAATATAAATAGTGAAACATGTATAATAAACTTCCCAGAAAGATTTTAAAAAAATTACAAACATTTTTGTTTTAATAATATGTTTCAATTTTAGTTCTATTTTAATAAAACAATTTTCTCATTTTTATTTTAAATAATTATTCCTACAATGTTGTTTCCAACTTTGAACAAATTGAATTGTTTTTCACATTTTTAAAAAAGTAAACGCAAAAATACGCCTAGAGTATTTCAATGAGAACGCTAATTTGATGGACGCATGCATCAAGATATAAGAAATCTTCATCACAAGAGGCGCTTGCAAAAGATATGCAGTGTTCTAATCTAATCATTAAACCATGTCCTCTTGTCAATAGAATACACCGACTCGGTTTTCGAGTATACGAAATTTCAGGTTCTCAAAATATATTATTCAAAATGACATTATCGGCAAATGTCATGTGTATTTTGGTGGGAGCGTAGGGTCTCGATCCCTGATCTCGAACATTTCTATCATCTGTCCAGCTATGAAGGATTTTTCTTCTATTGGATGTGATACCGACAAGTAAAAAAAAGACATTAGAGTCATTGCCAGTAAAATCGTTAAAACACTAACTTTAACTTCTCTAACACTATCAGAAAGAATTATAAATTAGCCAGCCACATTATAAAATGTAAAAAAAATTAACAATGTTCTAGTGTTGTCTCCTCGTTCATATGTGTCAAATCAAACAAAGGACAAATTATATTTTATATGCATACTATAATAATAATTCATGGGAGGTTAATATATTATATTTTTTCAAAGAACGAAAATCAAATTGCATACCCCTATAAGCACGGATATAAGGTAATAATATCGGATTAACAAGCAACTAAAAATAATCAGAGTTGTCTCGCATACAGAGATGCGGAGTCGAAAAATATTTTGCGAATCCGACTCCGGCATACATAAAAATGTTGACTCCGACTTCAATTCCGCATACATAAAATTTTTGACTTTGACTCCAGTATGTATAAAATGTGTCACTTCGAATTCAGTATACATACAATTTGACTACTATTTCAGAATTTAGAAGATATTTTCAGTTCAACTCTGAATCTACTACACATAAATATTTTGAATTTAACTTCAAATTAAAATTTTTAATTTAACATCAAGCAATAATTATTTTTTATTTTACTTATAAGTTTTTGATTCATTCAACAAATTTTTTTTATATTTTAAGATAGTTAGTGTTATGGTCCGTGTGTGAATATAATCTATGGTTTTACTAAGTGTGAAAATTATAATATTGATAAAACTTTAAATTTATTATGAATTTAAGTTCAAGGAATAATTATTATTTAGATACAAAAAAACATTATAGTCCAGTGGTTTTTTGGAAAAATGAAGACATAATGAAAAGAAAACTACAAAATTTATTAACCGATTCACAAGGCAACAAAAATTTTTTTGCCAAAACTTTTTTTACATAATTAAAATATATTAACCTCACTGATTATGAAAATAAAATTCGTTTTTACTAATTGGCTCTAATTTTCAAATATTTACTTAATGACATAATTTTTTATTCATTATAAAAAAATTATTTAAAAAAATACTTCGACTTTCTTTTTTTCTGTGAAATTCTTTTGATTCTTCGCGCTCTAAGCCCCAACAATAGTCCGCCATCATGTTTTCGTCCCACCTACCTCGATATCTTTCATCCTATGTCTTTATTTTTTGATGAAATCTTTCTCCTTGCTCTTCGCCCATTTGCCCAAGATTTTCAGGGAAGTTATCCAAGTGGCTGTGGCTGTGTAAGTAGTGCATTTTTACACACATATTTGCGCCAAGCGTTTTGAAATTTACCAGCATTTTTCTACAAGCTCTGGATAATTTTCAGCTTTATTGTTTCCAAGGAAGTTGTTGATGACTTCAACATCGCTTTGCCAAGCATTTGATTCACTTTCGCTCATAGATCTCACAAATTCATCATCTTTTACTAGCTTTCTGATTTGGGGACCGTCAAAGACTCCGGCCATCAACTTTTCAAAGCTAACACGGGCGTTTGAGTTAATTATGTGCTTAAAGCAATCTCCTTGTTTGTCCAATGATCTTACAAACTGCTTCATCAAACCCAATTTAATATGGAAAGGAGGCAAAATAATCTTTTTCTTTTCAACAAGCGGCTCCTTTATAATGTTTTTGCTTCCCACAATTGAATTTTCTCTCAGAGGCCATTCTTTTTGTGTCCAGTGCTTGTTCTTATCTCTACTATCCCAAAGACAGTAAAAACAGGAAAGCTTTGTGTATCCAGATTGTTGTCCCAACAAAAAGTTAACAATTTTGAAGTCAACACATACATAATACTTATGATGTTCGTAATTAATACAATTTAACAAAAACTGTACATTTTCATATCTTCTTTCAATGTTGTTGAATAGAAGATCAACGAAAGATGAATAGAATTGGAATCGAAGGAAATTTGTTCAAGTTGTGTAATAAAACGCATTTCAAACTTTTGAGAGAGCCTTCAATAAGGAATCTCCATTCATCAGGTTTGTATGTGGTGTTGAGTGCAAATAGAAGACATTTGACATCATTACAATAAACTAACATTTCATTCTTTGTAAAAAAAATTTCAACAGTGAATGCTCTCTTGTTCTGTAGAAAGTTATTTTGTTGTTTTTTGTTAAACAATTTTTTTAAGCGAGAGGCCAACACTTCCGACTTTTCTTTACTCAGATCAAGATCTCTAATGAGGTCGCTGAGCTCTTCTTGATTAAACTTATTGTAACTGTTGCTTTCACTTTCGAAATGATCTTCGCTGGAAATTTCCTCTTCTATTCCTTTTTCATCTTGTGAACTAAAATTTTCAGAAACTTTTGGAACTGGAATTCCAATACCATGTGGAATGGGTTGTCTGGCAGACTCCAATTCAGGATAAACTAATTTTCTTTTTTAAAACTTATTTAATCCTTTGATGTCGATCCAGCAAAAATAACAATCATTATGATGCCTTTTTAGCTCCCTCCATATCATTGGAATACTAAAATTCAACTTTTTCTTTTCCCTTACTCCATTGTCTCAATTGTCCAACACAAGATTTGCATGTTTTGTGCGGTGCCCAACACTTATCTTGATCACCAAGTTTAACTTAAAAATATGCAAAATAAGCTCTTTTAACAAAAGGTGATATATTTTTCCTTTGACTAGGCAAAGTATAACGCCCATAAATATAACAAAAAATATCAGAAGGATTTTTACAAAATTTTCTAGACAACTTCATTAAATTTTAATATTCTGAATTAAAAAATCTGTAAAATTGTCTAAATTTTAACATAAAAATAAATATGATTATTTAAAGATATATTAGAAGTTTTACTATTAAAAAAATTTAGTGCAGTTTTCCAAAAAAGACAATTGCTGTTGAATTAGAGCGAATTAAATATAATAAAATATATTTTTAAAATAAAAAAATATAAAATAAAAATTATTTGTTGAAAAAATTCTGGCAACTTAAAAAAAATTTTTTTATGTTGGCCTGTGAATCTTCTCGACTACTTTTTTTTTAATACTTTAGACTAAGCAATGACAATGGGTTAACAAATTTTAATTAGTATAAGATTTAGAGAACATAATTGCAAAATTAGCCATTTTTAAATCAAAATAAGGCTGTTAGTCGGTTCCTGGTCAAAACGGCCAAAAACCAAAACGGCCAAAACCAAAACGGCCAAAACCAAAACGGCCAAAAACCAAAACGGCTAAAACCAAAACGGCAAAAAAACCAAAACGGCCAAAAACTTTTGGGCATTTTTTCACTTCTACTTTAGTGAATTGCATAGCTGATAATGAAAGTTAACATCTAAACAACACAACTTTTAAATAGCAAAGCAAACAAATTTTACAACTTCTAATGATTGTAATAGTTACCAAACAATAAATTTTTTGATATATCAAGGTATTTTGGATAAAAGGATAGGCAAATCAATGTACAGGACTCTCTTTTTTCTAAACTAAAATTTACACAATATGTGCTGATAACTTTTCTTGTTAAGATACTGACAAAAAAATTGCTACTTTGATTTTTTTAAAAGCTTTGATTTTGAGCACTTGTATTTTTCTAATTTTTATCAAATTTTTTATTTTGAGATACAGACTTAAATGCTTCATATCAAATTGAAAAAACGCCAAATATTTTAAGACGTCCAGAGTTATGTGTTTGAATTTAACAGTGACTAAATGTTAGCATTTGACGGAAATGTTAAGGTGTTTGGGTTGGGGCTCGTATAAACACCAGATTTGAGTGAATTTGATAAAAAAAAATGACATTTGACTAAAATTGAATCAGGAAATTTAATTGAAATTTATCCTTATTTGCCCGAAATCAAACTATTTGACTGGATTCAACTTTTTGTAAATTTTTGATTTTTGGCCTTTTTGGTTTTGACCATTTTGGTTTTTTGCCGTTTTGGTTTCGGCCGTTTGGTTTTTGGCCATTTTGGTTTTCGCCGTTTTGGTTTTCGCCGTTTTGGTTTTTGGCCGTTTTGGTTTTGGCTGTTTTGGTTTTTGGCCTTTTTGGTTTTGGCCGTTTTGGTTTTTGGCCGTTTTCACCAGGCACCCTGTTGGTCACGTTTAAGATTGATCACCGGATAAAAATACATTCACAAAAAAAATAAGTCTTACTTTAACTCTACAAATGAAAAAAAATATAAAAACACATTGATGAATGTTATAAGCAAAACTCTAAATTGTTTATAAAATAATATGCCAACTTTGCCTGTCAAAACATGTCAATGACGCCCCATTTTCAAGGTTATTTCACAAATTTAGTTTTACAAAGCCGAGGCCATCTCGAAGAATAGCCGACACTCTAACAACTAAGCAATCATCGCCGACTGACGTAACGAGAATAATTTGCAAGAATTAATGCAGGAAGATACTTTGGAGAGAGGCGATGAAGTAGAATTTGAACCACCATAAGTTAAAGATCTGAACAGCGAAGAGAGATTCCACGGAAACGGAAATGTTCGCTTCTTCCTTGACCTCTCGTTTCACGGAATCCTGAAGATCGTGTTTAGAAAAAAATAAATAGCATCGCTCCTATTGACAACCTACTCAGCAAGGTCGTTAAGAAATGTATTCTAATTGTCTACAACCTGAACACATTTTTATAAGAGTAGTTCAAATTTGAGTTTTTTTAACCTAACCATATAATGACGAAATTTTGTATATGATGAGAGTATCTCAAATTACTATACAAATATATGAGAATTCAAGGCTGAAAGTATCCGCAAAATAACGAATGTGTAAGCAGTAATTACAGATTGTTATGAGTAGTTTGCCCAAGACATCAAAAAATTGTAACAATTTTTTTATAAATTATCTCATAAATTTTAGATGTATAATTCAACCTTACCCAAAAAATAATTAGAATATTTTAAACTTGATATAAAATTTTGCCTGAATAAAATAATTTAATTTTAAACACTATTTTAACTAAATCTGTGAACAAAACAGGGGCGCACATCCTGGGGGCGACCCCCCCCCCCCCCCCCAATGTGTTTTCTGGGGGGGGGGGCAAAATTGACCTTCACCCCCCCCCCCCCCCCCCCAATAATTTTATATAAGTAAGAGTTGCTGCTTGTTTATAAAACATGTATGATGATCGCATAGAAGGAATGCAGACTTTCGAATCAATCAAACATCATGCCAAGCTGCTCTGAAATTCCTATCGAACATATTTTACAGACGATGCGTGAGAGCTATATAATAATAATCCATTGCTTCAATATGCACACAATAAGTAAGCAATATTTATCACAGTGTCTCCTCTGTAGTATTTTTAAGCAAACACATGTTGATGATCCACTAGATTTTATCATCTTCTGTCACAGTGATTCTATTTCTCTTTCTGTCTCCTCTGTTTTTCTCTTCCGCTTTCTCTGCTAAAACTCAATCATTCACTCAAGCTCGCATTCAAGCTCTCTTCTTTCATTCAAGCCCTCTTCTCTTGTTAAGCTCTCCTATCTCATTCAACTCTCTTCTCTCCAGTGACGTAGCTAGGCTGGGGCATGAGGGGTCGTGCCCACACTCCTATGTACCGCATGGTGCCCCATGCATCTTATGCGATATCAGTTTTTGAAAATTTCTCCAATGAAAGGATCAAGAAAGTATAAATAATGTTGCGCAAGTTTTTTGCTTTAAAATTGTGCCCTTCTATCAACTTTTTTTTACTACACCACTGCTTCTGTCTAATTTGCATTTAGAGTAAAATTAAAATAGTTTTCAATCGTTACAATTTTATATCAATGAATATTGTTAGACTCGCGCTAAGAACTTTTTTTCAACAAAAGTCACTTAATCTTTATCACTACGTTTGCTACATTTTGTAACATTTGAAAACTTTAATTTTTTCAAGTCAAGAAATTTTTTTCAATAGTTATTTTGGAATGAATATTTTGACTATCTATTCAGTTTAAAAGCAAGAATACTCTATTTGCTTAATATTTGAGCAGAGATATTTTTTATAATGTTCGATTCGACTAATTCGATATTCACGATTCGAAGTGACACTGTACATAATCAAATCACTTTTTTTAAGAAAATTTGTTGATTATTATAATAAAAATATAATATCGAAACAAAATGTTTCAGTTGTTAAAAATGTACTTGATCTATTTATGACAGCTGTCAGAATTTTATTTATAGACAGAAATATTCAAAAATCGCAATGATTTTCTTTTCTCATATACTTTGATTTATGTTAGTTTGGTCCTCGGACATTTCGCCCCGTTATTTTCATAAGACAGTTCGCCTCATTATTTTCATAAGACATTTTGTTTCATGGACAATTCGCTCCGTTATTTTCATAAGACATTTTGTCTCATGGACAATTCTAAAAAATTAAGAGATAAATTGATTAATTTGAAATAATTTAATAGAGATAAAATAAACAAGAATATAAATTTTTTTAATAATTTTACACATATAATAAGCAAAGATGGATGATACTAATAGCCTATGAGACAATTTAACAGGGGGCGAAATGTCTGTCGACCGTTATTTAAATAATTTTTTAATTATAAGGGCTAGCTACTTAAACGTTGGCGTTTGCTGCTTATAAAAACTTGAAAATATCAAATAAACTCTCATTCTTTATGCCTCCTATTATTTTGAAATTATTCTGAGAACAGAGGGTTCCATTTTAAAATAGTGAAAATTGCTTTATTAGTTTATTTTCTTTCCTTTCTCTCTTATGTTAATTATGTAGCAAATTTTTCAATTTTGAGTGGTGCAGTGGATGTATTTTCATTGACCAGGCACTGATGTACCGCTTATGTCAAACTATGAACAAATTTGTATCGATGAGGAATCGAATCCAGAGGCTTCCGTGCTATGTGCATGATCTCAACCAACCTGCCATGCCACCCATAGATAGAGTATGCTGTAGGGATACGTCAAATTAGTTTTCAAAAAACTTAAGTTATGCACTAAAATTTTTTAGTTTTTGTTGAAGCTCTATAACTTTTTCTGATAGACTTTTTTTACTTAAAAGTTATTATAAAAGGCAAATCATTGCAAAATGTTAACAGTTATTTTACTTTTTGTAGATTTTTGTAGCTTGTATAATGAAATAATGCGATCTTAATTTTTGTTTTATTTTTGTTTGCACAATTATAACTTCGTTTTATACCCTTGCCCTTAAATAAATCACATTTTTTCATATAAACATCACAGGAGTCTAGTAGACTCTTTGCCTTTAGAGTACATTCACTCATATAAAACTATCCAACATTCAGTTATTTGTTTTCTCTATGAATCAAATATCCTTTCATCAATTCCTGTAATGTGCCTGGTAGACTACTTCATTTTTCAAATGAAAAACCCTATTCCACCCCCTAACATTTTTGGATTTTTTAAACTAGTGTATATTCGATGGTTGTAGGTAAAAATGCCCCCAATTAAAAAGTAGGAAAAAATGCCCCCTAATTTTTAATTTTAAGGATTTTTTTTAATTATATAAATATTTTTATTTGGTACCGTTTTGAAAGGCTAAATTCCTAAAATTTCTTAATCTATAGGGTTTTTTCTTTATAAAGTTCTTGAAAACAATAGCAAAGGTGCAGATTTGTGGGAATGTGTTCTTAAAATCAGTTAAAATACAAATTATATTTAGAAAGTGTTCTTATACACACAAAGTCCAAAAATATTTGCTGTTTTATAAAAAAAATTTTTGTATTTAAAAAATTGTCGTATGCTGAGTTTTTTAGTTTACTTTAATTAAATTTTAAATGAAAAGTTAACTTTTTTTTTTACAAAAATCTTTATTTGACATATCTTTTTTAAAAATTTTAATTAATAATTTTTTGAAATTTTTTGTGTTGGGGCATTTTTTCCTACTTTTTAATTGGGGCATTTTTTCCTACTTTTTAATAGGGGGCATTTTTTCTGCGCACTATATTCGATATGCAAATTTAATTAAAATATTTTCGATGGAAGTATAGTATTTAAATTCACCAATTTTGTAAAAAAAATATAATGTAGTCTTATAAATTTAGGACTTTAGGGTATGCGCTGAATACACTCTATTTTAAAGGATATTTGGTCTCCCGTGGTATTTCCAGACCACTAATTTTGAAAATTGCAAGAAAAAAATTTCCCCCCCCCCCCCCCCCCCCCCATAATTTTGAGGATGTGCGCCCCTGGAACAAAATTAGATTTTCCGTTTTAACAATAAATTATAACTGATTTTAAAACTTAATAAACTTAGTTTTGCTTTATTAAAAACAAATCTAAACCAATAAATTCCTGTTTTTAACCCGTTCGTAACCAGAAAAATCAGACGATATTTATTAAAAAGTAAAAGATTCATATACAAAACTATTTGAAAAAGCGGACAAAGATAAAATTGTTTATGTATCATATATGATACACTGGTCACGAAAGGGTTAAGTAAAAAGAAGAATCTTATTCAATAATATACTTTCTCACTATTAGCTAAAAATATGTAAATTCAAAAAGCCAGATACCTCAGATAAACCCATTCATATATATCGAACCTCTTAAAATATTTTTAGGATAGGCTTTTAGAAGAATCCAAGTTTTAGTGCAAATGAATAAACAGTGTTAGATATTGTCCTAAAGACCAAAGCTCTCCAAAAAGCAGTACCAAGTCATTGAGTTGCCTTGAAAATGTTTGACTTCAATAAGGTTATATATTTAGCGAAAAATAATTAAAATTTAAGCAGGTAAATACAGAATGGACTTATTTTTTTACTTGTTTCAATCAAAACTAACTAACTAGGCATCCTAACCTGGGGTGAATATTTGAATGATTAAAGCAAGTGCTGATCTTGTGAAGTGATGCTTTCAAGTTTAAAATGATTCAGGATTTCTTTCCAACAAAATTTTATTAAAAAATTGTAATGCGCAAATACCTATAGTTTAACAGTGTTTTTCAAACTTTTTTTACTGCGACCCATAGCAAAAACCGGAGTTTGCATCACGACCCATAATACTTAGATGTAATAAGACAAACTCTGATCACTACGTTGATTTATTCAACATCGACATGTCCTTTCTTTTTTGTCACGAGCCATTTTATTTTTCACGCGACCCGCTAAAGGGTCGGGACCCACATTTTGAAAAACACTGCTTTAAATGATTCGAACGATCAGCCTTCTTATTTTTGCTATTTATTATTATTTGTGGCATTTAACTTAATTTAATCACTGACATCTATCAATTATTAACTTTAATAAATAAAGAACAATTTTTACGTTATCACATTTTTTCTGATCTCCTACTTGAAGCAATTCTAATAAGTAAAAACAAAGCTACCCCTGCAAGAATTCCTCATACGGGTTAGACAGACTACAGAATCCATTAATTGGTTGAAACCTGGAAAAGATCGTAAATTTTTGTGAAACGAGATTCTAGAAATAAATATTAATAATGATAACAATACGACAAAATTTTCTCCATTTTCAACTTTTCCACCTGGTAAGTACCATTTTCCAATGAATTTTTGCTTAGTTTCTTGAACAAACAAAACTTCGCCAAAGACATCGGGGTTTAGAATGATCGCCGATACTATATACGAAACATTTTGGCGCAGTCGGCAGACCTAAAAAAGTATCTCGTATATTATATATTTAAAATATGTTAAAATATATCGTTTCCTTAAAACATTGCTAATACTTTTTTTGTAAAAAAGTAACAAATTTTGATTTGTTACCAATCCTTTATATACTACATAGAGAGGTAGAGATTAGGGTGATTATTTAACTTTGGCCCACTCTTTAAAAACGCGCAGGCTCAATTACTTCTTGAATAGAGAGATTCAGTGTTATCGTATATTTTATGATTATACAGTCAGGTTGACTGCCTGCATTAAATCTCACTTCTGAAAATTCAACCATTCCCATATACTATATCAAATAGTGATGAGTCAATAGCAAAGTTTTGTATCATTCTGATTCCGATGCCTATTCTTAATTTCAAAAATTCAAAAAATATTAAATTTCCAATTATGTTTCATGAAAACTAAGGAAGGAAGCATAAAGGACAAAAATTTACGTTTAAAAATTCAACTTTTTAAAATACTCCTAAAAATAAAAAGAATGGGGACTAAGGTATCGGAAAGTACTAATGAAATTTTCCTACGCGATTCCGATTAAGTGTCCCATTTAATATCTAACATACACAACGGGGGTTTGGGGTATAGCTAGTTAAAAAAATATTTAAAAATTGTTATCATTGTTATGGATAAAATTTTCTTATTGTAAAAAAAATATATTAAAAAAACACAAAAAAATCTGTGAAAATATTTAATTTCTTTTTATTGAAAAAATTCATAGAAAAGAAATCATTTTCGATTTATTCAATTTTCATTAAAAATATTTACATATTATCACATTAGTATATGTTGACTTTTGTTCGGATCATAGCATAAGGTAAATAGAACCTAAAAATAAGATAAAATAGGATTACATCAGGGTTTGGCATTGAGTCCATTATTGTATATATTCGTTGTTGATGAAATGCTGGAGCTTAGAGAAAAAACACGAAAAAAAAATTAGCAACTGAGAAGATGCTTGGAAAAATTATGGGAGTAACACTAAAAGACCAAAAAAGAACTGAAGTGAGAGAAAAGACAGAAATTGGAATAAGTGTATTGTCTGTAGCGGAACGCAGAAAATTACGGTGGTAGGGACATCTTTTAAGAAAGAAAGAAAAGGACATAGTAAGACAAGAGATGGATAAAAAAAAAAGTGGATGGAAAGAGAAGCAGGGGAAGACAACGCAAAAGATGGACTAGCAGAGCCTCTCCAAGATCTTGGTCTCAACAAAAAAGATGCTTACGACAGGAAAAAATGAAGAGCGGATATAGCCACCGACCCTCAACTAGAGATTAATTTGAGATTTTGATATAATTACATAGAAAGTGTAAAAATTTATTTAAAAAATTTAGGGAAAGTAGGTAAAATATTAAAAGTAAAAAAAATAAAAAAATTTTGTTGATTTAAAAACTTGCAATATTTGGGTTACCTAAAAAAACATTATAGAAAAATTGAGGATAACCTTCAAAAGTAACTTTTACATAATTTTAAATTGTGATTTGATTTATCGCATTGAAACATTTTCTTCTTGGTTTTTTTTTATTTATGTGATATCTAAAATTAAATCAAACTTGTATATAAAAATATTTAGTTAACATATATTAACTATTTGACTTAATAAAGAAATTTATTTATTAAAAATACTAAAAAATGAATTGAAATAGCTGAAAACAAAAGGTTAGACATTTACAAATTTGGAATTAAAAATATTAGGGGGATTTATTTAATATATAGATTAAAATGAAAATAGTGTTGGTGTGATTTTCATTAACCCTATCAGTGATCCCATCATTGATTGGAGATTTTTAGATCCCCCCCCCCCTAACTAAAACTTATATTGTACAAAATTCTCTGAATTATATGTCAACAAACGTTGTGAGTTTTATTAAAATCGTTGCATCTTTAATCCTAAAGATATTTTAATAGTTAATGTGACCCACTAACGTTAAAAACTGATAATCAAATCAAATGTAAATTTTTTCACTATAACTTATAGTTTAGCGTTTACATTAGATACACTCTTAAAAATTTATAATCAGATATATTAGAACACAAAACGTATACATATTTTTTTTTCAATAAATATGGCTATTTTGTAGAAAATGTCAATCAAACTTTTCATTCATGATAAAATTACTTATGAAAACATTCATTTAAATTTTAAATAACAATTTTTCTATACCAAATTAACAATTCTGTTTTTATTTCTGAACTGTTTTCGCAATTAGGATGTGAAAATTTCTGAAAATGTCCATCAAAATGACGATTTAAGCCTGAAAATTGTATCGAAGTATATTATTAAAATTTTGATTAAAATATATAATATGCTGATTTCAATTCCAATCTCAATTTTTGCAAAAAGGGTGTTAACATCTCTGAAAGTATCAATAAATTTTACAGTTCAACCCTCAAATTTTTCTACAAGAATATTTTACGAATTTTGAATAATATTTTTATACACTCATTTTGAGAGGACCTAGATTAAAGATACCAATGATGTTTGAGGATATTTTACTTCTACATTATAGAAGTAAGCTACGGACAAAAGGCTTCTAAAAATATAAATTATACAAAAATTTCAAAATATACTCGAGTTTAATTATTTAAAACTATGACTCCAGATAAAAAAAATTTGGCAGTCATTTTAGAGAGTTTCATAAATAAATCAAATTTATGCTTACCAAAAAAAAATTATAAAATTAAAATTATTATAAAATTTTTTAATTTTTTGATGCGCTACCATACATAAGCCACCTATGATGGTTTACAGTCAATCGCACATTACCCGGCAAAATTTTTAAATTTAAAAAATAAATTCAATAATCAAAAGACTGTAGGTAGGTAGGTAGGTAGGTAGGAGATATCTAAGCACTTTCCAACGTTGGTTGATATGCTTGCATTAATTGCTAACTTGGGGATTTGTAAAGATGGGTATTGGGTTTAGGATCTAAAGTAGAAATGAGAAAGCTTGGTGAGGTGAAAAGAGTATAAATTAGGTTGCCTGTGTGTGATTATGCAAGGAGTTTAATAAGGGTGGGGTTAAGTGTTGGTGAGTAGAGAGTAATGGTTCTATTATATTGAGGAAAAGAGAGATGTGGTGAATGATTTTGGGGTATGATAAGAATTTTAGTAGAGAGGAGGGAAGATCTTTTATATATAAATAAGTTTTTTCAATGAGTTTGGTTCGTTCTGATGAGAATATTGGGCAATAGAGGATAATGTAAATTGGAGTTTCGATATGAGGGCAGCCGAATCTGCAAAAAGGGTTAGAGTGCAAATTAAAATTGTAGAAGTAAGCGTAACAAGGGCAATGTGAGGTGAACCATCTTATAATGTTGCGAGGAAGAGTAATGTTTTTATTTAGTGCAAATTGGGATAAGGGAGTAGGTATGTTATTTGAGTGAAGCCATTCGTTTGTAGTTGAGGTATTTATGGATGTTTCAAAGGTGGATAGAGGGAGGGCGTGGGTTAAGACATGTTGTGGTGTTATGGATGTGGATTTACATAAGAGATCTACTAAAAAATTTTCAAAGGAGGAGGAATGGGCAGGACACCAGAAAAGTTTAATTGAGAAATGGTTGATTAGGTTGATTAATTTCTTGGCTAGGTTTAGTGTTGAAAGGGGAATTTTTCTGTTAAGTTGTAGGATTTAATTATATTTTGAGAGTCTGTGAAAAAGATTATGTGCTTGAATTTGGATGTAAAGAAGGTTAGGTTATCAAAGATGTGATTGCATGATGTTAGAAGTGCTAGGGTTTCAGTTTCGTATGCGGAGGTGTTATTGTCTGTCTGCATTTGTTGTGTGAAGAAAGGAGTGCTTGTGTTATGATTGAAAAAGGCGCATGCAGCGGTTGCTTTGTTGCGTGATTTTGAACCGTCGGTAAAAATTGAGAGTTGGTAGTGCGCATTTGAGTCGCGTTGATGTTTTATGGAGTTGAGTGCTAAGAATTTGTGGTGGCATATATGAGTTGAGTATGGGGTCGATTTCGATGGGTGAACTAGGGAGTATGGATGTAAGTGTGGTAAAACTTAGTAGTGAGTAAGTTGTGGCATATATTGTTCAAGAAGGGAATTGAAAAAGTTGAGTGATGGCGAGGTGTTAGTTGAGTAAATGTTCGTGAAGTTATGTGGAGCTGGTGTAGAGTGGAAGGTAGTAAGATATTTTTTAATTATGTTTTTCTTAAGGTTTAGGTGTAAGGGTAGAGTATGTGTAAGAAGTTCACGTTTTGCTGTAGAAGTAGTGTGAAATGCGTTTGTTATTGTGAGTAAGCAAAGGCGGTGTATTTTGTTGAGGTGGGTCAGTGAGTTTTGGAATTTGAGTGAGCTACCCCAGGCAAGTGAGCCATATTGTATGACTGGAAGTATGATAGATTTTTGGAGATTTTTGGATGAAGACCCCACTTGTATGAGATAGCTTTTCTTAGAGAAAATAATGTTGGTGAGAGTTTTGTGTATATGTTTTTGAGGTGGAGTGTAAATTTTAGATTAGATTGAAATGTGACGCCTAGATATTTTATGTGTGATTCAGGAGTGAGTGTTGTTGATGTGTTTAGTTTCAGTGGTAGTGGAGTTATTCTTTTTCGTGTGAAGTGTATAAGTTTTAGTTTGTTTGAGTTGAAGGAGACTTTGTAGTTGGTGGCCATTGATTGTATTTGTCTGATTAGATCAGCAGTGCGATTAATGTTGTTTAGTTGTAGTGTGTTTGAGAAGGTGAATAAGATGTCATCAGAGTAGCATTGGGCAAAATCGGATTTTGAGTTGATAAAATTAAGAATGGGGTTGATGAGGATTAGCCATAGGATATCTGATAGGCTACCCCCTTGCGGAGTGGATAGAGTTAGTTTCTGAATGTATGTATTGTTGTTATGTAGTAGGATGAGAATGCGCTTTTGAAGGTAGTTGTTTATGAATTTGATTATGTATGTGGGGTATTTTTTGTCGATGAGATTTTTGATGATTGCAGGGTGCCATGCAGCGTTGAAAGCATTTTCGATATCGAGAAATGTGGTTGTTGCGATATTCTGGTTATTTAGTGTTTTTTCTAGGTAAAGGGTTAGGTGAGATAGGGCTAATTCGGTGCTTTTATTTGGTAAATATGCGAATTGATTCGGGTGTATTAGGTTATTTTTGAGGATGTAGTGGATCATGCGTTTTCGTAGAGTTTTTCAAGGATTTTGCCTAAGGTTGGTAATAGAGAAATTTGTCGCCAGTTTTTAATTGAATTGTGGTTTCGATTTGGTTTGGGGATTAGCACTAGTTTACATATTTTCCAAATATTTGGGAAATAGCTTAGTCTGAGGCAGGCGTTAAATATGTTGAGGAGATGAGGGTGTAGTATGTGGTATGCTTTCTTCACGTGTTTAGTAGAGATGAAGTCAATGCTGCTTGAAGATTTGGTTTTCATAGAATCAATGGTTTTGTTTAGTTCTTTGATTGTAATTTCTGGGAAAGAGTTAATGGAGTTGTTTAGTAGGTATGTTTTTGTTTCCATTCTAGTAAGTGTATGGGTAATATTGTCAGTTACATTAGTGTCTGCTGGAAATAGAGTGTTAAGTGAAGGGTGGTTGATAAATATTGAACCTTGATTATTTGAAAGGAGATTAGAGAGTGATGCTGTGTGTTTTTTGTGTGTAAGTTTGTTAATGATTGACCATGGGTTTGTTGGAGTTTGATTACAAAAATGTTTCCAGGCTTGTTTTTTAGCTTTTTTTATTTCTGATTGATATTGAGTTTTAAGGAAGAAGTAATGTTGAATGTTATTGTGAGTGTTGGTTTTTCTTAGATTTTTTAAGGATTTGCGTAATTGTTGTTTGAGATTGTTTAAGGTACGGTTCCAAAAAGGATCGTGCTGTCTTTTAGGAAGCTGGTTTGTAGGAGTTGCGGCGTGAATGCTTGCTGTGATGGACTTGTTGAGTTGAAGAGCAGATGTTTCGAGATTATTTGTTGTATCTGTGGTCAGGGTGATGTTGTCTAGCTTAGATTTAATATTGTGAAAAAATGCTGTCCAGAATATTTTTTTGCCATAGTTAGGATTTGGGCTTTTTGAGGGTTTAGTAGTGAGGTCGATTTGAAAGGTTGTGTATGTGTGGTCGGAGGCGGATGGGATGTCTGAGATGCGCCAGTTGTGAACTATATTTCTTGTTTGGTTGGAAATGATGGTTAGATCGTTGTGTGATTGATATAGGTTATTTAGATTTAGTCGTCTGAAGGTTGGGGATTTATCATTGTTAGCTATTGTTAGATGCTAAAAATTCGAGTGTGAGTGAACCTCGTGTGTTTGATTTTATGTCCCAGAGGTATGATCTAGCATTTAAGTCGGTGGATATAGCTATGTGGTGGTTGTTGCCTATGTTATGTTTGATTTGTGTGAGTGATTGAGAGAAGTTGTTAGGTATGGGGTGGTTTAAGGATGGTTGGGAGTAGAGAGAGCAAAAGAGTAAGGATTTGGAATTTGAGGGAATAAGTGTGAAGAAGTAGTTTGAATTAGAGTATTGATATAGTGGTGTATTAGTAATTGATTGTTTTATGAATATACAGGCTGAGTATGCTGTTAGTGGGGGTATGTGTAGGAGTACGTAGTCAGCAATTTGGTGTGGGATGTGAATGTATTGTTCATTTATTGATATAATGTCGTAAGTGTGTGAGTGTAAGATGTTGTGAAAGTTGTCCCAAGCAGTTTTTGAGTGATTTAGATTTATATGTAAAATAGTTAGCATGAGTAGTTGTCTATGATTTGGTTATGTTGAGATACGATTAGATTGTTATGGTTTATGTAGAAACTACAGAGTTTAGATGTTGCAAGGTGTGGTTGCCGACAATTTATGCAAGAAATTTTGCTATTGTCATTTAGTAGGGTACAGGATAAAGTAGCATGCCCACGGTGGCCGCAGTGCGCACAGTTAGGTAAAGATGCGTTGCATTTTGAAGATATATGACCGTATTTTAAGCATTTTTCTCATTGTTTAACTTTTGGTTTTAGTGTGGTGAGGGTTAGTAGGTGGTGGCCTAGAAAGATTTTGGGTTGAGTACATAAGTATTTATATAGTACATAAGATTATAGTATAGCTATATGTGCCGGTTTTCCCTAGTTGTATGGGATTATCAAGTTTGCCTATAGCGTTAAGGTGTGGGTTTTGTTCTTCAATCGATTTTGTGATTTGGGTTAATGTTATATCGGTAGGGATGCCACGCAGTATTAATTTTGGTTTTTGTGGAGGTAAGTCATTAGCATTTAGACCGTTTTTTATGAGTGTTGTTCTGGCAGTGACTTTTTGATTTATATTTTTGAATTAGAAGTAGATGGTGCCGGAGTGGGATGATCTTGTTTTAGTGATCGATAGGGAGTTGTTTTTGGTATCTAGATTTTTGATAAAATCTTGGCGGTGAATGGCCTTCTCTTTTTTAGTTGAAATGTTGTTAGGTAGTGTGATTTTTAATGTTAGGTTAGGTTCAAGGTGTTTTCTAGTGTGTGGAGTTATTTTGGTATTTATGGTGGAATTGAGTGTTGGGTTAGGATAAGATTGAGTAGGGGCTAAACTAGCAGCATTAGCGTATGATTGAGTTGAGGTTGACTTAATGTTTTGGCTTTCGAAAGTTTTTATATAATGTATGGCTATGTTGTATTTTAGATTATTAAATAGTATTAGATCGTTTGAATTTAGTGTGGTATTAGCTATGTAATCATCGAATAGATGATATAAAGTGTCAGTGGTAGATTTGGGAGATTCGGGGTCAAAGCGTGCCCTTTTACTTGTCATATTAGTGGGAAGAAATCAGGGAAGTTAATTAAAATAATATTATATATGAATTGAAGATTAGCTAATGAAAAGTAAAAAATATGTTTAAAGATTAGTAGTAATGTATTTATAAAGGAAAATTAAGTTTTTAAGAGTTAATATAAAAAAATTTAAAAAGGCTTAGGAGTCATTTTAGAACGAGATGAAGTATAAAAAATATGAATCAAAAGACTGTTAAAAAATTTAAAAAATTTCTTATTAATTTAAAAAGAATGAAAAGCTTCCATTTCTGAAGAAGGTTTTTCTGATGTATTTGAAAAATATTTAAGATTTTTATGTTTGTATCAACATAAATAGACACTTAGATTTAAAAGATTATTATTAAAAAGCTAATTCACGGCCGTATTTGGCTATTGATTTTTCCTATAATGATAATCTTGAAAAAGATTATAGCTCTTCATGTGAATATATATTATAAATATTAACATATATAAACATTGTTTGCTCCACTTTATTCATATGGCCGTGAATTAGATTTTTCCAGTTGAATATATAAAAAAAATTTTTTTTTGCAAACCAACAAGTATAGCTTAAAAGTTCAGATGGAAAACAAAAGGTAAAGTCTAGATTAGATTATATTTTGTATGTACTCAGAAGATGATTTTTTATTTTTTTTTTAATGAAAGTAATGACATGGATAGATTTTCAAAGAGATGCACATTATCATTATAAAATTCATTAACTTTTTTTATTAAAGAAATACTTGATCCTTTTAGTCTATAGGTAATTTTTAAAGGTTTATGAGAGTTCCTAGTGTTATGTAAAAGATTTTCCCTATATCTTATCAGTGGCCCGAAAACATTCTGTAAACAACCGTTGAAATATTTATAGAGAAATACTCCAACTCTTTGTTTAAAAATATCTTCCACTTTCAATAATTCATTCTGAATAAAAATCTCTGAAGTGTGGTCCATCTTATTCATGTTAAAAATTACTCGTATAGCTCTCTTTTGAAGAATTTGAATACGTTTTTTCCCAAAGGGAAACCAATTTATGATGCTATAATTAACATAAGAAAATAGCATTTCATATGAACAGAGTTCGAATTCAAAGCACTCAACTGTGTTGTCAAGAAAATTGAAATCGAGTTGTTCTGGCAAAGAGTCATTTTGTACAAAAGCAAAATTTTCATTGAAAATGTTAGCTAAGGTATGATCATCATAGTACTCATCATTTCTTTTAATAAGTATTTTCTTATTGTTATTCCCTTTTAGAATCCTGTTAATATTTGACCAAGTTTTCCGCGTTGAATCACAATTGGAAAAAAGTTTTGAATAATGCTTCTGTTTCAAATCCCTTATTTTATACTTTATACGATTTCTTAATAAAATGTATTCATTCTTTATTCTTATGTTTTTACTTTTTTTGCATTTTTGATAAAGTTTATCACGTAGTTTTATCATTTGCATGACTTCGTCTGTGATCCAAGAATTAAATTTAGACTTGTATTTATTTTTTTTGAACTCAATAAATGAAGTAGATTTTTTGACCATATCAGAAATTTGAGAAATCATTTGCTTAAATAATTCAGATGAGTCATTTGGATACAATTCAATAATTGAATGCCAGTCTAATTGTGTAGATAATGAGGAAAACAAGCGCCCATCGAAGTTTTCCTTTAACCTTTTTATTTTATTAATTTTCAAATTTAGAGATAAAAGTATCGGTATATCATCTGAAAAAAATGTCATACAGTTAAAAGCTTTATAATCAACATTGTCTTCATTTAGTAAAAAGTTGTCAATTAAAGTTTGAGTTTCATATAGTGTCGGAAGAGTAATAGTTGGGATTAGTGAGCCAATTAAGTTAAAAAACTTTTGCGTTAAATAATTCTTCATCCTTAATAAATCAAAATTAAAGTCGCCGTAAAAAATATTAACTTTATTTCGGTCAATATTAAAGATAAAGTTTTCAAAAAAAGGAAAAAAATTATTCACTAGATTCTTATTGGTGGTGGGTAGTCTTTCAGAGAGCTTAATATTAACATCAAATCTTCAGCATGTTTATCAAAATTTATTTTCAATGAGTAAATAACTTTATTTTGGTCATCTAATATAGATATTTATTAACTTTATTTTTTCTTTTTCTTCCAAGTTGCAGCAATCAAGATCTGAAAATTTACAAAAGAAAAAATATTCTATTAACTATTTTATATTTAGCATCTACATACAAAATATTAAAATTTATTATATGGTTAACAAAGTTAGACACATAAATCACATAATAGCTACACATAAACCATTCCTATAAATTATTGATAATATCTTTAAAGTTCGTGCAGCATTTGTATACTTCTATTTTTTCAAATTACTTACTTTTCAAGATAAAGGCTTTTTATCTATGCCAAAGACTTCTGCTAGCAAATATTCAAAAATTTTACAGATCGTCAAAAATTATCCAAAACAGATTGTATTATCATTAAACAAAGAACTTTTTTGTGCTTTATGTAAGACAAAGCTAAACTATAAAAAAAAATTTTTTGTTGATGGATGAAACGGAAAATAGTTTGAGGATGAAAACACTAAAATACTAAAAAACATTAAAATCTAATGGCTTCTTCATCAAGTACCACAAATATTTTTAAATACGCAAAAACTTTATAAGAAAATTAGTGAAATGATTTCTCTAGTCAAGTATCCCTCAACATAAATTGGGACCCATTAGTTTGAAAGCTTTTTTTTTAAGTTAGGGTACAATTTTCCCTCAGTTTCAATGAGTACACTTATTGTTGATGAACTAGAATTCAGGGGTTCCCAACATTTTTTTTGTTAACGTCCACTTTTTGGAAATAAATCTCCCATCGCTCCTTTACTTTGACATTTTTTTTAAAAATCAACTTGATTGGTTATAAGGTTTCCCGATCTTTAAAAACCATGAGTAAATAATAAATTGGAAAAATTAAAACCTTACAAAAACAAAAAAAAATTTATTAAATTATAAGTAGAATTTATTGAGCAAAACTTCAATGGCTTCCTTGAGGCTGATGATTTTTCATCAATTCTCTGATTTCTGGCTCCATATTTGTAAGCTTGAGCCTTAAATCAACCGTTTCTTCTATTTTCAATTTATTTCTTTGTTTGTTTTTTAAATATACAGCAGCACTGAATCCTGCTTCTACCAAGTATGTCGAAGGAAATGCGAAAAACAAAAATCTAATTTTTTCCCAAAGATTCGGGTAGAACAAGCGATTCTTTAACCAGAATTTCTCATAACCTGACAAGGTAAACAAGGCTTTAGCTTTAATGTCATTTTGCAAATCTATAATTTCTTCTTGAAGTTTGCAGTTAATTTCCCTAGCATCAAACTTAAAAGGATCAAAACACCATTCAGGAACTTGAACATTAATTAAATCTTCAAATCTCTTTGATATTTCAGACTTTAACATACTTAAATGACTTGTGTATACTTTTATGGCATTCTCATTAAATTTAAAGCCCTCTTTGCATATCAAATCAAGATTCGGAAATTGGTGAAAATTATGACGCGATATACTCGTAGAAAACATGTCCATTTTGTTTATAAAAGCGACAATAACTCCTTTAGCTTTTATTAGATTTGATGATGGTCCTTGCAGTTTTAAATTGATATCATTTAACTTCGCAAAAATATCAGCCAGATATGCAATGTCACTTTTGATTAGGCTTATTTTGTCAAAAGTTTCACTGTCCTCGTTCTTGAAAAATCCGGAATACTGTCATAAAGATTGAAAAATCTTTGAAGACAATTACCCTTGGAAAGCCACCTTATTTCGGTATGCATTATAAGGGTGGTAAAATTCTCTTCATTATCTTTGCAGAGACTTTGAAAAATTCTAACTTTGTGTGAACTCGTCTTTATTTAATTTATTGCTTTGATTGCAATTTGCAACGATTCAGAAAGACTAGCTGACATAAGTTTACTAGTTAGGTGTTGTCTATGAATCACACAGTGAACTGTGAGAATATCTGGGCAAATTCTCTTTAAATGCGCTAAAAATCCTCTGTATCGCCCGACCATTGATTGTGCGCCATCAGTTGCACAGGCTAAAATATTTTTTAATGAAATGTTTTTTTCAAGAAAACAAATTTCAAAAGACTTAAAAAAAGTAGAGGCTTTTGTATCACTGGTTAAAGACCTAGCAAATAAAAATTCTTCTGTTAATTCTAAATTGTCATTAATGAATCTTACATATGAGAGCAAAATTGATTGGCTGTTAATCATAGTAGATTCATCTACTTGTAACACAAATTCTGTACATCTTAGTTTGTAACATAATATGGTTTCTACGTTTTTTGACATTTCATTTATTCTCGATAATACAGTATTATTACTCAAGGGTATCATGGAAAGTAGATTTTTTTCACTTGGGGCAATCATGAATTCAACAAAGTCTTTGATACAAGGTAATATCAAATTTTCTCCAATACCTTGCGCATTACCAGACTTTGCAATTAGGAGAGAAATTTTAAAAGAAGCATAAAGGTCTTTTTCAAGGTTACTTGAGTTTCTGAAAGTTTTCATACTCATGCACTGCTTTTCATATTTTACACAGGTAGGCTCAAACAGGGAGCACACATAGGGAAAACTTAACAAAGGGAGGCACAAACATGGGAAAATTAAAGCCATGCAAGCACAAACAGGGAGAACTTAAATAGATTCAGGCAAAAAAAGGAGCACTTTAACACAGGCAAGCACCAACAGAGGGCACTCAAACACAGGAAGGCACAATCAGGGAAAACCCAAACACAAGAAGGCATAAACAAGGAGCACTTAAGCACATGTAGGATTTAAATAATAGGCCAGCAGAAACAGGTAGCACTTAAACACAGCCAGGCACATTTAGAGAGGGGGCGGTGAAAAATAGGAATTTAAAAGGGGTGAATAGCCTTTACAAGGGGGAGAACAAAAGAAAAAAACGGGATTTCAAGGGGGTTAAAAAGTCTTTCAATTGTTTATGCCCATCCGTAGCCACTAAATGCCAGTTCAAACCTTATAGTTTGAACCCAAAAGTGCAATTGGTATGGTTTCAATCACCGAAACCTGCCTTTCACACAGTGTATGCTATGTGATAATGATCAAATACAAGAGAACTTACAATTTCTAGTAATATATATTTTAATTCATATTTTGAATAAAGAGCATTGTTAAAAACAAAAGAGAATGAAATA
Organism: Nectonema munidae; assembly: GCA_030549495.1. Lineage (NCBI taxonomy): Eukaryota > Metazoa > Nematomorpha > Nectonematoida > Nectonematidae > Nectonema > Nectonema munidae. Next base: position 1,180,867 of record JAUIRK010000908.1, read on the forward strand.
TGCTTTTTAATTTTAAAGAAATTAAAAATTTTACTAAATATTTTTGAAAAATTGAAATATATTTTAAATATTTTATAAATTTGTTCGCATGGACATTATTGACATCGAGTTAACAAAAATAAAGGACAAATTTTCACTTTTCAAAACTCAAGGCTTTACTTTTGCATCTTATTTTATACCTACCCTTCTCGAGAAAAAAGAAAGAAAGAAATTCTTGAGAAAGACCCTTCTCAATCTTTAAAGTCTTGAGTGTGCTCAACTAATGAATACTACTGTAATTTTTTATTCTAAATTGTGCATTTTTTCCAATAAATTCTTTCTTTCAATAAAGATAATTAGTTTGTTTGTTACTATTTTAAATTTATATTTTTAATAAAACAGGGTTCTATTTTTTATTTTATTAGTAATTAATATTCTGATTTCTATAAAAGATAACCACTAGAGATAATTTTTAAATATATAAGGTGTTAATAATAGTCTATTTTCATTAAACTAAGTTATTTAGTTAAATTTTTTTTCTTAATTGTATTACTTTAAAATTTTAATTATTAAGTTTTAAAAGATTTCATTAGATTTGTACAAATTTATTTTTAATTTAAATAGACACATCTATCTACTTTTGATTAAGATTTTATATAGTTAACGATAAATTATTCTCATATTTTATTTTATATTGTCCACTAATTTGGATAATAATCTAATTGCTAATTCATTTATTATGTAAATTATCATATCTTTGCGTGTAAAATTGATCTTTATATCTACTAATGATCCTTCTGTGGGATATCAATAATTATTAGGTGTACCAATAATGTTTACAGTGGTAACAATTTACGGGAGGTACCCATCATCTTTTCAGTACGAATAATCTTTGAATAAACATGCAGGCACAAATGGAGCAATTAAACAGATTCAGTCACAAAAAGGTTGCACTTTAAAACAAACAAGCACCAGCAGGGGGCACTCAAACACATGCAGGCATAAACAGGGAGCACTTAAACAACATTCAGGCACTAACAGGGAGCACTTAAAACAGATTCAGTCACAAAAAGGGAGCACATACAGGCAAAAACAGGGAGCGCTCAAACACAGGCAGGAACAAATGACGAGCACTCAATCAACAGGGAGCACACAAACACAGGTATGACTTAAACAATAAGCAAGCAGAAACCGGGAGCACTCAAATAGCGAGAACCCAACATATGCAAGCACAAACAATGTGGAATTAAACACAGGCAGGCACAAACAGCGAGCACTTAGACACAGGCAGACGCAAACAGGTAACACTCAAACGCAAGCAGTTACAAACAGAGCACTTAAACAGGGACAGGCACAAAAAGGGAGTACTTTAACACAGGCAAACACAAGGAGGCACTCAAACGCATGCACAAACCGGCAGCACTTAAATAGATTCAGACACAAAAAGGGAGCAATTTAACACAGGCCAGCATCAACAGGGGCCAATCAAACACAGGAACGCACAAAAAATGAAAAATCAAATACAGGCAGGCACTCAAACAAAGGCAGACACAAACAGGGAGCACTTAAACAACAGGCAGGCAAAAAGAGGAGGCACTCAAACAGGCAGGCGCTATAACACAGGCAAACACAAACAAGGAGCAACACAGGCAAACACAAACAGGAAGCACTCACACACAGGCAGGCACAAAAGGGAGGACTAAAACACAGACAGGGAACACTTAAACACATGCAAGCACAAACAGGGACACATAAACAGATTCAGGCATAAAAAGGGAGCACTTTAACACAGGCAAGCACCAACAGAGGGCACTCAAACACAGGAAGCACATACAGGCAAAAACGGAGCACTCAAACAGGCAGGAACAAATGACTAGCACCCAATCAACACGATCAGGCACAAACAAGGAGCACTTAAACACAGGTGGGACTTAAACAATAAGCAAGCAGAAATAGGGAGCACTTAAACACAGGCAGGCACTCAAATAGGGAGAACCCAACATACACAAGCACAAACAAGGTGGAATTAAACACAGGCAGGCACAAACAGCGAGCACTTAGAGACAGGCAGGTGCAAACACGTAACACTCAAACGCAGGCAGTTACAAACAGAGAGCACTCAAACACAGGCATTAACAAACAACGAGCACTAAATCAACAGGGAGCATCCAAACACAGTCAGACACAAACAACGAGAGCAAGGAGAAAAGGGAGCACTTAAACACAGGCAGGAACTCAAACACAGCGAGCACCCGACATAGACAGGCACAAACAGGGTGGACTTAACCACATGCAAGCACTTAAACAGATTTAGGCACAAAAAGGAACACCTAAACAAAGGCAAATACCAACAGAGGGCACTCAAACACACACAGGCAAAATAGGGAGCACTCAAAAACAGGCAAAATAGGGAGCACTCAAACACAGGCAGGAACAAACAACGAGCACTCTATCAACAGGGAGCACTCAAACACAGGCAGGCAGAAACAAGGAGCACTTAAACACAGGTAGGACTTAAACAATAGTCAAGGAGCACTTAAACACAGGCAGGCACTCAAACAGGGAGAATCCAACACATGCAGGCACAAACAGGGTTGACTTAAACACAGGCAGGCACAAACAGGAAGCACTTAAACAGAGACAGGCACAAAAAGGGAGCACTTTAACACAGGAAAACACCAACAGAGGGCATTCAAACACAAGCAGGCATAAACAGGAGGCACTAAAACATGGGGCACTATAACACAGGCAGGCACAAACAGGAAGCACTTAAACAGAAACAGGCACGAAAAGGGAGCACTTTAACACAGGCAAACACCAACAGAGGGCATTCAAACACAAGCAGGCATAAACAGGAGGCACTCAAACATGGGGCACTATAACACAGGCAGACACAAACAAGGAGCACTCAAACACAGGCAGACTCAAAAAGAGAGCACTCAAATACCGCGAGCACCCGACACAGGCAGGCACAAACAGGGTGGACTTAACCACATGCAAGCACTTAAACAGATTTAGGCACAAAAAGGGAACACTTAAACACAGGCAAGTACCAACATAGGGCACTCAAACACACACAGGCAAAATAGGGAGCACTCAAACACAGGCAGGAACAACAGCGAGCACTCTATCAACAGGGAGCACCCAAACACAGGCAGGCACAAACAAGGAGCACTTAAACACAGGTAGGACTTAAACAATAGTCAAGCAGAAACAAGGAGCACTTAAACACAGGTAGGCACAAGCAGGCAAAAACAAAGGGACTCAGACATGAGGCACTATAACACAGGCAGACACAAATAAGGAGCACTCAAACACAGGCAGGTTCAAACAGAGAGCACTCAAATACAGGCAGGCACAAACAGGGAGCACTCAAACACAGGCAGGCACAAACAGGAAGGATTAAAACACAGGCAGGCACAAACAGAGAAAACTTAAACACATGCAAGCACAAACTGGTAGAACTAAACAGATTCAGGCAGAAAAAGCAGCACTTTAAAACAGGTAAACACCTACAGGGGCCACACAAACACAGGAACGCACAAACAATGAGGACACAAACACAGTCAGGCACAAACAAAATGCACTCAAACACAGGCAGGTAACAAATATGGGGCACTCAGCACGGACAGACACAAACAGGGAGCACTCAAACAACAGGAGGCACTCAAAGAGAGGCAGGCACAAACATGGGGCACTATAACACATGCAGTCACAAACAAGGAGCACTCAAACACAGGCAGGCACAAACAGGGTTGACTTAAACACAGGCAGGCGCAAAAAGGGAGAACTTTAACACAGGCAAGCACCAAAAGGGGCAATCAAAAACAAGCAGGCATAAACAGGAGGCACTCAATAATGGGGCACTATAACACAGGCAGACACAAACAAGGAGCACTCAAACACAGGCAGGCTCAAAAAGGGAGCACTCAAACACAGGCAGGCACTAACAGGGAGGACTTAAACACAGGCTGGCACAAAAAGGGAACACTTAAACACATGCAAGCACAAACAGGGAACACTTAAACAGATTCAGGCACAAAAAGGGAGCACTTTAACACAGGCAAGCACCAACAGAGGGCACTCAAACACAGGAAGGCACAAACAGGAAGCACATACAGGCAAAAACAGGGAGCACTCAAACACAGGCAGGAACAAACGACGAACACTCAATCAACAGGAAGCACCCAAACAAGGAGCACTTAAACACAGGTAGGACATAAACAATAAGCAGGCAGAAACATGGAGCACTTAAACACAGGCAGGCACTCAAATAGTGAGAACCCAACATACGCAAGCACAAACAACGTGGAATTAAACAAAGGCAGGCACAAACAGCGAGCACTTAGACACAGGCAGGCGAATACAGGTAACACTCAAACGCAGGCAGTTACAAACAGAGAGCACTCAAACACAGGCATTAACAAACAACGAGCACTAAATCAACAGGGAGCATACAAACACAGTCAGACACAAACAACGAGGACAAGGAGAGAAGGGAGCAATTAAACACAGAGAGGCACTCAAATAAAGCGAGCACCCGACACAGGCAGGCATAAACAGGGTGGACTTAACCACATGCAAGCACTTAAACAGATTTAGGCACAAAAATGGAACACTTAAACACAGGCAAGTACGAACAGGGGGCACTCAAACACACATAGGCAAAATAGGGAGCACTCAAACACAGGCAGGAACAAACAACGAGCACTCTATCAACAGGGAGCACCCAAACACAGGCAGGCACAAATAAGGGCACTTAAACACAGGTAGGACTTAAACAATAGTCAAGCAGAAACAAGGAGCACTTAAACACAAGCAGCCACTCAAACAGGGGAACCCAACACACGCAGGCACAAATAGGGTTGACTTAAACACAGGCAGGCACAAACAGGGAGCACTTAAACAGAGACAGGCACAAAAAGGTAGCACTTTAACACAGGCAAACACCAACAGAGGGCATTCAAACACAAGCAAGCATAAACAAGAGGCACTCAAACATGGGGCACTATAACACAGGCAGACACAAACAAGGAGCACTCAAACACAGTCAGACTCAAAAAAGGAGCACTCAAACACCGCGAGCACCCGACACAGACAGGCACAAACAGGGTGGACTTAAGCACATGCAAGCACTTAAACAGATTTAGGCAGAAAAAGGGAACACTTAAACACAGGCAAGTACCAACATAGGGCACTCAAACACACACAGGCAAAATAGGGAGCACTCAAACACAAGCAGGAACAACAACGAGCACTCTATCAACAGGGAGCACCCAAACACAGGCAGGCACAAACAAGGAGCACTTAAACACAGCCAGGCACTCAAACAGGGGAACCCAACACACGCAAGCACAAATAGGGTTGACTTAAACAGATTCAGGCACAAACAGGGAGCACTTAAACGGAGACAGGTACAAAAAGGGAGCACTTTAACACATGCAGGAACAAACAACGAGAACTCTATCAACAGGGAGCACACAAACACAGGTAGGCAAAAACAAGGAGCACTTAAACACAGGTAGGACTTAAAAAATAGTCAAGCAGAAACAAAGAGCACTTAAACACAGGCAGGCACTCAAACAGGGAGAACCCAACACACGCAGGCACTCAAACAGGGAGAAACCAACACACGCAGGCACAAATAGGGTTGACTTAAACACAGGCAGGCACACACAGGGAGCACTTAAACAGATACAGGCACAAAAAGGGACACTTTAACCCAGACAAACACCAACAAGGGGCATTCAATCACAAGCAGGCATAAACAGGAGGCACTCAAACATGGGGCACTATAACACAACCAGACACAAACAAGGAGCACTCAAACACAAGCACTCTCAAAAAGGGAAAACTCAAATACAGCGAGCACCCGACACAGGCAGGCACAAACAGGGTGGACTTAACCACATGCAAGCACTTAAACAGATTTAGGCACAAAAAGGGAACACTTAAACACAGGCAAGTATCAACAGAGGGCACTCAAACACACACAGGCAAAATAGGGAGCACTGAAACACAGGCAGGAACAACAGGGAGCACCCAAACACAGGCAGGCACAAACAAGGAGCACTTAAACACAGATAGGACTTTAACAATAGTCAAGCAGAAACAAGTAGCACTTAAACATAAGCAGGCACTCAAACAGGGGAACCCAACACACGCAGGCACAAATAGGGTTAACTTAAACACAGGCAGGCACAAACAGGGAGCACTTAAACAGAGACAGGCACAAAAAGGGAGCACTCAAACACAGCGAGCACCCGACACAGGCAGGCATAAACAGGGTGGACTTAACCACATGCGAACACTTAAACAGATTTAGGCACAAAAAGGGAACAATAAAACACAGGCATGTACCAATATAGGTCACTCAAACACACATAGGTAAAATAGGGAGCACTCAAACACAGGCAGGAACAAACAACGAGCACTCTATCAACAGGGAGCACCCAAATACAGGCAGGCACAAAAAAGGAGCACTTAAACACAGGTAGGACTTAAACAATAGTCAAACAGAAACAAGGAGCACTTAAACACAGGCAGGCACTCAAACAGGTAGAACCCAACACACGCAGGCACAAATAGGGTTGACTTAAACACAGGCAGGCACAAACAGGGAGCACTTAAAC